>JBBDGP010001113.1:1775000-2295000 GCA_037952835.1 Lithobates septentrionalis | reverse complement strand
CAGTTAATCTTGGTGGGCGCAGAAACGGGCCCTGCTGTGAAATATTAGATCAAGAATTCTAATTACATGTCCCTGTTGAACAGGGGCTGAAAAATTGGGCCTTAGGCACTGGTGCTGGTGCCACAACACTGCAACCCCTCACAGATACTCTAGTTGGAGAGCAGGAACTAGCCCTGCTGCAAAGAATTGCATCAAAAATTGTAATTACATGCCCTTGTTGAACAGGGGCTTAAAAATTGGGCCTTAGGCACTGGTGGCGGCGCCCAGAACCAAAAATGTTCTTACAAGCTATCAGCATGATCATTGAGGAGGAAGAGGATAAGTACTCAGCATAACAGGATAGTCACTCAGCATAGGCAGTCTTTGAAGGGATCTGACATTTCAAAAAAAATTATTCGGTTACATCAGCATCAGGTGCTTGGTAGCTGGTGGTGATCCAAGACTGATTCATTTTTATAAAGGTCAGTCAATCGACTGAGTCGGTGGACAGACGCACCCTGTGATCGGTTACAAAGCTTCCAACAGCACTGAATGTGCGTTCCGAAAGAACGCTGGATGCAGGACAGGCCAGTAGCTCAATTGCATACTGTGCAAGCTCTAGCCAGTGATCCATCCTCAAGACCCAGTAACCCAGAGGATATTTGGTGGGAAAGGTGTCCAAGTCAGATCTTGCCCCTAGGTATTCCTGCACCATGTAAAACAGACACTGGCGATGGTTGCTGGAACCATCCTTGGGGCTGCGGACTAAAAAATTGTCTGAACGCATCGGTCAGACGGCCACCTTCTCCACCGCTCCTTCTTTGACTGACCGAAGCCTCAGCAACACGTTGTCCAGAAACAGGAGTTTGTAAGCTCCCAGTCTCTGGGAATGCATTGCACAGACCTTTCTGCAAGGCCTCCCGCAGATGTTTCATCCTCTGCTCCCTCTGCGATGGCAAGATAAGGTCCGCAACCTTACCCTTGTAACGTGGATCAAGGAGGGTTGCCAGCCAGTATTGGTCCTTCTCCTTCATACCACGAATACGAGGATCCTTACGCAGGCTTTGCAGGATCAGGGAGGCCATGCAGCGTAGGTTTGCTGAGGCATTCGGTCCGGAGTCCTCTGGGTCACTAAGGACGACATGGTCCGCAGCCACCTCCTCCCAGCCACGTACAAGTCCATGTGTTTCTTGGGACTGATCCCTTAAAGACTGCTGCTGATGCTGAGTGCCAGGCTCCACCTCAATAATGACACAATCCTCCTCCTCTTCCACCTCCTCCTCTTCCTCGTCCTTTTCCTGTGTGATCGGCGGGCATGCAGGAACACTGTCTGGATAAAGGGGACCTTGAGAGCTAAGGAAGTCCTCTTTTTCCTGCCTCTGTTCTTCCTTTAAGTGCCCTGTCCATTATTCCGCGCAGTGTGTGCTCCAACAGGTGGACAAGGGGGACAGTGTCACTGATACATGCACTGTCACTGCTCACCATCCTCGTGGCCTCCTCAAATGGTGACAGGAAAGTGCATGCATCCCTGATCATGGCCCACTGGCATGGGGAAAAAAAAACAAGCTCCCCTGACCCTGTCATGGTGCCATAGTCGCACAGGTACTCATTGATGGCCCTCTGCTGCGTGTGCAGCCGCTGCAGCATGGCCAACGTTGAGTTCCACCTGGTGGGCATGTCACAGATTAGGCGGTCCTTGGGCAGGTTAAACTCCTTTTGGAGGTCTGCCAGCCGAGCACTGGCATTATATGACCGGCGAAAATGCACACAGACTTTCCTGGCCTGCCTCAGGACATCCTGTAAGCCCGGATACCTGCCCAAGAACTGCTGCACCACCAAGTTAAGGACGTGAGCCAAACAGGGCACATGGGTCAGTTGTCCCTGTCGGAGGGCAGAGAGAAGGTTGGTGCCACTGTCGCAAACCACCATTCCTGCCTTAAGTTGGCGTGACGTCAACCACCTCTGAACCTGCCCCTGCAGAGCTGACAGAACCTCTACCCCAGTGTGGCTCCTGTCCCCAAAGCACATCAGCTCAAGCCCCGCATGGCATCTTTTGCCCTGCGTACTTGCGTAGCCCCTTGACTGCCTACAGAGCACCGCTGGTTCAGAGGACAAAGCACAGGAAGAGGCCATGGAGGAAGAAGAAGAGGAGGGGGTGGAGGAGAGAGGTGTGTCACAATCATTAGTAGTGGCATTTTGGAGGCGTGGTGGCGGAACAACCTCCAACACTACTGCACCTTGTTCTGCATCCTTCCCATCTGCCAGCAGAGTGACCCAATGCACCGTGAAACTTAGGTAACGTCCCTGTCCATGCCTGCTGGACCATGAGTCAGCGGTAATATGCACCTTACCGCTGACCGCCCTGTCCAGCTAGGCCAAGACATTGCCTTCCACATGCCGATAGAGAGCCAGAATCGCCTTCCGTGAGAAAAAGTGGCGTTTGGGTACCTGCCACTAAGGAACCGCACATTCCACAAACTCACGGAACGGGGCAGAGTCTACCAACTGAAAAGGTAGCAGTTGAAGTGCTAGCAATTTTGCCAAGCTAGCATTCAACTGCTGGGCATGTGGATGGCTGGGAGCGAACTTCTTTCGGCGGTGCAGCAGCTGGGGCAGGGAAATTTGTCTGGTACAATCTGATGTCGGCGTACCGAAAGCAGATTCCCCACAAGTAGTGGGTCTTTTAGATATGCTTGCTAACGAACTGCATGGCAGGTCAACGTATGTCTGGTCAAGCATGTGGTGCCCAAGTGGGAGATGTTTTGGCCACGCGAGATACGCTTGAGACATATGTTGCAAATAGCAGCGGTGCGATCTGGAACTTTTGGAATAACGCGCAGAGACAGCAGCGCCCTGCACATGTGGAGCTTTGCGGTGTGATGAAGTCAGTGTGCTGCCCTTAGGCTGGCCTCTGGAGGGCATCCTGCCTTGGCGGTGATGTGCCTCCTCCTCCTCTCTCCTATCAGGCACCCACGTTGAGTCAGTGACCTCATCATCCCCTCCCTCCTCATCACTGGAGCAAACCTGGCAGTATGCTGCAGCAGGGGGAGCATGACTGCCAGATTGCTGTCCTTCTTGGGCACCCCCTCTGTCCATGCTCACGTTACTGCCTTCATCTAGCTCAGTAATATCATTAGAGCCTTCTAAACGCTGGGCATCCTCCTGGAGCATGTACCCAACACTGTGGTCAAACAGTTCGAGGGACTCCTCAGGAGGACATGGTGGGGCTAGGGAAGGAGTCACTGATGCCATTGAGTCGAGGGAAGAGGCTGCGTTGGCAGCTGCTTTGCCAGACATAGTACCCTGAGCATGGGTGAGGGAGAATGAGGAGGATGAGGACGGCTTGGTCATCCATTCGACCAAGTCTTTCGCATGTTGCGGCTCAACACGGCCAGCTGCCGAAAAAAAAAGGCCAAGCGTGTCCCACGTCCACGTGCAGATGAGGATGCACCGTCTCCACGACCAGCACCAATGCCTCTAGACACAGAGCCTGCTTGCCCTCTTTTATTGGCTTGTGACTGTCTGCCTCTCATTGTTGGCCTTCCAGACATACTAATGGCCTGTAGCTGCACTAAGCTGGGATAGATATATATATATATATGTATATATATATATATATATATATGTATATATATATATATATACTGATACTGCAGCTAGCAAAATCAACTGCCTGCCTACAGTATGAGAACACCACCAACCTTCTACAGGTAGCTTTATCTGAACACTGTGCAGAGGTCGCACTACACTAACGTGTAAATAATTTAGCTGCCTGCGGTAGTGATAGGATCAGGAAAACACCACCAACCTTCTACAGGTAGCTTTAGCTGAACAGTGCAGAGGTTACACTACACTAACATGTAAATAATTTAGCTGACTGCGGTAGTGATAGGATCAGGAAAACACCACCAACCTTCTACAGGTAGCTTTAGCTGAACACTGTGCAGTGGTCGCACTACACTAACGTGTAAATACTTTAGCTGCCTGCGGTAGTGATAGCATCCGGAAAACACCACCAACCTTCTTCAGGTAGCTTTAGCTGAACACTGTGCAAAGGTCGCACTACACTAACTTGTAGCAATAGCTGAACACTGTTCAGAGGACGCACTACACTAACTTGTAGCTTTAGCTGAACACTGTGCAGAGGACGCACTACACTAACTTGTAGCTTTAGCTGAACACTGTGCAGAGGTCAAACTACACTAACTTGTAGCTTTAGCTGATCACTGTGAGGAGGACGCACTACACTAACTTGTAACTTTAGATGAACACTGTTCAGAGGACGCACTACACTAACTTGTAGTTTTAGCTGAACACTGTTCAGAGTACGCACTACACTAACTTGTAGCTTTAGCTGAACACTGTGCAGAGGTCACACTAAAATAACTTGTAGCTTTAGCTGAACACTGTGCAGAGGTCGCACTACACTAACTTGTAGTTTTAGCTGAACACTGTGAGGAGGACGCACTACACTAACTTGTAGCTTTAGATGAACACTGTTCAGAGGACGCACTACACTAACTTGTAGCTTTAGCTGAACACTGTGCAGAGGTAGCACTACACTAACTTGTAGTTTTAGCTGAACACTGTTCAGAGTACGCACTACACTAACTTGTAGCTTTAGCTGAACACTGTGCAGAGGTCACACTAAACTAACCTGTAGCTTTAGCTGAACACTGTGAGGAGGACGCACTACACTAACTTGTAGCTTTAGCTGAACACTGTGAGGAGGACGCACTACACTAACTTGTAGCTTTAGATGAACACTGTTCAGAGGACGCACTACACTAACTTGTAGCCTTAGCTGAACACTGTGCAGAGGTCGCACTACACTAACTTGTAGTTTTAGCTGAACACTGTTCAGAGCACGCACTACACTAACTTTTGGCTTTAGCTGAACACTGTGCAGAGGTCGCACTACACTAATTTGTAGTTTTAGCTGAACACTGTGAGGAGGATGCACTACACTAACTTGTAGCTTTAGCTGAACACTGAGAGGAGGACGCACTACACTAACTTGTAGCTTTAGCTGAACACTGTGCAGAGGTCACACTAAACTAACCTGTAGCTTTAGCTGGACACTGTGAGGAAGACGCACTACACTAACTTGTAGCTTTAGCTGAACACTATGCAGAGGTCACACTAAACTAACTTGTAGCTTTAGCTGAACACTGTGAGGAGGACGCACTACACTAACTGTAAATAGTCTAGCTGCCTGACTGTGGTACTAATAGGATCAAAAGAACACCAGCAATTTTCCTCAGGTAGCTGTAAATACTGTAACAAGACAAGCCTGCCTGTCAGTAGGAAGATAACAGGAATGAATCTAGCTAAACTGAATACAGTGTATATATATATATATTTATATATATATATATATATATATATATATATATATATATATATATATATATATATATATATACAGGACACCTGGGATGCATATATATATATATACACACAATACACTGTAAGTGCGGCTAACTGACTGACTGTCCTGCCTAATCTATCTAACTCAAATTAAATGACACTGTCTCTCTCTCTCTCTATCTCTCAGCACGCCGGAACACACTACACAGGGCCGCAGTGCAGGCGGCCTTATATAGTGTGGGGCATGTTCTAAACCCCCCTGAGCCATAATTGGCCAAAGCCACCCTGGCTTTGGCCAATTACAGCTCTCTCTACTGACGGCGCTGTGATTGGCCAAGCATGCGGGTCATAGTACATGCTTGGCCAATCATCAGCCAGCAATCGCTGCGATGCCACCGTGAATTATGGGCCGTGACGTGCCACATGAATTTGGCGCGAACGGCCCATATCGTTCGCAATTCGACGAACGGTCGAACAGACGATGTTCGACTCGAACACGAAGCTCATCCATAGTCTTGGGATTTAACATACCTTTTGAAGAGTACCATGAATAAAAAAAAAAAAAAAAGGTTGAGGAACGCTGGCTTAATACATGTACTTTTCATTGCAGTCACATGGAGCTGTAGTGAATTAAGGGAGGAGAGATTAAAATGAAAAATGATAGTGTATTGACATTATGCCCCCCTGACTTTTTCTTACTTTACCCCCAGATTAGACAGGCCAGATCCAGCCCTGATTCTGGCAGCCAAGGGGAGTGGTCTGGAATATGCATGCATAAACAATGGCAACTTTGCCATACTAGTGAACCAGTTGAGAGAGACTGAGTGCTGTGTGGCCATTACATTCAAAACGACTGAGCGAATAGAGCAATGAATCTGCATCAAATTTTGCGTTAAGTTTGAACATTCCTCCTCAGAAAGTATTCTGTTTATTCAGAAGGCTTTCAGGGACAATGCAATGAGTACAGCACAATGCTTCAAAGATAGTCGCAAATCTGTTAAAAGTGATCCACATTCTGGAAGGCCTGCAACAAATAGAACACCTAAGAATGTTGAGCATGTACAGCTGCAATCAACAAAGATTGGCGACTGAGATTGCAAGAAAAACTGCTGTGTGTGAGATTCGTTCTTGGGACCTTCATTGTCCTATGTACAATGTTTCTTGTATCTTCTTCAATAAATGTCTCTATTTTTAATATTACATAGCTATATACTTTCCGGGCAGACCTTGTATATATGTGCACATCTTATTTATTGAGATACTTTATATGTTAAATATTTTATGTTTATGTAAGGATTATTATTATACAGGATTTATATAGCACCAACAGTTTGTGCAGCGCTTTACAACGTTAGGGCAAACAGTACAGTTACAATACAATTCAATATAGGAGGAATCAGAGGGCTCTGCTCATTAGAGCTTACAATCTAAAATGAGTTATTTATAAATGTTTTGCATGTTAGTATAATGTCATAAAGCAGATACATTTTATTTGTTTTTTAAGTCATACACATTGTTACACAATGCACTTTAGAGTTTTTGAAGAAACTTTCCTTTTTTTTGGTTCACACAGGCGCATATGTTGATATGAATAGGGAGATAGATTATAAATAGAGTTATGCCCGTACAGACGAGCGGAATTTCCGTTGGAAAAATCTTGGATGGTTTTTACGACGGAATTCCGCTCAAGCTTGGCTTGCATACTAGGGATGAGCTTCGTGTTCGAGTCGAACCCATGTTCGACTCGAACATCGGCTGTTCGACCGTTCGCCGAATTGCGAACGATATGGGCCATTCGCGCCAAATTCGTGTGGCGCGTCACGGCCCATAATTCACTGCGGCATCGCAGTGCATTGCTTGCTGATGATTGGCCAAGCATGCACTATGACCCGCATGCTTGGCCAATCACAGCGCCGCCTGAACAGAGAGCCGTAATTGGCCAAAGCCAAGGAGGCTTTGGCCAATTATGGCTCAGGGGATTTAGTACACGCCCCACACTATATAAGGCCGCCTGCACGGCGGCCCTGTGTAGTGTGTGTTCCGGCGTTGATAGAGAGAGAGAGAGAGAGACAGACAGTGTCATTTGATTTGAGTTAGATAGATTAGGCAGAACAGTCAGTCAGTTAGCTGCACTTACAGTGTATTGTGTATATATATGCATCCCAGGTGTTGCATATATATATATATATATATACACTGTATTCAGTTTAGCTAGATCCGTTCCTGTTATCTTCTAGACTATTTACATTTAGTGCAGTGCGTCCTGCTCACAGTGTTCAGCTAGATCCGTTCCTGTTATCTTCTAGACTATTTACATTTAGTGCAGTGCGTCCTGCTCACAGTGTTCAGCTAGATCCGTTCCTGTTATCTTCTAGACTATTTACATTTAGTGCAGTGCGTCCTGCTCACAGTGTTCAGCTAGATCCGTTCCTGTTATCTTCTAGACTATTTACATTTAGTGCAGTGCGTCCTGCTCACAGTGTTCAGCTAGATCCGTTCCTGTTATCTTCTAGACTATTTACATTTAGTGCAGTGCGTCCTGCTCACAGTGTTCAGTTAGATCCGTTCCTGTTATCTTCCTACTGACAGGCAGGCTTGTCTGGTTACAGTATATAAAGCTACCTGAAGAAAGTTACTGGTGTTCTATTTGATCCTATTAGTACCACGGTCAGGCAGCTAGACTATTTACATTTAGTACAGTGCGTCCTGCTCACAGTGTTCAGCTAGATCCGTTCCTGTTATCTTCCTACTGACAGGCAGGCTTGTCTGGTTACAGTATATAAAGCTACCTGAAGAAAATTACTGGTGTTCTATTTGATCCTATTAGTACCACGGTCAGGCAGCTAGACTATTTACATTTAGTACAGTGCGTCCTGCTCATAGTGTTCAGCTAGATCCGTTCCTGTTATCTTCCTACTGACAGGCAGGCTTGTCTGGTTACAGTATATAAAGCTACCTGAAGAAAATTACTGGTGTTCTATTTTATCCTATTAGTACCACGGTCAGGCAGCTAGACTATTTACATTTAGTACAGTGCGTCCTGCTCACAGTGTTCAGCTAGATCCGTTCCTGTTATCTTCCTACTGATAGGCAGGCTTGTCTGGTTACAGTATATAAAGCTACCTGAAGAAAATTACTGGTGTTCTATTTGATCCTATTAGTACCACGGTCAGGCAGCTAGACTATTTACATTTAGTACAGTGCGTCCTGCTCACAGTGTTCAGCTAGATCCGTTCCTGTTATCTTCCTACTGACAGGCAGGCTTGTCTGGTTACAGTATATAAAGCTACCTGAAGAAAATTACTGGTGTTCTATCCCAGCTTAGTGCAGCTACAGGCCATTAGTATGTCTGGAAGGCCAAGAAGGAGAGGCAGACAGTCACAAGCCAATAAGAGAGGGCAAGCAGGCTCTGTGTCTAGTGCTGGTCGTGCATCCTCATCAGCACGTGGCCATGGGACACGCTTGGCCTTTTTTTCGGGAGCTGGCCGTGTTGAGCCGCAACATGCGAAAGACTTGGTCGAGTGGATGACCAAGCCGTCCTCATCCTCCTCATCCTCTCTCACCCATGCCCAGGGTGCTTTGTCTGGCAAAGCAGCGGCCTCTTCCCTCAGCTCAATGTCATCAGTGACTCCTTCCCTAGCTCCACCATGTCCTCCTGAGGATTCCCTCGAACTGTTTGACCACAGTGTTGGGTACATGCTCCAGGAGGATGCCCAGCGTTTGGAAGGCTCTGATGATGATACTGAGCTCGATGAAGGCAGTAACATGAGCACGGACAGAGGGGGTGCCCAAGAAGGACAGCAATCTGGCAGTCATGCTCCCCCTGCTGCAGCATACTGCCAGGTTTGCTCCAGTGATGAGGAGGGAGGGGATGATGAGGTCACTGACTCAACGTGGGTGCCTGATAGGAGAGAGGAGGAGGAGGAGGAGGAGGAGGCGGCACATCACCAATGAGGCAGGATGCCCTCCAGGGGCCAGCCTAAGGGCAGCACATTGACTGCATCACACCCCAAAGCTCCACATGTGCAGGGCGCTGCAATCTCTGCGCGTTAATCAAAAAGTTCTTTGGTGTGGGCCTTTTTTGAGACGAGTGCATCAGATCGCACCGCTGCTATTTGCAACATATGTCTCAAGCGTATCTCACGTGGCCAAAACATCTCCCGCTTGGGTACCACATGCTTGACCAGACATATGTTGACCTGCCATGCAGTTCGTTGGCAAGCGTATCTAAAAGACCCACACCAAAGAACAAAGAGGATCTCTCCTTGCTCCTCATCAGCTGAGATTTCCAACCCCACTAGACCTCCAGTCCTCTCTGAGACCTGCAGTGAGAGGAATGAAGGTGTAGAATTAGGTGTGTCACAGCCAAGTACTTGTGGGCAATCTGCTTTTGGTACACCGACGTCAGATTGTACCAGGCAAATTTCCCTGCCCCAGCTGCTGCACCGCCGAAAGAAGTTTGCTCCCAGCCATCCACATGCCCAGCGGTTGAATGCTAGCTTGGCAAAATTGCTAGCACTTCAACTGCTGCCTTTTCAGTTGGTAGACTCTGCCCCCTTCCGTGAGTTTGTGGAATGTGCGGTTCCTCAGTGGCAGGTACCCAAACGCCACTTTTTCTCACGGAAGGCGATTCCGGCTCTTTACCGGCATGTGGAAGGCAATGTCCATGCCTCGCTGGGACAGGGCGGTCAACGGTAAGGTGCATATTACCGCTGACTCATGGTCCAGCAGGCATGGACAGGGACGTTACCTAAGTTTCACGGCGCATTGGGTGACTCTGCTGGCAGCTGGGAAGGATGCAGGACAAGGTGCAGTAGTGTTGGAGGTTGTTCCGCCACCACGCCTCCAAAATGCTGATTGTGACACACCTCTCTCCTCCACCCCCTCCTCTTCTTCTTCCTCCATGGCCTCTTCCTCGGAACCAGCGGTGCTCCGTAGTCGTTCAAGGGGCTACGCAAGTACACAGGCCAAAAGATGCCATGCGGTGCTTGAGCTGGTGTGCTTGGGGGACAGGAGCCACACTGGGGCAGAGGTTCTGTCAGCTCTGCAGGGGCAGGTTCAGAGGTGGTTGACGCCACGCCAACTTAAGGCAGGAATGGTGGTTTGCGACAATGGCACCAACCTCCTCTCTGCCCTCCGACAGGGACAAATGACCCATGTGCCCTGTTTGGCTCACGTCCTTAACTTGGTGGTGCAGCAGTTCTTGGGCAGGTACCGGGGCTTACAGGATGTCCTGAGGCAGGCCAGGAAAGTCTGTGTGCATTTCCGCCGGTCATATAATGCCAGTGCTCGGCTGACGGACCTCCAAAAGGAGTTTAACCTGCCCAAGAACCGCCTAATCTGTGACATGCCCACCAGGTGGAACTCAACGTTGGCCATGCTGCAGCGGCTGCACACGCAGCAGAGGGCCATCAATGAGTACCTGTGCGACTATGGCACCAGGACAGGGTCAGGGGAGCTTGGTTTTTTTTCCCCACGCCAGTGGGCCATGATCAGGGATGCATGCACTGTCCTGTCACCATTCGAGGAGGCCACGAGGATGGTGAGCAGTGACAGTGCATGCATCAGTGACACTGTCCCCCTTGTCCACCTGTTGGAGCACACGCTGCGTGGAATAATGGACAGGGCACTTGAGGCAGAACAGAGGCAGGAAGAGGAGGACTTCCTTAGCTCTCAAGGCCCCCTTTATCCAGACAGTGTTCCTGCGTTCCCGCCGATCACACAGGAAGAGGACGAGGAGGAGGAGGAGGAAGATTGTGTCAGTATGGAGGTGGAGCCTGGCACTCAGCATCAGCAGCAGTCTTTAAGGGATCAGTCCCAAGAAACACATGGACTTGTACGTGGCTGGGAGGAGGTGGCTGCGGACGTTGTCGTCCTTAGTGACCCAGAGGACACCGGACCGAATGCCTCAGCAAACCTACGCTGCATGGCCTCCCTGATCCTGCAAAGCCTGCGTAAGGATCCTCGTATTCGTGGTATCAAGGAGAAGGACCAATACTGGCTGGCAACCCTCCTTGATCCACGTTACAAGGGTAAGGTTGCGGACCTTATCTTGCCATCGCAGAGGGAGCAGAGGATGAAACATCTTCGGGAGGCCTTGCAGAAAGGTCTGTGCAATGCGTTCCCAGAGACTGGGAGGTTACAAACTCCTGTTTCTGGACAACGTGTTGCTGAGGCTTCGGTCAGTCAAAGAAGGAGCGGTGGAGAAGGTGGCCGTCTGACCGATGCGTTCAGACAATTTTTTGGTCCGCAGCCCCAAGGTATGATCGGTTCCAGCAACCATCGCCAGCGTCTGTTTTACATGGTGCAGGAATACCTAGGGGCAAGATCAGACTTGGACACCTTTCCCACCGAAAATCCTCTGGGTTACTGGGTCTTGAGGATGGATCACTGGCCAGAGCTTGCACAGTATGCAATTGAGCTACTGGCCTGTCCTGCATCCAGCGTTTTTTCGGAACGCACATTCAGTGCTGCTGGAGGCGTGGTAACCGATCACAGGATGCGTCTGTCCACCGACTCGGTCGATCGGCTGACCTTCATAAAAATGAATCAGTCTTGGATCACCACCAGCTACCAAGCACCTGATGCTGATGTAACCGAATAATTTTTTTTGAAATCTCAGATCCCTTCAAAGACTGCCTATGCTGATGCTGAGTGACTATCCCTGAGTAATTATCCTCTTCCTCCTCAATCATCACGCTGATAGCTTGTAAGAACATTTTTGGTTCTGGGCGCCACCACCAGTGCCTAAGGCACAATTTTTTAGCCCCTGTTTAACAGGGGCGTGTAATTACAATTTTTGATGTAATACTTTGCAGCAGGGCTCGTTCCTGCATTCCAACTAGAGTGTCTGTGAGGGGTTGCAGTGTTGTGGCACCAGCACCAGTGCCTAAGGCCCAATTTTTCTGCCCCTGTCTAACAGGGGCGTGTAATTACAATTTTTGATGCAATACTTTGCAGCAGGGCTCGTTCCTGCATTCCAACTAGAGTGTCTGTGAGGGGTTGCAGTGTTGTGGCACCAGCACCCGTGCCTAAGGCCCAATTTTTCTGCCCCTGTCTAACAGGGGCGTGTAATTACAATTTTTGATGCAATACTTTGCAGCAGGGCTCGTTCCTGCGTTCCAACTAGAGTGTCTGTGAGGGGTTGCAGTGTTGTGGCACCAGCACCAGTGCCTAAGGCCTAATTTTTCAGCTCCTGTTCAACAGGGGCATGTAATTACAATTCTTGATCTAATATTTCACAGCAGGGCCCTGTGAGGGCTTACAGTGTTGTGGCCACAGCAACACCTAAGGCCCAAATTTCTGCTGAGTATATAGGGCAGGACCCTACTTTCAAACATCTAACTTACAAACGACTCCTACTTGCAAACGGAAGGAGACAACAGGAAGTGAGATGAAATCTACCCCTAGGAAGGGAAATTCTCTCCTGTAAGAGTTAATATGGGAAACAATTTCTCCTTTCCACTGATGCTTTCCAATCCTTGTTCCACAAAAAAACCCAAATTTTCAAAAAACATTTTTCATTGGGACAAAAAGTGAGGTGAAATCTTCTGAAGAGGAGGAAAGACAGCAAAACAAATGTCACAGGGGTGATAACCCTTCCCTATGTTTTCCAAAAAGCTTAAAAAAGATTTTTTGGCTGGAGCTAAACACGTTAAAAATGTACCCGTTCAAAATTACAAAGAGATTCTACTTAACAACAAACCTACAATCCCTGTCTTGTTTGCACCGCCTGTATACTGCTGTTCAGAGTATATAGGGCCTTTCCTTATTTTAATTTGGGTGCGGGGTTCCCCTTAATATCCATACAAGACCCAAAGGGCCTGGTAATGGACTGGGGGGTACCCATGCCGTTTGTCTCACTGATTTTCATCCATATTGCCATGACCCGACATGACATTAAACCCGCAAGCAGTTTTAAATGAGATTTTTTCCTTTAAAAATGACATTTGGTGCAGGGACTGTTCTAAACACGGGAAACACGCGTCACTTTACAGGCATACTATAGACACCCCCCAGGTACGATATTTAAAGGAATATTTCACTTTTTTTTTTTACTTTAAGCATCATTAAAATCACTGCTCACGAAAAAACGGCCGTTTTTAAAAGTTTTTTTTGCATTGATACATGTCCCCTGAGGTAGGACCCGGGTCCCCAAACCCTTTTTAGGACAATACCATGCAAATTAGCCTTTAAAATGAGCACTTTTGATTTCAAACGTTCGAGTCCCATAGACGTCAATGGGGTTCTAACGTTCGTGCGAACTTTCGGTCCGTTCGCAGGTTCTGGTGCGAACCGAACTGGGGGGTGTTCGGCTCATCCCTATTGCATACACACGGTCACACAAAAGTTCTCTGAGCTTTCAACCATCAAGAACGTGGTGACGTACAACACTACGATGAGCCAAGAAAATGAAGTTCAATGCTTCTGCGCATGCGTCAAATTGTTTCCGAGCATGCATGGTTTTTTGCGCTCCCATCACACTTTTTTTTACGGAAATTCTGACTGTGTGTATGCAGCATTAGGCTCCATGCACACTGGCTGAAAAATCGGTGCTTCTAGAGGAGTTTTGTGTTTTGCCTGTAGAAGCAGCTGAATGTTATCCTATGTATCCATGCACATTAGGATGATTACAGGCATATTTTGAGCTCAGCGTTTAGAGGCAGGAAAAAAACCTTCTGATTTGCATTTGTAAATGGAGCTTTCTGGCAGAAAAAATGCTAAACACTCTTAAACTGTGTACAAAAAATGCTCCATATGAGCGTTTTTTTCTGCCAAACTGGCGGGTTTTTTTTAAAGCCCAGTATGCATGGAGTCTTAGAGCTGCTTTTTTACCCTTTTAAATTATTCTTGGTTGTACACGGGGTACATCTGTTAACAGTTGAGGGCTGTTATTTAGAGAAGAGCTCCTTGATGTTTTCAAAATATAAACTGTCTCCTT
Source organism: Lithobates septentrionalis (assembly GCA_037952835.1). Lineage (NCBI taxonomy): Eukaryota > Metazoa > Chordata > Amphibia > Anura > Ranidae > Lithobates > Lithobates septentrionalis. The sequence continues at coordinate 2,280,710 of JBBDGP010001113.1, read as the reverse complement.
TTCTGTCATCTTTTTTGATGATTTTTCTATAGGTCCACATACCCTTTACCAACAGATTACTGATGATTCCTGCCAAGATCGAGCAGATGAAGCTTGAATCCAGGGTGAGGTCCTTATCATGTAGAGGAAGGAGAGACAGAAGAAAGCATACCTGACCAAAATCACCACAGCAACTCTGGGAAAGATGAATAATTTTCCACATGTGGAATCCTTGATAATTTCATTCAGAAATGCCCTTTAAATAGTGGAAACCCATGATGGCCATTTCCCCAAGGACTTTTTGGAGCTCTTGTTCACAGGAAAGCACCATAACTAAGTTCAGAGGGGTTCTAGCTAGTGTCACATTGCAGGTAAGCCTGCCTGCTAGCCATACTGGAGTGCAATGGGTGCAGGAAGTATAATTAGTGGGCTGGAGAGATCTTCCAGACTGATAATCCTTCTATTTCCTAGTCTCAGACATGTTGTCCACAGGAACCAATAATCAGGTGAAAACACTAAAGTGAATTACTGCTATCAAATCAGTTCAGTAACAATTGCAAGCATAGGCCCCATGTTCAGTCCTCTCTGCAGCACTATTGACACATTAATATTGATACTACTGATTCCCTAATAGCGTGGAATGCCTCAAAAAGTCTTTATATGGGGTCAATATGCTAAATGTATTCATAAGGCTAGAAGACAATCTAGAGAAAATCTTGACAGGCCACTCAGTCTGCAACTATGGAACATGACTCTGCCTCTACCCGGGATCCAACCATCTGTAATCTTATTCATGATCTCTCCACAAGAGGTCTCCCAAATTCACACTGAACTTACCAGAAAGGCCCTTCTCCATTAGGTGCAACGCATTTATGAGCAGGGAGACAGGTACCATAAACTGCTTGCATGGCTGACAAACTGAGCAAACTGCTGCTCAGTCTATCCCCAGAATTTTTTGCCCTCGCGACCAAATACTCACTTGCCCTAGGCTTAATATAGACCAGTTCTCTGACTACTATTGCAGGCTCTATGCCTCTACTGTGATGTACACTCCTTCTGAACTACATGATTATGTGAATAATTTCTCCCTACCCACACTGTCTCCTACTTAGTGCTCTTAGTGCCCAGAGGCTGATATCACCCCAGATTAGCTACTTCATGATATCTCATCACTCCAATCTGGCAAAACAATTGCAAGCAAGATATCATCATATAAACGATCTTTAGGCAGAAGAGAATTTTAGAAGTTTCTTACCAGCCCTTTAGGTAAGCCATAGCCTATTATGCTTAATGTTCTGATACAGAACTTCTACTGGGGGGGTTGTAAGGCTTCTAGATGTGCACCAGTACCCTGTAGCAGAAATCTGCTATTTCCTTGTTCAAAACTGTGACAGCTGAGAGGCATGGGCTTGTAATGAAAAGAAAGGAGGTTCTTATTCAGAGTTGAGTGCACCCAGTCCAGAACACTCCAGGTATATTTAACGGTGAATGGAAAGCCTTGTCATTACTCTGAATGCAACAGGAGAGAAATGGATTATGAATAAATAATAGAAGACTAAAGAAATAAAATGTAGGAGTGAACATACATTGTTTTCGTTTGTAGAAGTGATTGAATGGCTTTACAACTGCTCATAACACTTTATTTATTTATTTACTTTATTTAGTGGCCATACTTTACAATAAAACCAAGCTCATAGCTAAAAAAAAATGTATTGGCTTGTCATACTCCATATGTTATTGGCAATACAAAAAAGCCAAGGGGCATGAATTAGTTTTATGGCAATCAAAGGGTTAAACGCGATAATCTTTTATGAAACATAGGAATCAAACTCTGTTGTCCCCTCTGAAGCACGAAAAATTAAAGCTAAATTCAGCCATCATTTTCTTTAAGAGTGGGCAAGGTGTTTTTTGTACTTAATTTGGTCACTGTGACTTATGCATATCTTTAAACATTGTGTCTGTGTTAGACTACTAATTGATTTTGGACTTTATATGTTGTCCCCTGTCTGATAACGCATCTCTTTTGTTGTCATGTGAAAAAAAACAAATCAATAAAAAAAACTGTTAATTATAAAAAAAAAAGAGTGGGCAAGGGTTAGACTCTATCACATTTGTGCTGCTATCAGTTTCCCCTTTGATAAAACGTCAGGGCAGCAAGTACAAGGAAAATTGCATGGGAAAGGAGAGACTAGTCTGAGTTTTTTTTTGTATGTGCCTTCCTGTCCTGCAACTTTTTCACAGGGAAAGGAGGAGAGGTGTGACCTCCCCAATGGGCTAACAGAAAGCAATAAAAAAAGATAGAGGTTATTAAAAAATGTGGCTGTAGTGGGTCTTTAAGATATTTTAGTATACAGCACCCAGCACCTTTAGTAACAATAGAGAATGATTTCTCATGATCCACAGGGGTAAATTGCAGAACATGCAAATACCTACTATATCATATTGGAAGCATCCACTTGCATCATGAACAGACACTAATACCTACTGTAAAGTTATACCTATAATATCCATTTTTGCGTACTGTTGTATTGAGACCATGAAATCTATTTTTTTTTTCTTGCATTATACACTACTTCCTAATTTTCTAGTCTACAATGCATAGTGTTGTCCCATTGCCTGTTGTAGCTTGTTGTCATGTACATACATGAGTTTCATTTTAGACTTCACGTTAACTTGTTCATCTTTCATTTGTCAGCTAATATATCTGGTCTTATTTTCTGCTCCCTTCTATTAATTGGCAAAAATCACTGGACGACTCAAGGGTCTTGCCATTTTAATTGCACTCTATTTTAAAATGCAGTCAGTACTGTAACAGACTTTTTTTAACCCCATAGGTCCCGTTAAATAAATCTCAAGAGTGGCCTTTTCCTCTTCATTACAAAGTGACCTTTTGATCCTTTTTTGGTACAGCTTCTACACATTCACTTGTGTGTCCCACTGAAATCTCATTCTCACCAGTATACAGTCAGAGACTCTTTCATTCAGCAAGCTAGGAATGAATCAAAGGCTAGCAATGCCTGGGCAGACTGTTATGTTTTTGTGAAAATAGAGTCTTAAAAAAAGGAAATGTCACACAAGAGTGTGAGAAATAAACAGAGGTATATCTTTAGCGCAGCATGCTGGGACTGTGGAAACACTGTCTGCAAATGACTTTGATTCCCTGGTGTGATGAATCATGGAGTCGCAAATCCTTTTTAGCTAATTGCTATCAGCTTGTGAGATTTTTCCTTCCATGTTCAATATCAATTTTCAGGGCCATAGGAGATAGCACTTTTCCCTTGAGCATGCTGGCGACTTGCCGATAAAGCCAGCAGTTGCACCACTTAACGGTTTAAAAGGAGATCCATCTTTTATGCAGGTCTTAGCAGTAAATGAGGGAAATGATGAGGCAATACTACATCATGAGTGAAACCAATTGTGGTCCCTTAGCAGAAATATATTAGGTGCCTCTCAAGCTTCAAACAGGCAGTTGACCAAGGAGACAAATATATTAAATCTTCTGTTCCAGTTAACAGTCTTTTCACTATTACATTGTTTCACAGGAAAATGGCCAAAAGCATGTTGTGTGTTACTTTTATTGGTCAATCTATACACATTTAATTTCATAATTACACTACTTTCCTGTCCTGAAAGCAATAGATTTGAGCATTGTAGCTGTTACCCTTAACAACTGGTTGGATTATATTTTCCTTTTTAAAGCGTAATGAAAACAAGTGATAGAAACAGGTGGTTTGCTGTAGATAACTATTTATCATTACTCATATCTCCCATCCTAGTATGGGACTTCTGACTTAAAGTGTCTGAAAGCCCAGCTTCCACTAGAAATAGTTTTTGTTTTGAATTGAGCTGAAAAGGTTTTGAAACATTGATATATTTTGATTGCTGTCTGTGTTTGCATTTGGGAGCATTTTCCTTACTTCCTGCTCCAGATACAAGGGTGAGAGGGGCAGGATATAATAAGAAGCCACTCCAATTGGCTCAAAAGACAGTGAAAAAACTTTTTTTGTAAAGTGAATAAAATGATAGAAGTTTTTTTTTTTTAATTTGCTTTGTGTTTTTATGTTACAGTAAGGCCCGTTCCTCCATATCTTGTTCTGTGGGTCACAGGGACAATAGAAAAAAAAACATCTTTAGCTAGTTAGCATGAATAACTTTGTTAAACTGTTTCCAAAATGTTCCACATTTAGATTATAAACAGGGTTTTTCTTTGTAAATATGCTGAAGTTCCTAACTCTAAACTAAAGTTGATCTTGAATTTGATCCCAATGTATTTGTGTTTAGTGAAAGAGGGATCCAGTGGCAGAATAGCTACCAAACCAATTTGGTTCAGTGGGATAGTGCCCCCAGTGGACAACTACCCACAATTTATTGGTGGTCAGGAAAATGGCCCCCAGTGAGAAAATAGCTTTCAATTCATAAGTGTTTAGCAAAAGAGGCTCCCTGTAGAAAACAAACTACCAGTTCAATAGTGTTCAGTGGGATAGTGCCCCCCTGTGGGGAAACTAGCATGCAATTAATTCATGTTCAGTAGGATAATGACCCTCAAATCATTGGTTAATAGTGGTGTTACTTAATTTGAGGCTCAGTATTGGGAAATGTAAAATTATTCATGCAAACTACACATTAGGGGGGTCTTCCCTGGGAAAAGCATGGATGGAAAAGGATATGAGGGTGCCTGTAGAACACAGACTTAGCAACAGCATGCAATGCCAAGCTGAATCTAACAACAACAGCAAATACTGTTATGTAATAAATAAAGAAGGCATACATTCAAGAAATAAATCAATAACCTGAACCTTTTACAAAACACTGCTTTGGCCTCATCTTGAATATTTTGTTTAGTTTTGGTCACCAATATTCAGAAAAGATATGGAATTAAAAAGAGTTCAGGGATGGGCAACAACATTTCTGATCATGTGACTGTTGCAACAGCCAATCACATGACCCGAACACCTGGCTCCACCTCTCAGCATTTAGAAGTTTGTAAAAGGCCAGGAGGGGGCGGCGGGAAGGGGTTAAAGAATGTGAGAAGTCAGCAGACAGCTCACATTCCTCTCTCTGCTCCCGCACTCAACCATCCTCCTCCCTCATGCACTCATTTGAATGGTGGGGTGGGGCAGACATAAAAATCTGGTGCATGCAGCCCCAGCTACTGTTCTTTGCTGTGACTGTGACAGACACAGTGTAAAACATAGAGCAGATCAGTTCTAAAGCATCTGCCTCATTGCTTAAAGCAATTGTAAAGGAAAATAAAAAAATAACACATGTCATACTTACCTGCTCTGTGCAATGGAATTGCACAGTGCCGCCGCAAACCTTTTCTTCTCGGGTCCCCCATTGGCGCTCCTGGCTCCCCGTCCAGTGCTTCCCATGGGACACTCATGCATGCTAGCTCCTGAGTCCCGCTGCTGTGTTAATTGACTCAGACAGCGAGACTCGGTTCACCCCCGATCCCTCATCACTGGCTTTGATTGACAGCACTGGGAGCCAACGGCTCCCGCTGCCCCAGTAATGCTAGTGAGACTCGGAAGGGAGGGGAGAAAAGAGCTGCAGACATACACAAGGCTGGATTGAATAAGGGCTCAGGTAAATAAAATGTAGGGGGAGGGGGAGGGGGGATGCTGATGCCTAAACATTTTTTACCTTTATACAAGGAATATGTTAAGGTAAAAAATGTTTAGGCTTTAGAACCACTTTAGGTTTAGAGTGGTGCATGCATTTTTTTTTTAATTCTCCCTATTGTGTGCAGTAAAATCAGAGGAAGCAATTTCAGTACAGGAGAGGTGTCTGTACAATTGTGCATGACTGAAAGTAAGGCTGGAGTTTAGCTTTAAGCAAATCAAATTTTTTTATGGTGTGAATCTTTTGCAAAGTTTCTTACCTGGAGCTTGGCCAGTAAGATCACTTACTATTACAGGCTGAGAATGCTAAATCACTGCCCCACAATTAACAGCCACATTTTTAGCCTACAATGTCCATTCTTTCAGCTGGTCATTAGACTGCTTGTGAGGTCTATTAGATAGACAGCCTAATGGCCAACTGAGGAAGTTCACATGGCAGGCTAAAAACACAGTGGTTATTTGCAAAAATAGTGGCTTTGCATTGTCTGCTTGCAACAGAAAGTGCTGCTACAGACAGCATCTTCAGGTAGGAAACTGTGTACCAGAAAAAAAAAAAAAACATTGTGTACCAGAAAAAAATTGTATACACTGGGTCATAGTGCCAAACATACCGAAAATAGATTTCGGGTTTACATAAACTTTAAGTGGAACTTCATTGTGTTATCTATTCCCTCCACCATCCCTTTTCCATGCCCCCATCTTGAAAGTGCAGATGTGCAGTGCTGCAGGTCACTGCCAGGTCCACAAAACATCACCAGCAAATAGAGTGCCTATACACTAGAACTGACAGTGCTGTAAGCATGCACAGAAAACCTCTCATACATGTGCAGATATGCCACTGGTTTCTGCCAGATCCAAATGCCTGGTAGATACCAATGGTGCATCTGCATATGCTTTTGGGACAGTTTTTGTGCATGCATGCAGCACTGCCAGTTCTAGCAGATGGGCATTCTATTTGCTGGTGATGTTTTGTGCATGTGTACAAAAAAACTGTGCATGTGCAGATATACAGTACACTGACTCCATAAATAGCTATGACTTAGCAAACCCAGGAGGCAGTGAGGCCCAGCCTAGACCAAGAGGCAGGAAGTACTGCTTCGCAGCACAGAAAACACCCAAAAGGTACACATTTTAATTTTTTTTTTACTTATTTTTGTAAGAGAGGTGGGAGAACCAAAAAGAAAAAAAAATTGTTGTAAGAGTTAAAGCGGAGTCCCACCCAAAAGTGATCCGATTCCTTCCCCCTCTCCGGTGCCACATTTGGCACCTTTCAGGGAAGGGGGGAGCTAGTACCCGTTTTTACAGGTACCCTGTCCCCACGTCAGCTGCTCGGCCAGTGAGAGAGCACAGTGCGCTTCGCGCATGCTCAGTAGAGACCAGGCCTTGAAGCCAAAAAGCTACACTGCCGGGTTACTTTAGCAGCAATGGCGGCGGCAGCACCAGACCAGCCGATGTAAACATTGACTGTGGTGCCGACATCGCTGGACTCCAGGACAGGTAAGTGTCCTAATGTCGAAATTCAGCAGCTACAGTATGTGTAGCTGCTGACTTTTAATTTTTAAAGGGGTGGGCTGAACTCCTCTCTAAGTTCTCTTTTGGATGAAAGGAGAATAAAGACCAACAATATGAGGTAATGTAAGTTCCAATAGGACCTGTAAGCATGACAAACCTGACTGAGAGTCTCAGAACGAACCTGCAGCTACCTATAAATGGCTAAGGTAGACATTTTCTGCTAAAAGGTTTTTTAAAGGTTTCATGGCAAACACATCAAATGATGTGAAGGGTTCTAGTTCATATGGGCTTATTGGAAAATTTGACAAACTTTCTTTTCTATAGCATATAGTGACACATAATTGTACATTATTGCTTGTATAGATTTGGGTTAATATGCGCTAGGAAAACTATACTTAGCAGATGTTGTAGCACCAAGGTGCTTACTAGCTGTTGCTTACATTTGAACATTACAAAAAAAATCCCCACTATGCATTTGCATTTCTGTCATATTTTATACAATGAGTGCACCATTATTTATATCCTTTAAGAAACGGAAGAATATTAGAAAGTGATGCAAATTCATTATTGGAATATCTGTACTTGTTTTTATTTATATGCAGGTCACACCTATCTCTTATGTAATTATTTCCTTATTTTGACATTAACCTTGAAGAAACCTAGCAAAGGAATGTAAAAAGTAAATCATAACTGTATGCTTGTGCATGTTTGAGTAATTTTTAATGAATGATTGCACAGCATTGTACTGTGCTCTTATTTATGCATACAGTGTAATGACATTAAACAAGCAATAAAGGTAAGGAAAATATGTCATAAATAAAAGTTATCAAGCAGTGTAAAAATCACTCTAGATACTGTATATTTTGAATTACAATTATTTTGTAAACTTTAATTTTGTTTACTATTACAAAAGATATATACACTAATAGTTTCTTAAGGGTGCTGCAAAAACAAATGCATATTCTTGAATATGTCTGCATCTATCATTGCAATTCTGTAGAGATCATAAAGAAGACAAATAAGGAATTGCAATAACCAAATGACCTTTACAACCAGGAACACTTTTTCATATTAACCCATTGTTATACAAATGATTTATCTAAGTGTAACAGTAATCTCCTTAAAAAGCTCTTTTACATTAATCTAACCCTACTTTATTTTGTTACCTCATTTCACACCTGCCTGCCTCCAAGCATACAGAACAGTGAAAGGAAATTCAGTGGATATAGAAAATAATATTGAGAGCTTCATTCTTTTAAATTTCTGAGATGGATCAGATGATTATACTGTAAATGTAGCAATTTTATTGAGGGGCTCCATTGGAGCTTTACTTAAGTATATTTGAACTGCCATCCTGTAGCCTCACAGACACAAATTAAATCCCACACTTCAGTTGGAACATCATTTCAATGAAGCAATGTTAAACAAACAACCATAAAAGCTAGGAATGCGTTAAGCTTTAGTGAATTCAGCACAGTCTGGTATCCTTGAATTAAATAAGAAAGCAGTGAAACTCCCATTAACAAGCTCAGGTGTATGCTATTCATTCTTACTTTATGCATTTTGAGCCTTGTATATATTTGCCAACAAAGAGTAAATGCTGAAAGCATAACATACAATATATGAACAATTTTTTAAATGTTCCTAATAGATGGTTCCCTATAGAAATATATACCCTTTACTAATTACAAGTAGCTATTATAGTTGAAAATCCTGCATTTATTTTAAATGCATTGCAGATTAGCAGTGCATATATAACGTGAAGTTATAATGCCTAGAAGTAATAGATATGATACAAACATAATTTTAATATTACTTACAGAAATATAGATAGGAATATCATCTTATATTGTATTATTTATTTTTTAGAAATGCCTATAAATCTATCTATCCATAGCCATATGAGTGTATAGCCAAATTTATGGATTGCGTTGTTGAACCTGAACTCAGGTGAACACTCTTAGGCTAACCACATACATTACACTTGGATTGTGTATTCCCCGTAATTCCTTTTAGCACCAACAACTCATTAATGCGAGAGCATGCCTAAACAATCCCCTTTACTTTATCTACAATCAGCTGGCTTCTCAAACTACATAAGTGTTAGTAAATCTATATGAAATTGTACGATCAGATTGTAATGTATCTGACCACTTTAAGAATATGCCTATATATGCAGTCTTCTGTTTTTATCTACAAGATAACCAAATCTTTGCAAATTGCATAAATTTTGACAAACAAGCTGTTTAGTACAAAAAATGCCAAACATTTTTTGCAAAGTAACTCTGATTTTCGGCTAAAAACTGAGCATAAATTCTGTGGAAGATGACAGATTACTTCATATACCATGCAAGCAAGCTCAGACAATAGCTTTAGCCATGACTGATTGCCTTGCTGTAACCCACTTTATGTTAAATGCATTCTTGCTGTTCAATTCCACAACTGTAATTTTGTTCTTCTGTATCACTCGGCTCTCTATGGACTAACCAGGTTCCTTCAGTAATGATTTCTTTTCTATTGTATTGTTTTCTGCATAATCAAGTTGGTAGGTAGGGGTTTAGGTGACACGGCCATCTGTCAAGTTCATTTGCTCTGAAAATAAAAGAAATAATGCCATCTACAACTTGGGGCTATCGGTTATGGAAGGAGAATATCAGTTTTAACCTTGCTCCATATTCTCATCTTTTTAAATTACTGTTTGACCAGCTCAATGCTGTATTGGGCATATGGATCCTCTGATGTGGCCATGTTAAAGTAAACAGGATCAACATCTATCAAATGTCCACGAGCACAGCAATTTATGCAAGTAATCCAATTAGGTAGAAACACTTAACACTGCAACAAAAATATGCTTGTCAAGAAAAGAAAAAAGGCAGCAGAAGCAGAATTCATTACTTAGAATGTTTTTCCTATTTACCGCCAGACCATTTGATGTAGATATATAACATTTTGAATAACTCGTTTTCTGTCTTGATACCATATGACCACATATGTTTTATTTATTATAAATGAGAACATACTATATATAAGCTTATCCACACAAAATATGAGTCATCTTTTGCTCAGATGATTTTACTGTGACCTTAGTTTCTGCAAAATGTTCATAATCCAGCCACCACCCTTCTTATTAAATACAGTGCAGACTTCAGATTCTTCTCTGTGTTTGACCTGCCCGAGCTGAATGTGTACATGCAATGGTGGTCTCAAATGTCTTCTAAAGTGTCACACAAGCACAGACATGGCCTGATGATTGCCTCTCCATTTCTGTTTAGGACAAGCTGAGCAGTAGGAAGAGATATACTTATACCTCTGAGACCTGTTGTTATTTTTGTAAAATTAATAGATGAGCAGATAATGGAATTTTTGCTCACCCTGAAATATTTCAATGACATGTTTCATGTAGACATGTGCAGAACAAAAAAATTCCCTTTGTTTCATTTTGCTTCAATTCGTTATTTACATCAATTTGTTTAATCCATTTAATTCATTCTCGGAATTCGGTTTGTTTATTTGTATTTGAATTGATTTGAATTTTTGAATTCAAATCGATTTGAAAAGTTTTTGAATCAATTTCAAATCGTTTTTGAATTCGAAAAATTAAATTTGGTTTTGAATTTGAATAGTTTTCCAATTTCCAAAGAGAATAAAATAGAATAGAAAATAAAGAGATAGAACAAAAATCGAATAGAATTGATAAGAATATAAAGAATATAAAAGAATAGAATATAATAGAGTAAATAAGAACAAAATTCTAATAGATAGAAAATAAAAGGAGAATAGAATGGAATAGAATTAAAAGGAATAGAATGAAAAAAAACAATTGAATTAAATAGATTATAACTATCTTCTGATATTCAAGTGGAATAGAAAAGAATAGAATAAAAAACATAGAATAGAAATAATAACCATCTTCCAAAATTCAAATATAATCAATTCAGATTTGAATAGAATAGAAAAGAATAGAGTAGAATAGAGTATAATAGAATAGAAAATAACACAATAGTATAGAAAAAAAACAACAAAATAGAATAGAATGAATATAACCATAGGTATTCAAATCTATTCTTTTCTATTGTATTCTAATTCAAATTGATTATATTTGAATTTTGTGAAATGGTTACATTCTTTCTATTCTACTCTATTCTATTCTATGGTTTAATTGTATTATTTTTCTATTTTATTATTCTGTTCTATTCTTTTCTAATCTATTTTTTAAATTTCTATTCTATTCTTTTCTACAGGCATACCCCACTTTTAAGTACACAATGGGGTTTATTTACTAAAGCTGGAAAGTGCAAAATCAGGCTCACTTCTGCATAGAAACCAATGAGCTTCCAGGTGCTACTGTAATTCAGAAATTCAGATACATCCGAATTTCTGAACACAAAAATTTGTCCGAATTTCAATTTGGAACGAAACATACCGCACATCGTCTAGTTTCATGATGAATTCCAGTCAACAGTTAAATATTCATGAAATACATATATGTGAGCTGTTTTATCTATAATATAATTTAAACTCCTGTCTATCTATGATTTTTCTCTGCCCCAGTTAAGTAACATGTAACTTGTATTCCCATTTTCCAACCAGCAGGTGGCGTGCTAGGCTAGTTTGACATGTTTTGCTTAAAAAAAAACTTTGTTAAATTGCTTAGGCTCTGAGGAAGAATAAGTCTGCACAGTAACTTTTCCCCTTCCTTCTTCCTCACACATTTCTGCATGGGATTTTAGGTTAGAGAGATAAATAGAGAGATTATGAAGGCAAACACTTTCTGCTATTTCCTCCCTTTAGAAAGCCCATAATGTTCTGTAAATCGTAGCTCATGGGTACACCCTGCATTTATAAAATGTTTATCTGTAAAATAAAGATGTTATGTAATATAAAAAAATAAATAAATCCCACATCATATAGTTTTTCTTGAACATATACAGTGTGTTTGTATATTTTGTTAATTTATTTTTTTAGAATTAAAAAAAAAGTCCCCTTGAACCCACCGAAATCATGACATTAAGGCCACCCTGATATGGATCTTCAACTCCCCCCCTATACCCCCCCCCAGAGACCTTTTTCATCTCTTCGATCTCCCTTCTTGTCTGTATACCCTCTGCTATTCCTTCTTTTACTACCCCCACCCTCTGGCTTTCTGGACCAATTTTCCTTTCTTTATCTCTTTCTACCTAGTTTCCTCCCTTCTACCTCCTCCTTTCCTCTTCTGTCAGATCTCATACGTGTTAGCCCCCTTGACTTGGGATAACTAATTTCAAGAAATGCGATCTGCTCCGATCTCAGCAACAAATGATTCTTTAGAAATTTGAGTTTTAAGATATGCATAGTACCCCCTCCTGTCTCCATCCTCCTCCACCCTCTGGTTTTCCAGCATCCTTTCTTCATTTCATATGTTGTAGGATACCCATTGCATGCTGAGTTCCATGTTATCACCCACTGATATTACCGCCCAAGGGTTCTCTCTTCTTTAACCTCGGTAGGCACCTGCAGCATCCCCAAGCCTCAGGTACCCTGTTACTATGCAACCATTACACATTTAAAAGTCCTATCATTGTTTCTCCCTTTACATCTTTGTGGGCTGCGATCCAGTCAACTTGTTTTAATTTTGTTATGACTCCCTTTTCTGGCGGCTAATTCATACATGCTAATACTATATGTATGTCTCCTTTATATTTTGTTAACCACTTCAGCCCCGGAAGGTTTTACCCCCTTAATGACCAGGCTATTTTTTACGATATGGCACTGCGTTCATTTGCGTGGTCCTGTGATGCTGTACCCAAATAAAATTGATGACCTATTTTCCCACAAATAGAGCTTTCTTTTGGTGGTATTTGATCACCTCTGCAGTTTTTATTTTTTGCGCTATAAACTACAAAAAAGTGACAATTTAAAAAAAACAAAAAAAACAATGTTTTTTACTTCCTGTTAAAAAAACACATCCAAAAAAAAAAAATCAAATTTCTTCATCAATTTAGGCCAATATGTATTCAGCTACATATTTTTGGTAAAAAAAATCCCAATATGTGTATATTGATTGGTCTGCACAAATGTTATAGCATTTACAAATGATGGGATATTTTTATGGAATTTTTATTTGTTTTTTTATTTTTTCTAGTAATGGCGGCGATCCGCGTATTTTAAATCGGGATCACAGCGGACAAATTGGACACCTAACTGATACTTTTGACACTTTTTTTGGGGACCAGTGACACTAATACAGTGATCAGTGCTAAAAATATTCACTGGTACTGTACTAATGACACTGGCAGGGAAGGGGTTAACATCAGGGGTGATCAAAGGGTTAAATGTGTTCCCTGGGAGTGCTTGCTAACTGCATGGGGGTTGCTGTGACTGGGTGAAGACCGAGATCAGTGTTGCTGCTTAGCAAGAACACAAGATCTCCATCTTCTTCCCTGTCAGAACGGCAATCTGCCTTGTTTACATAGGCAGAGTGCCGTGCTGCCTCTCCCGGGAACGATTGTGGGTGACCGGTGGACATCGGATTTACCGGACCAGTTAATTGGCTTCCCTTGTGTCCAATCAGATCACACCTCTGGTGGCGCGCACGTGTCCTCAGTGGTTATTGCACGTAATGAAGCCAACCTGCCACAGTAAATATGCGGTAGGCGGTCGGCAAGTAGTTTAATAAAATATTTGAACAAGAATTTTAAGACAAAGGCCACCCTAGTACCAATTCGCAAATGAAAATCCAAAACATGAAGAAAAAGAAAAAAAAGAATGCTCATCATTTATCTAAAATAATTTTAATACCTTATAAAGAATATATAATGTATATATTGTTTTGTTTGTTAACAAATATACTTTTCGTTTCTGTTTGAATGTTTTATGATAGCTAGTGATCTTCTGTCCCATCCCGAAGAAGCGGTGCTCTCTGTTAAATGTGTTGCAGCAGGAAGACACTTGACCAATATTTTTTACCTATTGTTCCGTTCTTAGGTATTACGCTATTCAAATATTGTGAATATGTACTAGACTGTTAATAATAATTTATTTTTAAATAATAAAAATTTGTTTCTCAAGGTACCTTTAAAGTATGTATACTTTTGCGTGAAAAAATGCACCTTAAGGAGCAAAATCCACGGTTAAAAATATACAAAGCTAGATGCTCAAAAAGGTACATGAGCTACTTTATCATGTTTGTCTCACATAGGGCAGCCCATTGAAATCAATAGCCTTCCCTTTGCATATGATACAAAAATGCACACAAAAATACAGCATTATTTTGCGCTCATTTACAAAATGCAAAATATGAATTCTCACGTCCATGCTGTAAAGAAAATGTAACTTTCCTGACAGACTCCATGGCAGCCTACGTGTGGGTTAACCCTGCCTCCTCTCCAATGCTATTGGACCCTATTCCCATAAATGAGTACTCACCACTAGCTACTGCGTTCCTTTTTTGTCCTCCTCTATGGACCTATACATGCTGTTCGCGTCAGGATTAAATGGATCCAAGATTTGGCATACCTTTGTGCGATGCAGCTCAGAGCCCAGCCATGGGCGTGCGAGTAGCTTAAGAGGCTTGAGTATTCCCCCTTGGTGGACGGGTGGTCGCCTCTGTATGCCCGGCAAACGGTTTCATCAAGCTGGCAAGGTCTGCGGCTTCTTCTTTGCATCCTCCATGGCAGTTTCTATATGTGGTCAGTGTACCTGTTTTTCCCCAGTAGTTAGTTTAGTGTATCTCGTTCTCCTCATGGCAGCTGGAACACACGTGTGCGTTCCAACCTGTCACGGCACTTCCGGCTTGCGGCAGTCTCCACCGCTGGCACCTGCGCTGTAGCCGCCTCGAGAGCAAGGCTTGGCTCACGCATGCGCGGTACGGCGGTCTGTTTGTCAGCCGCGCAGGCGCCGTGCGGCGGTCTCTTATTGCACATGCGCAGTGGGAGATGATGACGTCACGGGCGGGGAATTTAAATTCCGCCCTCCTGTCCTGTTGTGTTGGGATTTCCCTTGGTAGGGAATGGAGGAGCGGATCCCTGCTGGTCTCCAGGTGAGTGGGTTAAGACCTCTGCATATATTTTGACAAAAAGAAAACAAATACCCTCCATTGTTTTATTTTTATAAAAAAAAAAGAGGAAAAATATATATATAAATATATATATATATATATATATATATATATATATATATATACAATGTATAAATAGTGGATTAATAAATATTTAAAGGAGACAGTATTTTTTGTTAAAAAAAATATATATATATAAATAAAACGCATATAATTATTTATATATGTATATGCGGCAAGAGTTCTTTGCCTTAAATATGTGTTGAACCATGCATTTGTGTATCTTTAAAAGCAGAGTTTCTTGAAACCTCATTTTGGTGCCTTGGTTTTTTAGGCCATTTTCTCTGCAGACTGCTTAACGTGACGTCCGCGTCCAAGGTCATGGTCAAGTCACCGCCTTTAAGTGGCCAGCCCTCACGCACAAGGTATGTGCTCGTGAGGGGAGGGGATGAGATTTGGGCACAAGTGTTGTGGTGCTGATACTATGGTTTGCCTTTTCCCCTTCCCCTCTTTCTTTTTTTTTTCCAGCCCTTCCAGGTCGGACCCGCTAACCGCGGTCCAGAATGTCAGTGACCTTGCCAAGCCACAATATCACTCATCTTCATCCAGATCCAGACGAGACTCCCAGTCCTGATCCCACCAGAGGAGACGTTCTCGTTCCTCCTTCAGACACCGCTCCCATCGCCATGACAGCCGCTCTGATCGCAGAGCCTGCTGGCAATGTAGGACACGAGTCCCGGAGGGCAAGTCCTTGTGTGACCGTTGCTTTGCCCGTGCGGTTGGGGAAAAGGAGACGGAAAACCAGCGTTTAGAGTCTCTTGTGAAACGGGTGGTGCAGCAATCCCTAATGGAGAGGGATACACCTCGCACATTGAGCCAGTCTACTACACTGTCTGGCCAGCCGGCTGATGAGGCCCGTGATGATCCGAGCACTTCCCAGCCCTATGCTGCCTCTCTTGACTCCTCAGACGACGAGTCTGTTAATGAAGAGGACATTGGAGGGTTTGATTTTGCGATGGTTTCCCCATTAATCAAAGCGATCAAGGAGGCCTTGAAGTGGGAAGACCCTTCCACTCCCCCAGCTAAGCAGAAAAAATTCTTCAAACATCTGGGAAAAGAACGCGCAAACTTTCCGCACCTTCCGGAGCTAAAGGACATCATTGAGGAAGAATAGAGTAAAACAGAGAAAAAGTCTTCCATGTCTAACAAAACCTCCAGATTGTACCCCTTCAAGTCGGAAGAAGTGAAGAGTTTGGAGAATACTCCCCTTGTGGATGCAGCTCTTATGTGTCTGGCCAAACACATGACTCTTCCTCTAGAAGACGCAGTATCTTTCAAAGATGAGCTCGAGAGGAAGATAGATCTAGATCTAAAAAGAATTAATGGGCTCGCCGGTATGGCCTGTAAACCGGCCCTGACACTAGCGGCCATGGAGGCCTGGATGGAGAATGTGGAGTCCTTCCTCAAGGGCGTGTCAGAAGAGCTGGCAGTTCGGCAGCCGCAGAGCTGAAGCTGGCGGCGGTCTTCCTGGGGGAGGCGTCCATTGATTTGATCCGCCTACTGGCTCGTATTATGTTGTCCTCGGTCACGGCCAAGAGAGCCCTTTGGTTGCGCCCCTGGCTAGCCGACCCGGGTTCTAAACAAGCATAGTGTAAAATTCCGTTTGAGGGGTCCTCACTGTTTGGCAATAAGCTTGACGATGCCATTACACAAGCCACAGGTGGTAAATCAGGTTTTCTTCCCCAGGACAGGCGCATGCTGGGTCGAAAGAAACCCCAGTTCAGAAGACGAAGCGCTCCAGGGAAGCACGCTCTTACAAGCCTGGCCGGGACTTTAGGAAGAATTGGAGCAGAGGGCAGACATCCTTTCGTAAACCTGTTAAAAATCAAACGTCCAGTGGTCGCGATCAGGCCAAGTCTTTTTGAGATTGCGCCTGCCCAGGCGGGCCGGGTGGGGGCTCGTCTGCTCCTCCTCCGGCACGTCTGGGTGGCCTCGATCTCAGACTTCTGGGTCATAAGGACAGTCTCGACAGGCCTTTTCCAGTACTCCTCGCCCCAGATTCGTCTCCACTCTTCTTCCTCGTGCAGAGGATCAGAAACAGATATTGCTGTCCTATGTGGACCTTCTGAAAACTCAAGGAGCAGTGGTACATGTCCCAAATGACGAATGGTTCCAGGGGATATACTCCCCTCTCTTCCTAGTTCGAAAAAAGGGGGGCTCTTGCCGCCCAGTCATAGACCTCACATATCTCAACAAATTCATAGAGAACGGAAGATTCAAGATGGAAACCTTGGTGACCATAAAGCTATACAGCCAGGCGACTGGATGATATCAATCGACCTGAAGGATGCTTATTTCCACGTCCCAGTGGAAAAAGAATTTCACAAATACCTCCGTTTCCAAGTTGGGTCAGATCATCTGCAGTTTATCTGCCTCCCCTTCAGGCTGACAACGTCCCCCAGGGTCTTTCCGAAGGTCCTCCTAGCTACGGTGGCACTCATAAGATCAAAAGGGGTACGTCTTTACCACTACCTTGACGACCTGCTGGTGTTGTCCCAGAGCAGTTGCTGGTCCACCGGGAACAAGTAATCTCCACTCTGTCCAACTTCCGGTGGCTCCTAACCTTAGAAAAGGGTCAACTGGCCCCAACTCAGCGTCTAATATATCTGGGAGCTCAGTTCGATACAGTGGCAAACACTGTCTCCCTTCCACTACAGAAAATTCCTACGGTTCGAGACAGAGTCTGTCGGGCCCTACATGCCCAGCAAATGAAAGCCTCTCAGTGTCTGAAAGTCGTCGGCACGATGGTTTCCACGACTCCCATGGTCAAATCGGCCTTAGGGAGATTGCGTCCCTTCCAGTCAGGTCTCTTACGCTAATGGAATTCAGGGGACAAGAATCAGGTCATCTGCATAACATCTACAATGAGAACGAGCCTCTTCTGGTGGCTTCAGCGCAAGAACCTCCTGACCTGCCACTCCATCGCTCCCATCTCTTGGGTGACGGTCAAGACCGATGCCAGTGGTACCAGTTGGGGAGCCCTTTGCGGGTCAAACCTGGCTCAAGGCAAGTGGGACGCATGTCTCCCCAACCCAGGGTCGAACGTCTTGGAACTTCGAGCAGCCTGGTGTGCCCTACAGTCCTTCTCTCATCTCCTGATAGGGGAGTCAGTGCTGTTAAGAATGGACAACACCACAGCGGTGTCATATGTGAAGAGGCAAGGGGGTACTCGGAGTCCCACTCTCCTTCGGGAAGTCGAGCCCATCCTATCGTGGGCGCAGAAAAACCTTGCCAACATTTCGGCAGTCTTTGTCCCAGGTGTCCAAAACACTCAAGCGGATTTCCTATCACGAATCGAGTTGGACAACAACGAGTGGTCTCTTCACATAGAGACGTTCAGGTGGATTTTGTCACTGAAGAAGTGGATCTGTTTGCTTCCCCCTGCAATCGCAAGCTAAAGAAGTTCTACACCAGGGGTCTCTGCAGTCAAGCCATCGGGACAGACGCCCTGACGGATCAGTGGAGGTTCAAGCGGGCATATGACTTTCCGCCACTGCCAGTTATGCTAAGATTCCTGCAGAGGCTCCGAGCAGAACCAGTGGAAGTGGTGACAATAGCTCCCTACTGGCTGAACAGGCCTTGGTTCCCTCTCCTGGTACAGCTCAGCTGTCGAGACCCGGTGCCTCTCCCCCTCAGGCCGGACCTTCTTTCTCAGGGGTCAGTCCTGCACCCTTGTCCGGCAGTGCTGAGACTGATGGTCTGGTTCTTGAGAGGGAGAGGCTGGAATCCCTAGACTGTGCCTCAGAAGTAATATCCACTCTCATGAGCTCAAGAAGATCTAGTACAAATAAAGTCTATGGGAGAATCTGGTCCAAATTTGTGGAGTTTTGCTCTTCTCATGGCAGGTCTTTTAGACATCCAAAAATCCAGGATGTTCTCAGCTTCCTTCAAACGGGCCTAGATTTACCTTTATCTGTCAGCTCTCTGAGAGTCCAAGTTTCTGCACTATCGGCCTTCTCCGGCACTTCGTGGGCAGTTCATCCTTTGGTTAGACAATTTTTTCGAGGTGCATCGAGGCTCAAGCCCCAAAGAAAGCCTAGGTTCCCCAAATGGGACCTTCCATTGGTCCTTGACTCGATCTCTGGACTCAGTACTACGGGGCCCTCCCCGCTCTCTATCAAGGACTTTTGAGCGAAGGTGGCCTTCTTAGTGGCCATTACCTCAGCCAAGGGGGTCTCTGAGATTGTATCACTTGGTCATGAAGAACCCTTCTTGACGTTGTTTCCGGACTGTGTAGTCCTCATCCCTATGCTGGGTTCCAACCCGAAAGTGTCTTCAGTATTCCACGTCAATCAGGAGATCATTTTACCTACATTCAGGACCCCAGGGTCCACTGAAAATCACCCTCTAGATCAGTGGTTCTCAACTCGGTCCTCAGCGCCCACTAACAGGCCAGAATTTAAGTATTACCTTGGGGAGATGCAGACTAGAATACTGCAATCACTGAGAAGCAAATGATATCACCTGTGATGTATTTCAGTTATCTTGCAAACCTGGCCTGTTAGTGGGTCCCGAGGAAAGGAGTTGAGAACCACTGCTCTAGATGTAGGCGAAGCTATAAAGGAATATCTCAAAGTTACTTCTCCCTTTAGACGTTCTAGTCATCTCTTCGTACTTCACTCGGGCAGCAATATAGGGAAGAAAGCCTCAACCAGGACGCACGCGGCTTGGATCGTACAGACCATACAGCAAGCATACAGGGCTAAGGGCTTGGCTCCTCCAAAGGCGGTGACAGTCCATTCCACCAGGGGAATGGCAGTTTTGTGGGCGGCGGCTCGACATGTGGCTCCAGACACCATCTGCAAGGCAGCCTCATGGGCTTCTATTAATACCTTCATGTCACATTATTGTATAGAGCCTGCCTCACTATCCTCTGTAAACTTTGGGTTGAAAAACCTTTCGACCGATAGGGCAAATTAAAATTATGTTTTGTTCAGCATACCCACCCGTGTGGTTAGCTAGTTATTTCCCACACGTAGGCTGCCATGGAGTCTGTCAGGAAAAAGGAAAATTTATTATCAAATACTTACCGTAATTTTCCTTTCCTGATGGACTCCATGGCAGACGGAGTTCCCACCCATTGGTCAAGGAGTAGGCTAGTTACAGAATGCAGTAGCTAGTGGTGAGTACTCATTTATGGGAATGGGGTCCTATAGCATTGGAGAGGAGGCGGGGTTAACCCACACGTAGGCTGCCATGGAGTCCATCAGGAAAGGAAAATTACGGTAAGTATTTGATAATAAATTTTCCTTTATTCCTTTATTCAGTTCTTTTTTTTTTCATAATTATGTTTTTATGAGAAATTATTCAGAAAATTTCATTTTTTTTTCCTTTTTCTACATGAATAATATAAAAAGAAAACAAACAAATTAATAAGTATAATCAGAATGATAGTGAAAACAGTAAGACACATAAACTGAAACAGGCCAAACATATTCATAGATCATCTATATTTGACAAGGAAAACACTCTATACTGAGAGATTGAGATTAGCAAAATGCTTATAGTCAAATGCTCTGGAAGGGGGGTAAAAAACAAATGAAGCATCAGGAAGTATAAGGGGAAGATCCATATTAAGAGAGATCCCAAAGTTCCCAAATTTTATTAAACCGCAGAATAGTGTCAATAGCAGATGCTGGGAGGTATTCCATTCTGTGAAGTTCAGTTATAGGATTAAAGGCTTCCCGACCGGCGCACGCCGATGTACGTCAGCAGAGCGGCACGGCTGGGCAAATGGGCGTACCTGTACGTCCATTTGAATTTCCCGCCGTACCAGTGCGTGCGCGACGCCGGCAGCGCGCGCGCCGACCGGGAGCTCCGTGAGTCGGGTCGCGGGTCCCGCGGACTTGATCGCTGCGGGGATACCCGTGATCGCCTCACGGAGCTGATGAACGGGGAGATTCCGTTGTAAACAGCATCTCCCCGTTCTGCCTAGTGACAAGTGTCACTCGATCTCTGCTCTCTGTCATCGGAGCAGAGATCAGTGACGTCACCCACACAGCCCATCCCCCTACAGTTAGTAATCACTCCCTAGGACACACTTAACCCCTCCCCGCCCCCTAGTGGTTAACCCCTTCACTGCCAGTGTCATTTACACAGTAATCAGTGCATTTTTAATCGCACTGATCGCTGTATAAATGACAATGGTCCCAAAAATGTGTCAAAAATGTCCGACATGTCCGCCATAACGTCGCAGTCACAATAAAAATCGCTGATCGCCGCCATCACTAGTAAAAAAAAAATTATTAATAAAAATGCCATAAAACTATCCCCTATTTAGTAAACACTATAACGTTTGCGCAAACCAATTAATAAACGCTTATTGCAATTTTTTTTACCAAAAATATGTAGAAGAATACGATCGGCCTAAACTGAAGAAAAAAAATGTTTTTTTTATATATTTTTGGGGGATATTTATTATAGCAAAATGTAAAAAATAATGCGTTTTTTTCAAAATTGTCGCTCTTATTTTGCTTATAGCGCAAAAAATAAAAATCGCAGAGGCGATCAAATGCCACCAAAAGAAAGCTCTATTTGTGGGAAAAAAGGACATCAATTTTGTTTGGGAGCCACGTCGCATGACCGCGCAATTGTCAGTTAAAGCGACGCAGCGCCGAATCGCAAAAAACGCTCTGGTCAGGAAGGGGGTAAATCCTTCCGGGGCTGAAGTGGTTAAGCAGCATAGACATGGTAGGTAAGTCTCCTGATAACCAACACATTGGAATAACTCTCCTTGCGGCAAGTAGTATGTAAGATAGCAATTTTTTACTTGTTTTTTTGAGACCAGGGAAAGGGAGACCTAATAGGTAGTGTAGTGGGTCAAGTGGTAGAGAGGTGTTTCCCAGAGTTTGGAGGATGGACATCACATTGGCCCAAAAGTAGTGTATCTGTGAGTATTGACAAAAACTGTTAATAAAACTAATAAATCATTGTGTAAACTTTAGATTTGATATTCAGTTGGAAGTTTGAGAGAGACTGTGTTATTGAAACAGAGAACAGTTATTTAAATGTGCATTAACTTAAAAAAATATAAAATAATATATATACCGGTATATATATATTGATAAAAACCCTGATAGTTTTGATTTAAGTAAAATTTATTTTCACTGACATCTACTAATATTTCCAAAATGATGTTACATAGTTGCATAGTTAGTCAGGTTGAAAAAGATATAAGTCTATCTATTTCTACTAATTAAAAAAAAAAATCCCATATACACAATCCTATACCCACAGTTGATACAAAGGAAGGCGAAAAACCCCAGCAAAGCTGGATCAACTTTACCTATAAATGTTAGTACCCAGTTATAATATGTACATTTAGGAAAGAATCCAGGCCTTTTTTAAAGCAATCTACTGAGATGGCCAGAACACCTCAGGAGGGAGTCTATTCCACATTTTCACAGCTCTTATGCCCTGTATACACAATAAGATTTTTGGACAACAAAATCCATGTTTTTTTTCCGACGTATGTTGGCTAAAACTTGTCTTGCATACACACGGTCACACAAATATTGTCAGAAATTACGAACGTCAAGAATGCGGTGATGCAAATATGTACGACAATATGTACAATGAGCCGAGAAAAATGAAGTTCAATAGCCAATGCGGCTCTTCTGCTTGATTCCGAGCATGCATGGAATTACGTGAGTGGGAATTACACACGATTGCAATTTCCAACAACGGATTTTGTTGTCGGAAAATTTGAGATCCAGATCTCAAATTTTGTGTGACAGAAATTCCGATGGAAAATGTCAGAATTTCCGACAACAAGCTCTCATCGAACATTTTCTGTCGGAAAATCCAACCGTGTGTATGGGGCATAACTGTGAAGAAACATTTCCATATTTGGAGATGAAATCTAGTTTCCTCTAGATGTACACAGTTCCATCTTGTCCTCTGTGATGACCTTAAAGTGAATAACTCAACACCAAGTTCACTATATGGATCCCTTATATATTTGTACATGTTGATGTGAAGAAACCTTTCCATATTTGGAGATAAAATCTAGTTTCGTCTAGATGTACAGAGTTCCATCTTGTCCTCTGTGATGACCTTAAAGTGAATAACTCAACACCAAGTTCATTATATGGATCCCTTATATATTTGTACATGTTGATCATATCTCTCCTTAATCTCCTTTTCTCAAGAGAGAATACATTCCGTTCCTCTAATCTTTCCTCATAGCTGAGCTCCTCCATGCCTCTTATCAGTTTGGTTGCCCTTCTCTGCACTTTCTCCAGTTCCCCAATATCCGTTTTGAGAACTAGTGCCCAAAACGCAACTGCATATTGCAGATGAGGTCTTACTAATGATTTGTACTGAGGCAAAATGATATCTCTCTCTGGAGTCCATACCTCAGGAAATAATAATACAGGAAAGGACTTTGCTTGCTTTGGAAACTGCAGCTTGGCATTGCATGCTATTATTAAGCTTATGATCTACCAAAACCCTCAGATGCTTTTCCACTATGGATTCCCCCAGTCATACTCCCCCTAGTTTGCATGATGCATGCATATTCTTAGTTCCCAAGTGCATAACTTTACATTCATCATGATCAACATTAACCACTTCAGCCCCAGAAGGATTTGCCCCCTTAACTACATAGTGAACGTGCTATAGCCAAATGACGGCTACAGCACGGCTCAATAACTCTGGGAGAGCATACATTGATGTCCTCCCAGAATCTTGCTCTCACGCGCCCCCTGGGGTGCGCACCCGGGAACATTCGTGACCTTGGCGCATCACGGTAAATGGCTGCTGACCGCGGCTGTTTACCATGTGATCACCCCATCAAATGACGGAGCGATCACTTGTAAACAAACCGGCGTCACGTCCGGTTCCTCTCTCCCCTCTCTGTACAGATCGGTGCAGAGAGGGGATAGATCAGATGCAGCTGCAGCACTGTGGGCTGGATGTGTAGTGCTCACAGTGCTGATTTGTGCCCACTCCATCCATACTGAGCCATCCATCCATCCATCCATACTGAGCCATCAATACTAAGCCTATCCATACTAAGCCTATCCATACTAAGCCTATCCATACTGAGCCATCCATACTGAGCCATCCATCCATACTGAGCCAGCCATCCATCCATACTCAGCCAGCCTTCCATGCTCAGCCAGCCATCCATCCATCCATGCTCAGCCAGCCTTCCATGCTCAGCCAGCCATCCATACTCAGCCAGCCATCCATCCATCCATCCATACACAGCCAGCCAGCCATGCTCAGCCAGCCATTCATCCATCCATCCATACTCAGCCAGCTATCCATCTATCCATACTCAGCCAGCCATCCATCTATCCATACTCAGCCAGCCATCCATCCATGCTCAGCCAGCCAGCCATCCATACTCAGCCAGCCATCCATCCATACTCAGCCAGCCATCCATGCATCCATGCTCAGCCATCCATCCATCCATGCTCAGACAGCCATCCATTCATGCTCAGACAGCCATCCATGCTCAGCCAGCCATCCATACTCAGCCAGCCATCCATACTCAGCAATACTCATCCATGCTCAGCCATCCATCCATACTCAGCAATACTCATCCATCCATGCTGAGTCATTCATCCATACTGAGCCAGCCATCCATACTCACCCAGCCATCCATGCTCAGCCGGCCATCCATCCATGCTCAGCCAGCCATCCATCCATGCTCAGCCAGCCATTCATCCATCCATACTCAGCCAGCCATCCATCAATACACAGCCAGCCATCCATGCTCAGCCATCCATCCATGCTCAGCCAGCCATCAATGCTCAGTCAGCCATCCATACAAGCCAGCCATCCATGCTCAGCCAGCCATTCATCCATCCATACTCAGCCAGCCATCCATCTATCCATACTCAGTCAGCCATCCATCCATCTTCAGTCATCCATCCATCCATACTCAGCCAGCCATCCATACTCAGCCATGCTCATCCATCGATCCATGCTCAGCCATCCCATCCACCCCCATCCATACTCAGCCATACACATCCGTATCCAGCCGTACTCAGCCGTACCCAGCCATCCCATCCGTACTCAGCCATACCCAGCCATCCCGGGCCGTACCTGGCCATACCCAGCCGTACCCAACCACACTCAGCCACACTCAGCCACACTCATTCATGCTCAGTCATCCTAGCCATCCCCATCCACAGCACATCCAATCCTACTCATGCTCATCCATGCCACATCAACCCTCATCCATGCCACATCCATGCCACTAGAGTGCCTCACAAAAGTGTAATAGGTAGTCAAATTAGATTTGACATGTATGCCCCTAGAATGCCTGACGGTGCTCCCTGCATGTTGGGCCTCTCTATGTGGCCAGGCTGTGTAAAAGTCTTCCACATGTGGTATCTCCGTACTCAGGAGGAGTAGGAGAATCTATTTTGGGGTGCAATTTTTGGTATGTACATGCTATGTGTTAGAAATATTGTATAAATGGACAACTTTGTGTAAAAACAAAATGCATTTTCATTTTCTTTGCACATTTTCCAGAAACTTGTAGAAAAAAATGAAACGTTCAAAAGACTCACTATGCCTCATAGATTATATGTTGGGTTGTTTTCTTTCCAAAATGGGGTCATTTTTGGGGTGTTTCCATTGTCCTGGTGCTCCGGGGCCTTCAAAAATGTAAGAGGTAGTCAAGAAATTATATGTATAATTTATGCTCCAAGAATGCCTGACGGTGCTCCCTGCATGTTGCACCTCTGTATGTGGCCAGGCTGTGTAAAAGTCTCACACATGTGATATCGCCATACTCAGGAGTAGTAGAATGTGTTTTGGGGTGCAATTTGTGCTATGCATATGCCGTGTGTGGAAAATAACCTGCTAATATAACAATTTTGTGAAAAAAAAGAAAGAAAAAAATCTTGATTTTGCAAAGAATTGTGGGAAAATTACAACTTCAAAAAACTCACCATGCCTCTTACTAAAAACCTTGGAATGTCTACTTTCCAAAAAGGGGTCAATTGGGGTATTTGTACTTACCTGACTTGTTAGGGTCTCAAGAAATGAGAAAGGCCGTCAAAGTACATCAGGTGTGATCAATTTTCAGAGATTGGCACCATAGCTTGTGGACTTTATAACTTCACAAAGACCAAATAATATACACAGATTTGGGTTATTTTTACCAAAGAAATGTAGCAGTATAAATTTTGGCCAAAATTTATGAAGAAAAATTATTAATTAGCAAAATTTTATAACAAAAACTAAGAAAAATGCATTTTTTTTTACATAATTTTCGGTCTTTTTTCTTTTATAGCGCAAAAAAATAAAAAACCCAGAGGTGATTAAATACCACCAAAAGAAAGCTCTATTTGTGTGAAAAAAAGGACAAAAATGTTATAGGTACAGTGTTGCATGACTGAGTAAACGTGAGAGCACCGAAAGCTGAAAAAAAATCTGGTTAGGAAGGGGGTTTAAGTGCCCAGTGGACAAGTGGTTAATGACCAGAGTATTTTTTACAATTTGGCACTGCGCTGTTTACCTGTTAATTGTGCAGTCATGCAATGCTGTACCCAAACAAAATTTGCATCCTTTTTTCCCACAAATAGAGCTTTCTTTTGGTGGTATTTGATCACCTCTGCAGTTTTTATTTTTTTGTGATATAAACAAAAAAAGACTGAAAATTTTGAAAAAAAAAAGATATTTTCTACTTTTTGTTATAAAAAAAATACAATAAACTCAATTTGAATCATATATTTAACTAAAATGCATTCAGCCACATATCTTGGGTAAAAAAAAAAAAAAATCAATAAGCGTATATTTATTGGTTTGGGCAAATGTTATAGCGTCAACAAACTAGGGTACATTTTCTGGAATGTATGCAGCTTTCAGTTTATGACTGCCTATCTCATTTCTTAAGGTGCTACAATGGAAGGGTAGTGCAAACCCCCCCATGACCCCATTTTGGAAAGTAGACACCCCAAGGAATTTGTTGAGAGGCATGTTGAGCACATTAAATATTTTATTTTTTGTTACAAGTGATTTAAAAATGACAAAAAAATAAATACAATTTTTTTACACAAAGTTATCACTGAAATGATATATTGCTCATGCATGCCATGGGTATATGTGAAATTACACCCAAAAATACATTCTACTGCTTCTCCTGAGTATGGGCATACCACATATGTGGGTATATGTGAAATTACACCCAAAAATACATTCTGCTGCTTCTCCTGAGTATGGGCATACCACATATGTGAGATTTTTTTGGGAGCCTAACCATGTACACAACCCCAAAAACCAATCACCGCCTTCAGGCTTTCTAAGGGCGTAAATTTTTGATTTCACTCCTCACTATTTATCAGAGTTTCACAGAAAGTGGATACCCCAAGCAATTTGCTGAGAGGCATGTTGAGTATTTTATATTTTGCCACAAGTTTTGAGAAATTTACAAACATTTTTTTCACAAAGTTGTCACTAAATGATAAACTGCTCACACATGCCATGGGTTTATGTGAAGTTACACCCCCAAATACATTATGCTGCTTCTCCTGAGTGTGAAACTTTTTGTAGACACCCCAAGCTATTT
The DNA here is from genome assembly GCA_037952835.1 of Lithobates septentrionalis. Taxonomy (NCBI): domain Eukaryota; kingdom Metazoa; phylum Chordata; class Amphibia; order Anura; family Ranidae; genus Lithobates; species Lithobates septentrionalis. The sequence continues at coordinate 2,252,974 of JBBDGP010001113.1, read as the reverse complement.
GCTGAGAGGCATGTTGAGTCCATGGAATATTTTATATTTTGCCACAAGTTTCAGGAAGATTACAAAATTGTAGTTTTTATCAATTTTTTCACAAAGTTGTCACTTCATTATATATTGCTCAAACATGCCATGGGTATATGTGAAATTACACCCCAAAATAAATTATGCTGCTTCTCCTGAGTACGGGGATACTACATGTGTTGGACTTTTTAGCAGTCTGGCCGCGTACAGGACCCTGAAAACCAGCACCACCTTCAGGCTTTCTCACTGTCAGGTTCTCCACCAAATGAGTAGATTGCATTCATATTTTTGCCACCCAAATGCATTATTTTACATTTCTCCACATTAAACCTCATTTGCCATGTAGTTTCCCACCTCATTAATTTGTTCAGATCTTCTTGCAAGATTTCCACATCCTGCGGAGAAGTTATTGCGCTGCTTAGCTTAGTATCATCAGCAAATACAGAGATTGAACTTTTTATCCCATCCTCCAGGTCATTTATGAACAAATTAAATAGGATTGGTCCCAGCACAAAACCCTGGGGGACCACACATTCCACCCCTGACCATTCCCCATTGATCACTACCCTCTGAACTTGCCCTTGCAGCCAGTTTTCAATCCATGTACTCACCCTATGGTCCATGCCAATGTACAGTAAATGTTTATGGGGAACTGTGTCAAATGCTTTTGCAAAATCCAGAAACACCATGTCTACGGGCCTTCCTTTATCTAGATGGCAGCTCAACTCCTCATAGAAGGTTAATAGATTGGTTTGGCAAAAACAATTCTTTATGAATCCATGCTGATTACTGCTAATGATACCATTTTCTTTACTAAAATCTTGTATATAGTCCCTTATCATCCCCTTCAGGAGCTTGCATACTATTGATTAGGCTAACTGGTCTGTAATTCCCAGGGATGTATTTTGGCCCTTTATTTATTTATTTATTTATTTATTTTAATTATTAATTTTGCTTTTTATTTTAATTTTACACTGTCCCTTTCATTTTTTTGTATCATTTTCATTGTTATCACAGGGAATTTAAATATCCGCTATGATAGCAATATTTAGTTACAGGTACTTTTTTTGAAAAAATTGGGGTCTTTTAGACTCTAGATCTCAACTTAGCCCTTGAAGCATCTGACCACACCAAGATCGGTGTGATAGATGCTTTCCTAATTTCCCAATGGCGCTGTTTATATCCGGCGAAACCAAAGTCCTGAAAAGCTTGTAGCTTCCAGTTTCTTAGGCCATAGAGATGATTGGAGCCATTCTAGTCTTCGATGGTCAGCTCTATGGTCAGCTGGCAGAAGCACAGGCTGCATTCTCAGGTTCCCCGGTGGAACAGGAGAGCCTGAGAAAACCATGGAAGACGGTGGGGGGGAGTTCCCTCCCACTGCTTGTAAAAGCAGTCTAGAGGCTAACTAGCCACTAGGATTGCTTTTACATGAAAGCCGACGCTGGCTAAAAAGAACAATACCAAGATGATAGATAAATCTGCAGGCATCATTCCAGTATAGCCACCCAAAGTACAGAAACATACCAGTACATCGCTGGTCCTTGTTGGGCATATATTGTAATGTTCTTTTTTTCATGCAGCCTGTGGGTTAAATGAAAAAAGAGAATGAATAAATCAGTGTTGTGCCCACCATTAGAATACCGCCCTGTATCCACCCACTTCTAATGATGATCACAGCACTGTTCTAAAAATATATGTCGAAGCATAGGGGCAATCCACCCCTGCCCCTAGGCTTCGGCATTTATATGCTCTTTTTTAACTGTGGTGGTGAAATCACCTCCTACAGCGCTGGAGTCGCTGATTTACGTATTGTGAGAGCAAATGATGTTGCTGTCAAGATAGGTAAATCAGTACTGCAGCTGAATGGCGTAGCTGCAAAGAAAATAATGGATAACACAGTAAATAGTAATAGTAAAGTATAAAAAAATTACATACCTGCAAAGCAAACATGATAAAACATAGTAACAAAAAAAAAAATTGCAGTTAAGCATAAAATACAGTAAAACAGAGCAGAATAAAAGAGAGAGAAGAAAATGACTATTTATATATATATATATATATATATATATATATATATATATATATATACACACATACACATACACACACATACCCACACACACAGTATTTCACAAAAGTGACATTTTTGTAAACATTTTTTATATCTTTTCATGTGACAATACTGAAGAAATTACACTTTGCTACAATGCGAAATAGTGAGTGCACAGCTTGTATAAAGTGTAAATTTTCTGTCCCCTCAAAATAACTCAACACACAGCCATTAATGTCTAAACCGCTGGTAACAAAAGTGAGTACACCCCTAAGTGAAAATGTCCAAATTGGGCCCAAATAGCCATTTTCTCTCCCCGGTGTCATGTGACTCATTAGTGTTACAAGATCTCAGGTGTGAATGGGGAGCAGGTGTGTTACATTTGGTGTTATCGCTCTCTCATACTGGTCACTGGAAGTTTAACATGGCACCAAATGGCAAAGAACTCTAATGCCCTGTACACATGACCAGTTTTCCCATCAGAATAAACTCTGAAGGTTTTTCTGACGGAATTCCACTTAAGCTGTCTTGCATGCACACGGTCACACCAAATTCTGAGCATCCAAAATGCGGTGACGTACAACACGTAGGATGGGACTAGAAAACGGAAGTTCAATAGCCAGTAGCCAATAGCTTCCATCTCGTACTTGCTTCAGAGCATGCGTCGTCTTTGGTATGTCGGAACAGCATACAGATGAGTGGTTTTCGCAATAGGCATCGGTCCCGATGGAAAAATTTAGAACATGTTCTCTTTCTATGTCCACCATACCCTCACAATAGTCACTATAGTAGCAAAAAACAGAAGGAACATACAAAATACAAGAAAAAAATATAAGAGAAACAGTGGAACTGAGATGTGAAAAACAGTTGTAATAAGACTGATAAGCCCAATATAGATCACAAAAAGCACAATATATTTTGAAGATAGTAGTAGAGTCACCCAGAGATATATGGTGTATTGAGTGGCTCTGAAATATCACGCACCTCATCCTGTTTATTGAGAGATTAACAAACTTAACAATACCGAGCTATGTGTCACATTTTGTTCCCAATTTATACATCTATAGATGCAGCCATTTTTGGTATCCTTTTTACTTCCTTCCTTCTTTGCATCAACAATCCTTTTGGCTATGCATATTTTGACATCTTTCTGCACTATACACATTTCCTTCCCTAATATTGAGCGTTTCTTGTTTTTCAGTGGGTAAAAAGTTCTGTGCTTAAGTTTTGGGACAATTTTTGGTCTCATTTCTATGCTATATCAGCACATTGGCACCCCTAAACCTATTTGTTTTGTGGTTTTGAGCATAGTGGGTATTTCTTGGGTCCTGTCTAGGGATGAGATTCGTGTTCGAGTCGAATGCATTTTCGTGTGTTCGGTCGTTCGCCAAATTGCGAACGTTATGAGCCGTTCGCGCCAAATTGCGCGTCACGGTTCATAATTCACTGTGGCATCGCAGTGCATTGCTGGCTGATGATTGGCCAAGCATGCACTATGACCCGCCAATCACAGCGCTGTCTGTACAGAGAGCTGTAATTGGCCAAAGCCAGGGTGGCTTTGGCCAATTATGGCTCAGGGGGTTTAGTACAAGCCCCACACTATATAAGGCCGCCTGCACAGCGGCCCTGTGTAGTGTGTTCTGGCATTGAGAGAGGGATAGATAGACAGAGAGACAGTGTCAGACCTGAAGGGTCTGGTATGGAATTTAGGGGGACCCCCACGTCATCATTTTTTTTTTTTAATCTTGGCCGGGGTTTCCCTTAATATGCATACCAGACCTGAAGGGCCTGGTTTGGAATTTAGGGGGACCCCACGTCCTTTTTTTTAAAAATTTTGGTTCGGGGTTCCCCTGTTGGGGCATTCCCATGCTGTTTTTATCAATGAACTTTTATGTGTATTGTCGGACCGGCAATGCAATAGCCGCGAGTAGTTTTAAATGACTTTTTTTCTTTGAAATGTCATTTTGCTGTCAGACTGTTCTAAAAACAGGAAACATGCGACCCTTTACAGGCATACTATAGACACCCCCCAGCTACGAAATTTAAAGGGATATTACACTTTTATTGTTTGACTTTAAGCATTAGTAAAATCACTGCTCCTGAAAAAACGGCCATTTTTAAAACTTTTTTTTGCATTGATCCATGTCCCCTGGGGCAGGACCCAGGCCCCCAAACACTTTTTATGACAATAACTTGCATATAAGCCTTTAAAATTAGCACTTTTGATTATTCATGTTCGAGTCCCATAGACTTTAACGGTGTTCGTGTGTTCGAACAAACTTTTTTCCTGTTCGCATGTTCTGGTGCAAACCGAACAGGGGGGTGTTTGGCTCATCCCTACTCTTGACGTATTTCCAGTTACTGTTCTGTGTACCCTGCACAGTTGCACCTACAGTATAGCTACCTGAAGCCAGGTGCTTGTGTAGGCTCTCAACATATTTCCAGTTACTGTACTGTTTATCCTGCACAGTTGCACCTACAGTATAGCTACCTGAAGCCAGGTGCTTGTGTGCTTCTTCTGATCCTATTAATAGCACAGGCAGGCTCTTCACATATTTCCAGTTACTGTACTGTGTACCCTACACAGTTGCACCTACAGTATAGCTACCTGAAGCCAGGTGCTTGTGTAGGCTCTTGAAGTATTTCCAGTTACTGTACTGTGTACCCTGCACAGTTGCACCTACAGTATAGTTACCTGAAGCCAGGTGCTTGTGTAGGCTCTTGACGTATTTCCAGTTACTGTACTGTGTACCCTGCACAGTTGCACCTACAGTATAGCTACCTGAAGCCAGGTGCTTGTGTGGGCTCTTGACATATTTCCAGTTACTGTGTACCCTGCACAGTTGAACCTACGGTATAGCTACCTGAAGCCAGGTGCTTGTGTAGGCTCTTGACGTATTTCCAGTTACTGTACTGTGTACCCTGCACAGTTGCACCTACAGTATAGCTACCTGAAGCCATGTGCTTGTGTAGGCTCTTGACATATTTCCAGTTACTGTACTGTGTACCCTGCACAGTTTCACCTACAGTATAGCTACCTGAAGACAAGTGCAGGTGTTCTCATACTAATAATACTAAAGGCAGGCAGTTGATTCTGCTAGCTGCAGTATAATCGGTATATCTATACATCCCAGTTTTGTGCAGCTACATCTCACTGCAGGCCAATAGTATGTCTGGAAGGCCAACAAGGAGAGGCAGACAGTCACATGCCAATAAAAGAGGGCAAGCAGGATCTGTGTCTAGAGGCAACAGTGCTGGTCATGGACACGGTGCATTCTCATTGGCACGTGGCCGTGGGACACGCTTGGCCTTTTTTTCGGCAGCTGGCCGTGTTGAGCCGCAACATGTAGAAGACTTGGTCGAGTGGATGACCAAGCCATCCTCATCCTCCTCATCCTCTCTCAGCTGCCAATGTGGCCTCTTCCCTCGGCTCAATGGCATCAGTCGCTCCTTCCCTATCCCCACCATGTCCTCCTGAGGAGTCCCCCGAACTGTTTGACCACAGTGTTGGGTACATGCTCCAGGAGGATTTTTGAAGGCTCCAATGATGGTACTCAGCTAGAAGAAGGCAGTAACGTGAGCCCAGACATAGGGGGTGCCCAAGAAGGACAGCAATCTGGCAGTCATGTTCCCCCTGCTGTAGCATACTGCCAGGTTTTCTCCAGTGATGAGGTGGGAGGGGATGATGAGGTCACTGACTCCATGTGGGTGCCTGATAGGACAGAGGAGGAGGAGGAGGCACATCACCAACGAGGCAACGAGGCCTAAGGGCAGCACATTGACTGCATCACACCGCAGACCTCCGCATGTGCAGGGCGCTGCTGTCTCTGTGCGTTATTCCAAAAGTTCTTTGGTGTGGGCCTTTTTTGAGATGAGTGCATCAGGTCGCACCGCTGCTATTTGCAACATATGTCTCAAGCATTTCTCGCGTAGCCAAAACATCTCCTGCTTGGGCACCACATGCTTGACCAGACATATGTTGACCTGCCATGCAGTTCCAAAGAACAAAGAGGACCTCTCCTTGCTCCTTGTCAGCTGGGATCTCCAACCCCACTATACCTTCAGTCCTCTCTGAGACCTGTACTGAGAGGAATGAAGGTGTAGAATTAGGTGTGTCACAGCCAAGTACTTGCGGGCAATCTGCTATCGGTACACTGACGTCAGATTGTACCAGGCAAATTTCCCTGCCCCAGCTGCTACACCGCAGAAAGAAGTTCGATCCCAGCCATCTACACGCCCAGCAGTTGAATGCTAGCTTGGCAAAATTGCTAGCACTTCAACTGCTACCTTTTCAGTTGGTAGACTCTGCCCCGTGGAATGTGCGGTTCCTCAGTGGCAGCTTCCCAAACGCCACTTTTTCTCACGGAAGGCAAATCCGGCTCTCTACCGCCATGTGGAAGGCAATGTCTTGGCCTTGCTGGACAGGGCGGTAAGGTACATATTACCGCTGACTCATGGTCCAGCAGGCATGGACAGGGACGTTACCCAAGTTTCACGGTGCATTGGGTGACTCTGCTGGCAGCTGGGAAGGATGCAGGACAAGGTGCAGTAGTGTTGGAGGTTGTTCCGCCACCACGCCTCCAAAATTCCACTACTGGTGATTCTGACACACCTCTCTCCTCCACCCCCTCCTCTTCTACCTCCTCCACCAGATACCAAGCACCTGATGCTGATGTAACTGAATAAATTTTTTTGAAATGTCAGATCCCTTCAAGACTACCATATGCTGATTCTGAGTGACTATCCTGTTATGCTGAGTGACTATCCTCTTCCTCCTCAATGATCATGCTGATTGCTTGTAAGAATATTTTTGTTTCTGGGCACCGCCACCAGTGGCTAAGGCCCAATGTTTCAGCCCCTATTTAACAGGGGGGTGTAATTACAATTTTTGTTGCAATTCTTTGCAGCAGGACTCGTTCCTGCGCTCCAACTAGAGTATCTGTGAGGGGTTGCAGTGTTGTGGCACCAGCACCAGTGCCTAAGGCCCAATTTTTCAGCCCCTGTTTAACAGGGGCGTGTAATTACAATGTTTGATGCAATTATTTGCAGCAGGGCTCGTTCCTGCACTCCAACTAGAGTATCTGTGAGGGGTTGCAGTGTTGTGGCACCAGCACCAGTGCCTAAGGCCCAATTTTTCTGTCCCTGTTCAACAGGGACATGTAATTACAATTCTTGATCTGATATTTCACAGCAGGGCCTGTTCCAGCGCCCACCAAGAGTAACTGTGAGGACATACAGTGTTGTGGCACCAGCACCACCACCATCACCAAAAGGCCCAATTTTTCTGCCCCTGTTCAACAGGGGCATGTAATTACAATTCTTGATCTAATACTTCACAGCAGGGCCCTGTGAGGGCTTACAGTGTTGAGGCCACAACAACACCTAAGGCCACAATTTCTGCTGAGTATATAGGGCAGGCCCCTACTTTCAAACGTCCAACTTACAAATGACTCCTACTTGCAAACGAAAGGAGACAACAGGAAGTGAGATGAAATATACCCCTAGGAATGGAAATTCTCTCCTGTAAGAGTTAATATGGGAAAAACGTTTCTCCTTTCCACTGAGGCTTTATCACCAATCCTTGTTTCACTAAAAAACCCACATTTTCTAAAAACATTTGTCATTGGGACCGAAAGTGAAGTGCAATCTTCTGAAGAGGAGCACAGACAGCAAAACAAATGTCAGAGGGTTGACAACCCTTTGCTATGTTTTCCAAAAACCTTAAAATAGATTTTTTTTCTGGAGCTAAACACGTTAAAAATGTACAAGTTCAAAATTACCAACAGATTCTACTTAACAACAAACTTACAGTCCCTGTCTTGTTTGCACCGCCTGTATACTGCTGTTCAGACTATATAGGCCCCACGCCTTTCCTTTTTTAATTTGGGTGCGGGGTTCCCCTAATATCCATACAAGACCCAAAGAGCCTGGTAATGGACTTGGGGGTACCAATGCCATTTGTCTCACTAATTTTCATCCCTATTACCGGGACCCGACAATACATTAAAGCCGTTAGCAGTTTTAAATGACTTTTATTCCTTTAAAAATGTCATTTTGTTGCAGGAACTATTCTAAGCATGGGAAACGCGCCACTTTACAGGCATACTATAGACACCCCAGGTACGATATTTAAAGGAATATTTCACTTTTTTTTCACTTTAAGCATCATTAAAATCACTGCTCCCGAAAAAACGGCAGTTTTTAAAACTTTTTTTGGCATCGATACATGTCCCCTGGGGCAGGACACGGGTCCCCAAACCCCTTTTAAGACAATACCATGCAAATTAGCCTTTACAATTAGCACTTTTGGTTTCAAATGTTCAAGTCCCATAGACTTCAATGGGGTTCTAATGTTCGTGCAAATTGTCGGTCCGTTCGCAGGTTCTGGTGTGAACCGAACCGGGGGGGGGGGGTGTTCAGCTCATCCCTAGTCCTGTCATTGGCCTGTATAACTGGACTTTTGTTTTCTGCCAGAATATATATATATATATATATTAACTAATTTTTTTGTTCTTTTTCTACACATTTTAGATGGGTTCTTATCTACCTCTTGCGACCGTGCATGGTCTCCCTTGCACTATCCCTGGCTGGGGCTCTTTCGCCATCCAAACCCCCTCCCTTTTTCCTTTGAGGGGGTTCCCCCAATTTATCCATCTCCTGGTTCAGGATTGGTCGAGGTACACTACCGTTCAAAAGTTTGGGGTCACATTGAAATGTCCTTATTTTTGAAGGAAAAGCACTGTACTTTTAAATGAAGCTAACTTTAAACTAGTCCTAACTTTAAACAAATATACTCTATACATTGCTAATGTGGTAAATGACTATTCTAACTGCAAATGTCTAGTTTTTGGTGCAATATCTACATAGGTGTATAGAGGCCCATTTCCAGCAACTATCACTCCAGTGTTCTAATGGTACAATGTGTTTGCTCATTGGCTCAGAAGGCTAATTGATGATTAGCAAACCCTTGTGCAATCATGTTCACACATCTAAAAACAGTCTAGCTCCTTCCAGAAGCTACAAAACTGACCTTCCTGTGAGCAGATTGAGTTTCTGGAGCATCACATTTGTGGGGTCAATTAAACGCTCAAAATGGCCAGAAAAAGAGAACTTTCATCTGAAACTCGACAGTCTATTCTTGTTCTTAGAAATGAAGGCTATTCCATGTGAGAAATTGCAAAGAAATTGAAGATTTCCTACAACGGTGTGTACTACTCCCTTCAGAGGACAGCACAAACAGGCTCTAACCAGAGTAGAAAAAGAAGTGGGAGGCCGCGTTGCACAACTAAGCAAGAAGATAAGCACATTAGAGTCTCTAGTTTGAGAAACAGACGCCTCACAGGTCCCCAACTGGCATCTTCATTAAATAGTACCCGCAAAACACCAGTGTCAACATCTACAGTGAAGAGGCGGCTGCGGGATTTTGGGCTTCAGGGCAGAGTGGCAAAGAAAAAGCCATATCTGAGACTGGCCAATAAAAGAAAAAGATTAAGATGGGCAAAAGAACACAGACATTGGACAGAGGAAGACTGGAAAAAAGTGTTGTGGATGGATGAATCCAAGTTTGAGGTGTTTGGATCACAAAGAAGAACGTTTGTGAGACGCAGAACAAATGAAAAGATGCTGGAAGAATGCCTGACGCCATCTGTTAAGCATGGTGGAGGTAATGTGGTGGTCTGGGGTTGCTTTGGTGCTGGTAAGGTGGGAGCTTTGTACAGGGTAAAAGGGATTCTGAATAAGGAAGGCTATCACTCCATTTTGCAACGCCATGCCATACCCAGTGGACAGCGCTTGATTGGAGCCAATTTCATCCTACAACAGGACAATGACCCTAAACACACCTCCAAATTGTGCAAGAACTATTTACAGCAGAAGCAGGCAGCTGGTATTCTATCGGTAATGGAGTGGCCAGCACAGTCACCAGATCTGAACCCCATTGAGCTGTTGTGGGAGCAGCTTGACCGTATGGTACGCCAGAAGTGCCCATCCAACCAATCCAACTTGTGGGAGCTGCTTCTAGAAGCGTGGGGTGCAATTTCTCCAGCTTACCTCAATAAATTAACAGCTAGAATGCCAAAGGTGTGCAATGCTGTAATTGCTGCAAAAGGAGGATTCTTTGATGAAAGCAAAGTTTGATGTAAAAACAATGTTATTTCAAATACAAATCATTATTTCTAACCTTGTCAATGTCTTGACTCTATTTTCTATTCATTTCACAACGTATGGTGGTGAATAAGTGTGACTTTTCATGGAAAACACAAAATTGTTTGGGTGACCCCAAACTTTTGAACGGTAGTGTATGTGCTCTGTATTCCCCTGAAGTCATGGCAATTTTTTTTTTGTTTTTTTCACATTTATGTATGGTTATTATCTGTACAATCAACTGATATTTTGTTTTGTATTTTGTGTTAGAGCTGGGCTATTTGTGGCGGTCCCATATTATCCCCTGAGGAAGCCATCACTGGCAAAACATGTTGGGATTCAACCATTTGTGACCACCTTCTTTTATTGTGACACCAGCAACCCAGTACATGTATTATGTATATGCTCTACAACAGTTTTAACTGAATTCTTTGCTCTTTTCTCTCCTGTTTGTACCAATAAAGAAATTATTTTATATAAATTCTATATTTATCAACTATTCCACGCACCCCAATAATCCCAATCCTCCTCTTTCATGATTGTGTGTATACCTCTACTTCACTGCAAGCTAATTTTTACATCTCAAGCAGGCTCTCTCCCCCCAATTTGGGACTCTACAAGCCATTGTGGAAGCCCCGGCGATTAGATAGAACGGTGCCACGTGTGCCAATTCCACAATCAAAAAGGTGACTAACTTCCGGTCCAGGCGCCGTATGTAGTGGACGGGTGAACCAGTGGCTCCACTCCAGCTCCTCTACTGCCAGATCTCCACTAGGGATGAGCCAAACACCCCCGGTTCGGTTCGTACCAGAACTTGCTAACAGACCAAAACTTCGCACGAACGTTAGAACCCTATTGAAGTCTATGGGACTCGAACGTTCAAAATCAAAAGTGCTCATTTTAAAAGCTAATTTGCATGGTATTGTCCTAAAAAGGGCACATGTATCAATGCAAAAAAAAAGTTTTAAAAACGTCCATTTTTTCGGGAGCAGTGATTTTAGTAATGCTTAAAGTCAAACAATAAAAGTGTAATTTTCCTTTAAATTTCGTACCTGTGGGGTGTCTACAGTATGCCTGTAAAGGGGCGCATGTTTCCTGTCTTTAGAAGTCTGACAGCAAAATGACATTTCAAAGGAAAAAAGTCATTTAAAACTACTCGCGGCTATTAATGAATTGCCGGTCCGACAATACACATAAAAGTTCATTGATAAAAACTGCATGGGATTTCCCCACAGGGGAACCCCGAACCAAAATGTAAAAAAAAAAAAACTGGCGTGGGGGTCCCCCCAAATTCCCTACCAGGCCCTTCAGGTCTGGTATGAATTTTAAGGGGAACCCCGCGCCAAAATTTAAAAAAAAATTGGCGTGGGTTCCCCCAAAAAATCCATACCAGACCCTTATCCAAGGACGCAACCTGGCAGGCCGCAGGAAAAGAGGGGGGATGAGAGAACGCCCCCCCTCCTGAACCATACCAGGCCACATGCCCTCAACATTGGGAGGGTGCTTTGGGGTAGCCCACCAAAGCACCTTGTCCCCATGTTGATGAGAACAAGGGCCTCATCCCCACAACCCTTGGCTGGTAGTTGTGGGGGTCTGTGGGCGGGAGCTTATCGGAACCTGGAAGCCCCCTTTAACAAGGGGACCCCCAGATCCCGCCCCCCCCTGTGTGAAATGGTAAGGGGTACAAAAGGACCCCTACCATTTCACAAAAATACTGTCAAAAATGTTAAAAATGACAAGAGACAGTTTTTGACAATTCCTTTATTTAAAGTCTTCTTTTTTCCATCTTCTTTCGGTTTCTTCCTCCATCTTCTTCTTCCTCCAATCCTCTGCTTCTTTCTCCGGTGTTCTCGTCTGGCATCTCCCTCCGTGGCATCTTCTTCTCTTCATCTTCTTCTCTTCATCTTCTTTTCGGGCCGCTCCGCATCCATGATTGGATGGGAGGCTACCAGGTTGCATGCTCGGATAAGGGTATGGATTTTTGGGGGGACCCCACGCCAATTTTTTTTTTAATTTTGGCGTGGGGTTCCCCTTAAAATCCATACCAGACCTGAAGGGTCTGGTAGGAATTTTGAGGGGGACCCCCTACATCATTTTTTTTTTAATTTTGGCGCGGGGTTCCTCTTAATATCCATACCAGACCTGAAGGGCCGTTTTTAAAACTTTTTTTTGCATTGATCCATGTCCCCTGGGGCAGGACCCAGGTCCCCATACACTTTTTATGACAATACCATGCATATAAGCCTTTAAAATTAGCACTTTTGATTTCTCCCATAGACTTTTAAAGGGTGTTCTGCGGCTTTCGAATTTGCTGCGAACACCCCAAATTGTTTGCTGTTCGGCGAACTGGCAAACAGCCGATGTTTGAGTCGAACATGAGTTCGACTTGAACTCGAAGCTCATCCCTAATCTCCACACACATCTTTCTGCATCATGGATTGGTACCTCTCACAACCCCGGTCTGGCTCGGGATCACAATCGAGGCACACGTCCCCCTCACAAGCAGGCACAGATCTTAAAATGGCCACCGCAGCACGTCTTTCATCTCATTCACAGGATACACAGGGCTCTGTGACAGGAGAAGTGGCGGACCATGAGGAGGAAAGTGTAAGTATGGCAGACAGTGAGGTGGGGACTCCAGACCCACTGGATTTTCATGGCAAGGTAGCCCAAGCAGGGGCTTCACTCCTATTCCCCACCATCACAGCAGCTGTGGACAGGGCAGTTGCGGCAGGCATTTTACAGCTCAGGAAGGAGCTGGGGGAACAGACTCATAGACTCAAAGAGGCTGAGTAAGGTATATCATCCCTAGAGGATAACCAGTACCAAACTAACACAACATTGAAGCAGTACACTCAAGCACAACTCCTGCATGATAAAATAGAAGATTTGGAGATTCGTTCGAGACCGATCAATTTAAGAATAATTGGTCTCCCAGAAACATACAAGCCTGGATCTTTGCTAGACATCTGCATCACCCACATCCCAGAGGCACTGGGTCCATGCTTTAAATGTGTAGCAGAAAGAGCACACCGTATAGGTGCTCCATAGAACAACCAAAAGAACTCCAGACCAGTAATTGTCCAATATCTCAACTATGCTGATTACTCAGCAGAGGTGTCCCACAAATGAAAGGAATTCCAAACAGTCTGCTCAGAGCTCTTTCAGAAAGGCATCCGCTTCACACTGTTATATCTTGCCATCGTTCGCCTGAAAGCCCCGGATGGGAAACAACTCACACTCCACACTACAGAAAAAAAAGGAATCCTTTCTTCGCTCCCTAACACCCAGACCAGCAGCAGCTGATACCTTCGCTGATATTGTCAAACAGGGGCCCAGGGAACAGAGTATGTTACTACAAGTTTAACGCCATATAGTTTTGTGCGTTACTGCCAGTTTAACTCAATTTACTTCTGTGTGTGTTACTGTCAGTTTAACACCATATAGTTCTGTGCATCACTGTACGTTTGGCGCATTGTATTGCAGTATATTATATCCGTGGAGTGTGTCTGTGTAGTGTGAGTACTCAAATTAAAGGGCACCAAACACCTCTTTACATTGATTAAAGTGCATCTACGTACAGATTTCAACTTCTCCTTTACATTTGCTTAAAAGCACCGCCCCCTCCCTCTCAATAATGTCTGGGAGAACAACAAAGAGAGGCAGACGTTCCCTTGGCACAGTAAGGGGGCCAGCAGGCTGCCTAACTTTGGGGGTGTTCAATCATTTAACCTGGAAGAATGTTTTTGGTATAAGTTTCATGGGCACAATTAACACCCAAAGACCAATTTTTCTGACAGGTGCATATCATTGCAAATTTGTTTGCCTTCATCAAGGGCACCTATATAGGGTTATGGTGGGAAGGCGCCCCAACACCCAAAGAGTAATTTTTCTGCACCTGTTTGACAGGTGCATATCATTGCAATTTTTTACAGCAAGGCAAATTCTTGCTTTCATCAAGAGTACCTCTATAGGGTTACAGTGGGAAGGCACCACTGACACCCAAAAACCAATTTTTCTGCACCAGTTTGACAGGTGCATATCAGTGCAATTTTTTACAGCAAGGCAAATTCTTGCTTTCATCAAAAGTACCTCTATATGGTTACGGTGGGAAGGCGCCACCGACACCCAAAGACCAATTTTTCTGCATCTGTTTGACAGGTGCATATCAGTGCAATTTTTTACAGCAAGGCAAATTCTTGCTTTCATCAAGAGTACCTCTATAGGGTTACGGTGGGAAGGCGCCACCGACACCCAAAGACCAATTTTTCTGCACCTGTTTGACAGGTGCATATCATTGCAATTTTTTACAGCAAGGTAAATTCTTGCTTTCATCAAGATTATCTCTATGGTGTTACGGTGGGAAGGCGCCACCGACACCCAAAGATCAATTTTAACGCACCCTTTACTTCTATCCAAAGTCAAAGTGACACCAGAATGTATCCAAAAACTCTAATCTTGTTCCCAGTGCACTACAATGTGGCCTCATCATACACACTGGCTCTCCAGCTGTTGCTGAGCAAAATAAAGGCAGCTTGCAGGAAAAAAAAATTAGTTTTTTTTGGCTTTATAAATTCAATTATTGCTGCAGCAGATTCTAGACATGGTACAGATATGCCACTTTACAGTTAGACTAAGGGGACCCCCCTGGCACTATATTGGAAATAATTTTTCATTTTTAGGCTTTCACTTAAAAAATCAAAAAATCACTGCTCATTTAAAAATGAAGTTTTTCACAAACTTTTTTTTTATTGATCCATGTCCCCCAGGGCAGGACCCGGACCCCTATAACCATTGTATGCCTAATTACTTGCATTTAAGCCTTCAAAATGGGCACTTTTGATATTTGACGTTCGGGTCCCATTGACTTTAATGGGGTTCGTTGTTCAGGTCCAAACGTTTGCGGTGTTCAGAAGTTCTGGTCCGAACCGAACAGGGGTCCATTCGGCCCATCCCTATAGCTGAGTCCCCTAGTTTTTTACGTGTCTACGGGCTGGCAGTTTTACCGGAAGTGGAAGTAACATGCGGAAAAAAGTGAAGCCCTTTTGTTTTATGGTTTACTGTTTTCGTTTCATTCTCTGTTTTCACTCCCTTCTCATCCTCTCTCCTGCTTTATTGGAAATAACCCTCAATCCATATGCCAAAAATGTAAATCTGTTACCTATGAGTAAAACATCCGGCCCTCCTTTCCAAGTAGCGAGAATATACACCAAGAGATATTATCTTTCTATACCACACTATACATGACATGAGAGTAGTTTCATGGAATGTTAAGGGACTACGATCCCCGGCCAAGAAAATGAAAATCCTCAGGCTATTGAAAAGGCTCAAAACAGATGTAGCATTGCTACAGGAGACCCATCTATCCGAAGATGACTTCTCCTGTATGCAAAAACTTTGGGTAGGCAAAGTCATAGGTTCGGCCGCCCAGGGAAGGAAAGCAGTAGTGCTGATCCTTTTCCACAGAACTCTATACTATGATATTTTTATCAATACATAAAGATGATGAGGGCTAATTGATTTAAGCCCACCTCAAACTCCCATCCAAAGAGCTGTTGATCACTAATATCTATGCCCCAAACTCACCGGATAAAAGATACTTCGAAACAACTCCTAAGTACTCCCCAAACACCACACCTAATAGGTGGGGATTTCAAATTGACCATGTCAAACAGTGAGGATAGGTCCCTGAATCACACCAGAGAATCCTATACAACCCAAAACCAGGACAATCAATTACATCAGATCGACCCATGACGTCTATTGCATCAAACAGACAGTATGCTTTTTACTCTCCTGCACACAAATCTTTTGCCTCCTCTGTACTACCTCCCTTCTACCCAGCATTAGAGAATCCTCAATCCTTGACCTGGTCATTTCAGACCATAGCCCTATCTCCATAGTGCTCGCACACCTTTTACCTAGTGACAATACCAGACAATGACGCTTTCCAGGTATGTTGTTCCATGAACAACATACCTCAGACAACTTAAAATTTTGGCACAAAGCCAAGAGACTTTTTGATGTTTGGACTGAGACCCTAGAAAGCATTAAATCATGCACTGATCTGCAATTCCATAAGCATGGGAACAAAGCTGGAAGGCTACTAGCTAGAATATGCAGGGGACCATATCATCCAACCCACATCACTTCCCTAAAGGACGCCAAAGGTACCCTCTCCTCATCACCGAAGGACATAAACAAAATCCTAGAATCATATTATAGAGTACAAGACTTTACGCAGACAAACCTATAAACGCAGATGAAGGGGACAAATGGTTCCCACAAATGGCTCCCACAAATAGACATTGTTAAACTCCCTACAACCCTCAAGGAAATATCAGTGGTTATTAATAAAAAGGCAAATGGCAAAGCCCCATGCCCAGACAGGTACACCCCTGAACTTTTTAAGCTGACCAAAGATATGCTGGCCAATACGCTACTGGAGATATACAATGGCACTTGGGAGGGAGGCCAGTATCTACCACCAGGACAAGAGACAAACATTAAATTGATAGCAAAACAGGGCAAAGACCCCACAGAGCCGAGCACATATCGCCCGATTTCCCTTTTAAATGTGGACTCTAAGATCCTTTCAAAAATAGTGGCATCCCGATTAGCAAACATTATGCCCTCTCTGGTGAAACCTGCCTGTGCTGGGTGTATCAAAGGAAGGTCAGCCTCTTCAAACATACGTAAGGTCCTAGCAGTATTACAATATGCAAAAACACACCCCCTAGAGGACTTAGCAATAATCACATTAGATGCTGAGAAAGCTTTTGACAATGTGAGCTTTTAGTGGCCCCTTTTGCCATTTTATTCACAGTTTATACAGTCAGGTCCATAAATAATGGGACATCGACACAATTCTAATCTTTTTGGCTCTATACACCACCACAATGGATTTGAAATGAAACGAATAAGATGCGCTTTAACTGCAGACTTTCATCTTTAATTTGAGGGTATTTACATCCAAATCAGGTGAACGGTGTAGGAATTACAACAGTTTGTATATGTGCCCCCCACTTTTTAAGGGACCAAAAGTAATGGGACAGATTAACAATCATCTATCAAACTTTCACTTTTTAATACTTGGTTGCAGATCCAGTCAATTACAGCCTGAAGTCTGGAATGTATAGACATCACCAGACACTGGGTTTCATCCCTGGTGATGCTCTGCTAGGCCTCTACTGCAACTGTCTTCAGTTCCTGCTTGTTCTTGGGGCATTTTCCCTTCGGTTTTGTCTTCAGCAAGTGAAATGCATGCTCAATCAGATTCAGGTCAAGTGATTGACTTAGCCATTGCATAACATTCCACTTCTTTCCCTTAAAAAACTCTTTGGTTTCTTTCGCAGTATGCTTGTCCATCTATTGTCCATTTGCACTGTGAAGCACCGTCCAATGAGTTCTGAAGCATTTTGCTGAATATGAGCAGATAATATTCCCGAAACACTTCAGAATTCATCCTGCTGCTTTTGTCAGCAGTCACATCATCAATAAATACAAGCGAACCAGTTTCATTGGCAGCCATACATGCCCACGCTATGACACTAACACCACCATGGTTCACTGATGAGGTGGTATGCTTTGGATCATGAACAGTTCCTTTCCTTCTCCATACTCTTCTCTTCCCATGACTCTGGTACAAGTTGATCTTGGTCTCATCTGTCCATAGGATGTTGTTCCAGAACTGTGAAGACTTTTTTAGATGTTGTTTTGCAAACTCTAATCTGTCCTTCCTGTTTTTGAGGCTCACCAATGGTTTACATCTTATAGCGAACCCTCTGTATTCACTCTAGTGAAGTCTTCTCTTAATTGTTTACTTTGACACACAAACACCTACCTCCTGGAGAGTGTTCTTGATCTGGCCAACTGTTGTGAAGGGTGTTTTCTTCACCAGGGAAATAATTCTTTGGTCATCCACCAAAGTTGTTTTCCATGGTCTTTTGGTGTTGCTGAGCTCACCGATGCATTCTTTCTAAGGATGTTTCAAACAGTTGATTTGGCCACACCTAATGTTTCTGCTATCACTCTGATGGGTTTGTTTTGTTTTTTCAGCCTAATGATGGCTTGCTTCACTGATAGTGACAGCAACAGATTCCAAATGAAAATAGTACACTTGAAATGAACTCTGGACCTTTTATCTGCTCCTTGTAAATGGGATAATGAGGGAATAAAACACACCTGGCCATGAAACAGCTGAGTAGCCAATTGTCCCATTACTTTTGGTCCCTTAAAAAAGTGGGAGGCACATATACAAACTGTTGTAATTGCTACACCGTTCACCTGATTGCGATGTAAATACCCTCTAATTAAAGCTGAAAGTCTGCAGTTAAAGCACATCTTGTTTGTTTAATTTAAAAACCATTGTGGTGGTGTATAGAGCCAAAAAGATTAGAATTGTGTCGATGTCCTAATATTTATGGACCTGACTATATTCTGCACCTACAGCCAGGGTAGTAGCAGCAGGACACCTTTCAGACCCAATTCATCTCCATAAAGGCACAAGACAGGGATACCCCCTTTCCCCTATATCCCTATAGGTCACGAAGTGCTGCAAGTGGCCCTTTTCGCAGATGACATTTAAATTTTTTTCATCAGCATCATCTACGGATATAGCCAATATACAACAGAATTTTGACTCATTCCATCTATGTTCTGGCCTAAACATAAACTTCAGCAAAAGCTAAGTACTTCCTCTAAGTGCACAGACTTCACACAAATGGGCACTATCATCCCCTTTCCCCATCAACAAATATATCATCTATCTAGGGATAAAAATAGGGAACCTAAAGAACCTAAGGTAGGGAACCTTCCTCCCTCTACACTTACAAATATCCTCCTTTGATCTCTAAAATTGTGGGTGAATTAGAAACCTGGATGGAACTCCCTCTATTGCTCTTTGGGAGATGCTCCCTGTTCAAGACGGTTTGTTTTGCATGCCTGTTATACCCCCTCCAAACCATACCTCTGCTTATGAAGCACAAAGATATCCAAAAAATCAACAAGGCTGTAACTGCTTTCATATGGTGCAACAAAAAACCTAGAATAGCTTTGAGTAAATAATATCTCCCGAGGAGCAAGGGGGGGGGGGGATTTTCCTAACATCAGAGTTTACAACATATCTTGTCTGCTAAGAGTGGGGCTAGATTGGATTCTCCAAGCCTCAAAATATACAAACTATGATTTAGAATCAGCTATTGGCCAACCATCTAACCTATCTACATTACTACACAGCTCATTAAGATCAACTCCCAAACATATTAAGCAAGACCTACTAATTTGAGACACTATAATAGCATGGAGGGAGGTGAGGAAAAAGCTGGGACTCTCTCCATTTGTCTCCAAATACTTACCTATTCAAGGGAACCCAATGTTCCCTCCAGGCCTTCAATATGAACAGAATACAAGAATACATGTCAAGCTCAACATTAAATAAGGTCAAATTAGATCAGATCTAAGTACAAGACAAGAACGTATATGCATCAACATTAAATAAGGTCAAATTAGATCAGATCTAAGTACAAGACAAGAACGTATATGCATCAAACAACTTTCTTATCTAAACTGATAGCATGGACCTATTTCCACCTAACCTATGGAGCTTCCAATCTTTCAGTGCACAGGAGAGTGAGTGACCTAGAGCTCTCAGACATTTTATTCAAGAACTGTATCACGTTAACACTGGTCTCCCAGCCGAAGAGGTATAGCGAGACAAAATCGGATGCTGGCTGACCCCAGTAGCCAATTCCCCCCCCCCAACGGGACCTCACTGTGGATAGAACAGCTCCAGACCTCCGCTCAAGAAATGATAAGGAACCGACCGAATAGACCAGCACAACCAAACCCAGCTATTGTGACAACTGTGTTGTGCAGGCCAGGCGGGCCACTATCTAGCAGCTTTTCTCGCAGCGCCATAACATGGGCCAGTTTATCTCTTGTTGACCAAACAGCCAGAGGAACATTTGGCAAAGAAAAGGCGCTAGCCTAAGTTCTGTGTGAATAATCTATTAGAGGTGAGGCTATATTGGAACATCTATGCTGTACGCCCCCAACCCTGTCTTCTCCAAAACAGGGTCAGGCGGAATCCTGGAGGCCAGACCCCCCAGGTGACCAGAGTGACAGAACACTCTGGTCACCGGGGGAACCATGGTCTGAATTTAAGTGCCTTGCGCCTCGGCAAGGAATGTTATAGCTTTTAAAGCAATTTGAATATCACCGGCAAAGGTCAACCAAGATAGAGACATGCCAGAAAGAGACAGCTTGTCTCCACAAGGAAAGGGAGAGAGAAAGAGTAAGGAAGGACAGGGAAGAGAAGAGGGAGGAAGGACACCTAGAGGGGCCTTATTGCCAACTGGGTGTAATGGTGTATTAGTGAAGGCAGCCCAGGGTTCCCAAATTGATTTGAACTTGTGAGATTTGTCTAGAAGAATGCTTACAATCTTCTAATGAGCCATGATCCAGGAGATTTTATGTTTTACTGCAGAAATTGGCACCGAATGCCTTTTCCAATTTCTGGCTATGGTGATTTTGGCTCCAAGGAGCATGTAAAAATCAATGTTTTTGTATTTTTGGGTATTTTCTCCACCTTGTAGTTAAGGAGTGCTATTTCAGGGTTCTGTGGGACCGAGACCTCTGTGACCCTTCGCATAATGTGGAAAAATCTGTTCCAAAAGCTCCCTATTTGTGGGCAGGTCCACCAGATGTGAAATAAGGAGCCTAAATAGTCACAGCCCCTGTAGCACACAGGGGAAGTCTCCAGGTATATTTTAGCAAGGACAGAGGGGACTTGGTACCAGCATGTGAGAATCTTAACATTGGCTTCCATCAAGGAAATGTTCAGAATGCCCTTAATAGGGATGAGCCGAACACCCCCCTGTTCGGTTCGCACCAGAACATGCGAACCGGCAAAAAATTTGTTCGAACACGCGAACACCGTTAAAGTCTATGGGACTCGAACATGAATAATTAAAGTGCTCATTTTAAAGGCTTATGTGCAAGTTATTGTCATAAAAAGTGTTTGGGGACCTGGGTCCTGCCCCAGGGGACATGCATCAATGCAAAAAAAAGTTTTAAAAACGGCCATTTTTTCGGGAGCAGTGATTTTATTAATGCTTAAAGTCAAACAATAAAAGTGTAATATTCCTTTAAATTTCGTACCTGGGGGGTGTCTATAGTATGCCTCTAAAGGGGCGCATGTTTCCCGTGTTTAGAACAGCCTGACAGCAAAATGACATTTCAAAGGAAAAAAAGTCATTTAAAACTACTCGCGGCGTCTTCTTCCCCATTTCGTTCTTGGGCCGCTCCGCATCCATGGGAGGCTCCCACTGTGTGATGCTTCTCCCCAGAGGGGAGAGGGGGGCAATTATGTAACGGGTGACCCCGCCCCCTCTGACATCACGGGGAAAGCCATAGGGAAGTCCCTGTTAAGTCCCCGTGCATCAGAGGGGGGCGGGGTCACCGGGTGACCCCGCCCTCCTTTATATGAGAAGTGTCAGAAGAAGAGAAGCGTCACACAGCGGGAGCCTCCCATGGATGCGGAGATGCCCAAGAACGAAGCGGGAAAGAAGACGCCGCGGAGGAATATGCCAGACGAGAACACCAGAGCAAGAAGCAGAGGATCGGAGGAAGAACCAGAGGAAGAAGAAGATGGATGAAGAAACGGAAGGAAGGAAGGAAGGAAGGAAGGAAGAAGACCCAAAGAAGATGGAAAGAAGAAGACTTTAAATAAAGGAATTGTCAAAAACTCTCTTGTCATTTTTAACATTTTTGACACTTTTTTTGTGAAATGGTAGGGGTACTTTTGTACCCCATTATCATTTCACACAGGGGGGGCAGGATCTGGGGTCCCCTTGTTAAAGGGCTTCCAGATTCCGATAAGCCCACCGGCCAATGGTTGTGGGGATGTGGCCCTTGTCCTCATCAACATGGGGGCAAGGTGCTTTAGGGGCTACCTCAAAGCACCCTCCCAATGTTGAGGGCATGTGGCCTGGTACGGTTCGGGGGGGCGCTCTCTCATCCCCTCCTCTTTTCGTGCGGCCTGCCAGGTTGCGTGCTCGGATAAGGGTCTAGTATGGATTTTTGGGGGACCTCACGCCATTTTTTTTTACATTTTGGTGCGGGGTTCCCCTTAATATCCATACCAGACCTGAAGGGCCTGGTATGGAATTTAGGGGGACCCCCACACTATTTTTTTTTAAATTTTGGTTCGGGTTCCCCTGTGGGGAAATCCCATGCCATTTTTTTCAATGAACTTTTATGTGTATTGTCGGACCGGCAATTCATTAATAGCCACGAGTAGTTTTAAATGACTTTTTTTCCTTTGAAATGTCATTTTGCTGTCAGACTGTTCTAAACATGGGAAACATGCGCCCCTTTACAGGCATATTATAGACACCCCCCAGGTACGAATTTTATAAGAATACTACACTTTTATTGTTTCACTTTAAGCATTATTAAAATCACTCCTCCCGAAAAAACGTCCGTTTCTAAAACTTCTTTTTGCATTAATACATGTCCCCTGGGGCAGGACCCAGGTCCCCAAACACTTTTTATGACAATACCATGCATATAAGCCTTTAAAATGAGCACTTTTGATTTCTCCCATAGACTTTTAAAGGGTGTCCCGCGGCTTTCGAATTTGCCGTGAATACCCCAAATTGTTCGCTGTTCGGCTAACTGGCTAACAGCCGATGTTCGACTCAAACTCAAAGCTCATCAATAGCCCTTAAATGAAGCAGTGATACCACTTATCTAGGTCCCACTCTTCCGCCAGATCTTGTTCCCGGAGTCTGACGTAGAGAGGTTCATCTGTGGCCCTGGCAAGTGAGGAATAGATGATGGATATACCCCCCTCTGATCCTTGATATTGGAGCACCATGCTTCATATGCAGTCAGTGTGGGGGGATCTGGTTTATTATGCCATATGGATTGCAAAAAGTGAGTAATTTGGGTCTATATCTCCAAGTTAGGCATTTCTAGTCTGCTAATACAGTATCCAACTGAATGGGGCCCCATTGAGTTGAGAAAGTGTCCTATCCTATATAAGCCCTTCTTGAGCCACCATTTGAAGGCCAGGATGTTTTGGCCTGGGGGAAAGTCTGGATTGTGGAATAAGTGAGCAAGTGGTTGGTAGGTGGATGTCAAAGTGGAATGCTTCTGTCGTTCCCAGAGTGCCATCAAATGGAAGAGGGTGGGAGCAAGTATTGCCGGTCTGAGGCAGGGAGGGGACCAGAGTAGATAATCTATTGTGTATCGCAATACCACTTGTCTCTCTATTAGAAGCCAATCTAGTTTAGGTCTGCGTGAGTAGGCAATGGAGACCTGAGCTATTTGTGCCGCCTAGTAATGCCACCATATGTTCGGAAGGGCTAGGCCTCCCTGGGATTTGAGTCTGAAGAGTATGTCCTTGTCCGCCCATATGAATTTCAGAATTTAAGAGTGGAATCGTAGTAGTTGCAATTTTCTAATCGGGATTGGAAGGGATCTAAAGATGTACAGGAGACGTGGTAGAAGGGTCATTTTGATGGAGTTCATCCTACCCAGCCAGGATAGATCATGTTTGGACCATGTGGTCATGTCCACTTCTAGTTTTTTGAACATTGGGGGGTAGTTACAGGAGTACAAAAGGTCAAATTTGGGGGCTAGGTTAACACCCAAATAAGAGATAGAAGTCGGGCTCCAGGAAAATGGGAAATGGGAAGTGTACCCGCATATGTTCCAACAAGTCAGGGGGAGACTGATATGTTCAGATCCAAGGATTTGGAGACATTGCCATTGATTGCTAATAAGTATGAGGGCAGAGCCCCTAAAAGATTCAAGGTCCCTGAGGGGATGAGCCCCTCCAGACCCCGGAGCTGGCCAGGGTACCCCCTAGGGGATCCAAACTAGCAGGGGTCAGGGGCTTGGGCAAAGCTTACCCCAACAGGGAAGTGCAGGTCGGCTAGCCAAGCAAATACACTTAGCTTGTCACCTCCACCAAGAAAACATTCAGAAACTTTAAATAAAAATATTCCAAAGATATATGCAGGTGTCTATATGTCAGGAAACAAAGAGTAAAATCAATGTAAAATCAAGATCAGGAACAGTCTTGAAGACCTGAAAAGAGAAAAAAAAAACAAAGAATAATGCCCTCTGCACTCCTCAGTGTTGAAGGGGTGTGGAGGGCTGTGCCAAGCATAGCTTGGTCAAACAGGAGAAGACAGTAATAAATCTTTAGGAGGAGCCAGATGAATCAGGGTGGACCGACAACAGGCCTTGGAGAGACTCAGGCGATGGACCCTAACATGGGAGGCCTGGAGTTTTTGGACTTCTTGGATAGGTGCTTCTGCCACAATGGGGTGACAGGACTGGACGGTGGTGGTCTCTTAGAAGACGAGTTGGGGCCCCTGCTGGCAGATCCCGTCATAGGGTCTTGAATGATGAGGCCCAGTTTCAGGAGCAGCCTTTCCCCATCTGCGAAGGATGAGAAGCCGTAGGGTTTGTTATTCAGGGAGAAGGATAGGTGAAAAGAGAAGGGACATCTATATGAGACAGATTTCTGGGTCAGCACTTGTAGGTGCGGTTTCAGCAATCTCCGTTTCTGTATGGTATAGGGTGATAAGTCCACAAAAATTTGTATGGGATGACCCTGGAAAGAAAGGGAATCTTACTCCCGGGGGTGGTGCATAACCTCCTCCTTTACTATGTAGAAATGTGGCTTAACGACAATGTCTCTGGGGAGGCCATCTTGGAAGGGTGGTTGCAGGGCTCTATGGGCCTGGTCCATCTCTAGGCGGTGGTCTGGGATGTTGGAGACGAGTTCCTTTATAAAAGAGCATACTATTTGGTCAGCATCCTTGAATGATTCGGGGACTCCCCTAATCCTGAAATTATATCTCCACAATCTATTTTCGAGATGATCAACTTTGGAAAAAGCACTTTCAAGCTGATCATGCAGATCCTGAATTCGGGCCATATTCTGGTTCACTCTGTATACAGTCTGGTCCGCTTTGGTTTTGATTGCTTCAATCCTTGCACCTAAATGCTGTAGATCAGCCTGGATGGCAGTGGTGATTTGGGTAGCGGTTTGAGACAGACCTCTGAAAGCATTGTGGAAAACATTGCAATCATGGAGAAGTCCTGGGGCACAGAGGGGAGGCCCCGTGTGGAAGCATTACATCCCTCCAGTCTGGCAGCGATATCCTCCATGGGGGAGAGGGGCATGTCCTACAGGGTTCTGCCTATGGGGGATTCTGTGGAGGTGGGAGACAGGCTGTTGTGGTAGTGTGTACTCACTGTGGGGCCTGATGGCCCGGCTGAACAGACATCCTGGACTGCTATAGAGTCCTCTGTCCCCAGCTCTCCTCCTCGTGTGCTTGCAGCAGGCGCCATCTTGGACGAGGCCGTGGGTCCCGGTCCAGCATCCAGAATGCAGCAAAGGTCTCTCCTCGCTGTTCCCCCCGTCATCCATGGGATCCCTGCTGTGTCCCCTATCCTTGGGCGATGTCGGTGGCCGGGGCTCTGCCTTGGAAGTGGCTGTGGAGAGGAACTCTCGGATTAGGCGTCCATCTGACGAGCTGCCGCGCATGGGTCGGCCTTGGTTTTTCTTAAATCTATAATCCGCTTTGTAATGTGAAACACTTTACATTGTTATTAAAAAAAAAAAAAAATCAATAAAATATATTATAAATAAATAAAAAAGGTGATTAAAAGTGGCATGCTTGTGTAATAATTGTCCACATACATGCGGTACCCTTTTCCAAATAAGGGTGACACCAAGTCCCAAACAATCTTGCCAGCACTCCCTATGTAGTCTGGGCAGTTGGGGGCTCCACGTGACTAGCTTTTCCCTAATAAACCATAAAACTAACTATATATATAGCCTGTTGACCTGTCACAGAGCTTACACAACTTGACCCCATATCTGACACACTTGCTGGTGAGATACTGTTTGAAAGACAGGCGGCCAGAAAACATAATCAGGGACTCATCCACGCAGACAACTTGATCGGGAATAAACAAGGCTGCAAACTGTTAAAGTGGTTTACGATTGGCCGAATTTTGTGAAGCCGATCAAATCCAGGGTCACCCTGAGGACAACATAGTTCATTGTCATTAATTTGCATGAACCGCAAGATCTGCTCATATGCTTGTATCGTATCCTGGTCATGGAAGCAGAGAACACGGGCATATGGTGAATTGGGTCAGTGGACCAATATGACAGCAACTCACTTTTTTTTTGTTATGCTCATTAGGAGGGATAGGCCCAGAAAGATCTTAAATTCGGAAACTGTAATAGGTTTCCATTCTCTGGCAAGGGTCAAATGGGGATTAGCGGCGGTGAATTGACCAGCATACAAATTGCTTTGGTCCACAATAGATCTATAGAGATCTTCCGTGAAATATACTATCTAATCTAATTCTTATTTCATGATAAAATCTCTCTCATCTCTCTCTCTCGTGTGTGTATACTCTTCAGCCACAGTATTAAATGTGTGGCTACTGTCTCTAAAATATGACAATTTTCAAGATAAAAACTGCCTTATCTCAGACATGTAGGTTTGTGGTATTGAAATTTTGTTGTGGACTCAGTTTTGACATATTATTACATTTTAAGAGGATACATAATTGTACTGCAAAAAAATAAAAATAAAATAAAGATAAAACCCTAGAGCTAGCTCACAAACAGACTCAGGCCCAACAAACATATCAAGAACTCACACAAACAAGAGAACATCTACTCACAGAACTGTCACAAAAAACAAAACGTAAATTCATCCTACAACAGAAATTGTTCTATGAATTTGGAAATAAAAGCGGAAAGTATCTGGCCCGAGCCATTCAGAAAAACAAAGCACGTTCCAATATCCATACGATCAACGACTCCCAAGGTAGATCGAAAGTCACAGCCCCAGACATAGCCTCCCAATTCGAAGCGTACTACTCTACACTGTACAATCTCGGCACAACTACCGACGGTGCATCTAATAACAAGGATAGACGATCCCTCATTAAAAGTTTTCTAAAAGAACATTGCCCTAAACCGATTGACAGAGAAGATGCTCGCCAATTAGAACTCCCCATTTCGGAAGCTGAACTCAAAAATGCAATCAAAAAGTTAAAAGCCGGAAAGAGTCCTGGCCCAGACGGCTTCACAGCCGTATACTTTAAGACCTTCATAGAGACACTCACAGGCCCCTTTCTAAAAGCCTTCAACTCCCTGTCCTCCTCCGCGCTCCCCTTCCATAGACTCCTTGAAGCCCACATTACAGTTATACCAAAGGAAGGAAAAGACGCGACCCTAGTAAGTAACTATAGGCCGATTTCCCTACTAAATGTTGACATAAAACTCTTTGCAAAAATCCTAGCCAACCGCCTGCTTGCCCTGTTACCATCACTGATCGATGGAGACCAAGTCGGTTTTATTCCGGGTCGAGAGGCAAGGGATAACACCATTAAAGCCATAAATCTCCATCATTGGATGACAACTAATAAACATAAAGGTTTCTTTCTATCATTGGATGCGGAGAAGGCGTTTGACAGACTGGCATGGGACTACATGGGGGCAGTGCTACGACACTTAGGCCTCCAAAATCGCATGTTTAACTCAATCATGTCTCTATACACGACACCCACGGCCAGAGTAAGGATTAACGGACATCTGTCAAACGCCTTCTCCATAACCAACGGAACGAGGCAAGGATGCCCACTTTCCCCTATCCTCTTTGTGTTAACCCTTGAACCTCTTCTGAACTGCCTCAGGAGAAATGAGAATATTAAAGGCATACCCATATCAGGCCACACTTATAAGTTGGCAGCCTTTGCCGACGACATCCTGCTTTCCCTTAGCGAGCCCCACACTTCTATTCCAAATTTATTAAAAGACTTCCACCTCTTCCAGCGCATCTCTAATTTTAAAATAAACTTCACCAAATCACACGCCCTCAATGTCACCATCCCAAAAGAAACAGTTGCGCAGTGTGAATCTAACTTCCCCTTCCAATGGCGACAAAACGCAATTAAGTACCTTGGCATTTACCTTACAACGAACCTATCAGACCTTTTTGCACAAAACTATCTTCCCATCCTCAAAACGATCTCTGCTGATCTCAAAAATTGGAACAAACCCCAATTTTCCTGGTTCGGGCGTGCAGCGATTATTAAAATGAATATTCTTCCCCGCATTCTGTATATTTTACAAGCTATCCCCATCAAACTCCCCCCCGTCATTTTTCTTATCCTATAGAAGGCTTTGTACAGAATTTTTATGGAAACAAAAACCTCCGAGAATCGCATATGATCTTCTGACAAAGCCTAAGACGAAGGGGGGCATTGGGCTTCCAGATCTGAAAAAATATTACTGGGCCTGCCACCTTACCCGTATTGTGGACTGGTCACTACACACCCAACTCAAAGATTGGGTCAGACTGGAAGGATCACTGTCCCCCTTCCCGCTGAAATCCGCACCCTGGCTGGCGTCGACACATATCCCCTCCATTCTCAAAGAACACCCTCTCATTGGACCGACCCTGGATTGTTTCAGGGACGCATGCCGTAAATTACACATATCATCCTCCCCGGGCCCTTTGACTCCTATAAGACAGAACCCTGCCTTCCCTCCGGGCATGTCCACACAATTTCTAGCAAATCAATGGCAACTCCCCATCATACAAGCACATCATATTTTCCGCGACGGATCTTTTCTAGATCGCCTCACTCTGACACCCGCCATCACCAGGGACCCTTTACCATTTTGGACTTACTTTCAAATTCGGCATTTTTTAAAGGAAGCCAACCGCAACTCTTCTATATCAAGAACATTTACTCCATTTGAGCATTTATGCTCTCAACCCAATCCCCAACAACATTTAATCTCCAGCATATATGCTATACTATTTACTGAAACTTCCCCCAAAGAAGGGAAAGCTTGCAAATCATGGGAAAGAGAATTACAAACAGAACTAGAAGAAGACCAATGGGAACACATATTCACGATTGCCCATAAAGGCTCCCTGAACGTATCCATTCAGGAAAATAACTATAAGACCCTGACACGATGGTACAGAACCCCAGCTATCTTGAATAAAATTAACCCTTCATTCCCCAACAAATGCTGGAGATGTGGGGATGAACCGGGCACACTGTTACACATCCTGTGGTCATGTCCAGCTATTCAATCATTCTGGACACAAGTCCGAGAACTCACGGAATCAATATCGACCTATAACTTAGACCATACGCCAACACAATGCCTGTTTCATCACTCAGATTTGTCCACGTCATACTACCGTAAAACATTGATCTTACCCCTACTAAATGCAGCGAAAATGTGCATACCTAGACATTGGGGTACGCCTCATGCTCCGACCATCCAAGAATGGCTCACACAAGTTAATAAAATAGCGGAAATGGAAGAACTTATTTCCATCTCACGAGACTCCCCAGCTAGATTCTCTAAGACGTGGGCATGCTGGACCCATTTTCGGTCAACCGACAGATACCTAACACTGATGACATAAATCGCGACCTGGACCTACCCATTTAAATTCACCACCCACCACCCACGACCTGTATTGTATAATCCTCTCAGCCTCACCACTCCTATACCTCTTCTTCCTCCCCAGATGACATGGACCC
This sequence comes from Lithobates septentrionalis, assembly GCA_037952835.1. Lineage (NCBI taxonomy): Eukaryota > Metazoa > Chordata > Amphibia > Anura > Ranidae > Lithobates > Lithobates septentrionalis. The sequence goes on along the minus strand of JBBDGP010001113.1, from coordinate 2,223,144 downwards.
CCCACCCCTAAACAAGGGACGAGTATGGGGGGCCACACGTCAAAGTTAGCCCAATATCACTTTTCGAGAGTTGAGATCGAACAAACCTGACTTGCTTCACCATAAAACAACACCAAACCGAATCTACACCACAAGTGGCGGAGACCGAGGAGACAGGCACTCCTCTAGCCCCCTTATTCTCACCCCTCCCTTCCCCCCCTTTCCCCCCCCCTCCCCTTTCTCTTCTTTTACTCCCCCCCCCCATTTTTTCTTCTTCTTTTATCTATTTCTCATTGTCCACCTACAACCCCTCTTAGCCCCTTGTACGGTTTGGGTCTCCTAACAGAGCTCCCGACCAACACCTCTACCTTACACGTGGATTGAATTGTCATACAAACTCCTATGCCCTCACCCAACGACTGGGAATCCTCCTCTAAGAAGTATAACAGCGACTTGGAGGAGAGGGAGGGAGAAAGAGAGGGGAAAAAGAAGAAGAAATATCTTATGCCACCATATTTAACTTCAACCTCTCGATAGTTACTTTAATATGTTACTGGATTTAATCTAAACCCCCCCCCCCCGCGCTGACATAGTAAATCTTTAACAAGAGATTTTCTGTTATTAGTCAATTCATTGTTACATTTGTCTCAATCGTAAGAATTTATGTCTATTCCCCACCTTTTGTACAACTGTATGATGATACTGTGATACTGTTATATTATACTATTTTTCTTTCAATAAAAATCTATTTGGGAAAAAAAAATAAAAAAAAAAAATAAAGATTAAATAGAAGTCTTGCGAGCAACAAGGAAATAAATTAAACTATCTAGATCGGGCAGCAAGTAACACAATCCCAATATAAATGTGCAAACAAAATAATAATAAAATTAAAAAGCTGTGCTAATAACCTATACCATAAACCAATCACTTATTGTGTCAATCTTATAAACTGCCAGTGGTAAATTAAATTAAAATTCAAAATCTTCTTATAATAGTCCAAATGTATATATCTCCAGTTTTTCAGTGCGATCAGCTGAAATATAAATAATAGTCAAATAAATGTCAGATAAAGATGAGGCTTGCTGAATCTTCACAAATTCTCAAAATGTGTCTTATATGAATTCACCACAGCGCTCCCCCATTGGATATGTGCTCACCTCAGAAAGTGTGACCTCGCAAACAAGTTCGGTCAGAAATAGGGATGAGCCGAACACCATCCGGTTTGGTTTGCACCAGAACCTGCGAACGGACCGAACATTTGCACGAACGTTAGAACCCCATTGACGTCTATGGGACTCCAACATTCAAAATCAAAAGTGCTAATTTTAAAGGCTAAAAAGGGTTTGGGGACCAGGGTCCTGCCCCAGGGGACATGGTTTTAAAAACGGACGTTTTTTCGGGAGCAGTGATTTTAATAATGCTTAAAGTAAAAAAAAAAAAAAGTTAAATATTCCTTTAAATATCGTACCTGGGGGGTGTCTACAGTATGCCTGTAAAGTGGCACGTGTTTCCCATGCTTAGAACAGTCCCTGCACAAAATGACATTTTTAAAGGAATAAAAGTCATTTAAAACTGCTTGCGGCTTTAATGTAATGTCGGGTCGTGGAAATATGGATGAAAATCAGTGAGACAAACAGCATGCGTAACCCCCAGTCCATTACCAGGCTCTTTGGGTCTTGTATGGATATTAAGGGGAACCCTGCACACAAATTATAAAAAGGATAGGCTTGGGGCCACAAGGCCCTATATACTCTGAGCAGCAGTATACAGGCGGTGCAAACAAGACAGGGACTGTAGGCTTGTTGTTAAGTATAATCTATTTGTAACTGGTACATTTTTAACGTGTTTAGCTCCAGCCAAAAAATCTATTTTAAGCTTTTTGGAAAACATAGGGAAGGGTTATCACCCCTGTAACATTTGTGTTGCTGTCTGTGCTCCTCTTCAGAAGATTTCACCTCACTTTCTGTCCAAATGACAAATGTTTTTAGAAAATTTGGGTTTTTTAGTGAAACAAGGATTGGTGATAAAGCATCAGTGGAAAAGAGAAACGTTTTTCCCATATTAACTCTTACAGGAGAGAATTTCCCTTCCTAGGGGTAGATTTCATCTCACTTCCTGTTGTTTCCTTCCGTTTTCAAGTAGGAGTCGTTTGTAAGTTGGATGTTTTAAATTAGGGGCCTGCCCTATATACTTTGCAGAAATTGTGGCCTTAGGTGTTGGTGTTGCCACAATACTGTAAGCCCTCACAGAGCCCTGCTGTGAAATATTATTATTATTATTATACAGGATTTATATAGCGCCAACAGTTTGCGCAGCGCTTTACAACATGGGGGTAGACAGTACACTTACAATACAAATCAATACAGGAGGGATCAGAGGGCCCTGCTCGTTAGAGCTTGCAATCTAGAAGGAAGGGTCAAGTGAAAACAAAAGGTAATAACTGTGGGGGATGAGCTGATGGAAAAAATGAAAACACAGTTGTTAGGTGTGGGTAGGATAGGCTTCTCTGAAGAGAAGGGTTTTCAGGGATCCTCTGAAAGCTAATAAAGTAGGAGATAAGCGGACAGATTGGGGTAGGGCATTCCATAGGATTGGAGAGGCTACAAGACATGGAGGGGAAAGGTGGGACTTTAAATGAGGCACATATGCGGTGTGCCTCCATCCCTGTAGTATATGATCAAAAAAGGGAAAGTGGGACTTTAAATGAGATGTATGACTTTGTGGAAGCAAGTTTGAATAAATAAATGCAGATTTTTATTAGTAAACATATTGAATACAAAGAATATGTCAATACGTGTCAAATCCACCCACACAAGACATACAGGTGCGGCATGGATAAAAATTTACAAGAGTATAATAATTCAATACAATTCATGGTTACATTGCATGGAATGGGTTCATATAAGTACATATCACACAAAAAACAGCACTAGCAGCGAGAATGTGAATATAAAAAAGAGAAAGTTTAAAGGACCATAATAGATATATAAAAATGTCAAAATTGTTAATCTACTGCAGACCAGGGTTAATATGTCCATTACAGACATAAATCAGCATCACGTGTGCCGACGCGTTTAGTGTAGAGACACTCTTCAGGGGCGGATGCTCAGGTATGTCTGCAGAGTATAAAATTGATAAATTATATTAGTCTATTTATTGGGTAATGTGAAGGAATGGCAGATTTAACCAACCTAAATACTCACAAAAAAACCAATGCAGTGAGGTGCTGCGATCATGCGATCAGGGTCCCCAAATTAGTCTCCCCCGGGAGCTGAGGTACTCATGGCCGTGTGCAGCAAAGCGCCCATGACGGAACCTCCCGATGGTCCATGACACAAAAGCTGGTGCGTGGGTAAAAAGCCAGGGTAACCCAAAATGGTAACCTGGGGTGATCTGAAAAGAGTGTACATGGGAATGTGTGAATGAGTGAGCAAAAAATGAATATATAAAAAATATATAAAAATGATTGAAACATGATGTAAAAAATGTGAAAAAGAATGTGAATTAAGTGAACAAAATGATGGTGAGCTGACATGACAAAGAAAGAATGTAGGGGTGTAAGGTGGTAAGGAAGAGGAAAAGATGGGGCAAAGGGTGAAAAAACATACAAAATGCAAGGAAACCAAAGGTGGCATGAGAGAGTGTGTGTGGACCTAGTGAGAGACTTACGTGGAGACAAGGCTTGTACCTGAAGTGATGTGCTGAACTGCTATGAAATGACTGAAAAGTGTAGCAGCAACAATTGTGTCAGGGGAGGCCATTTATAGGAGCCCCACACGTGCACGCCGGCCACTACCAGCGTCACGCTAGCGTAGCATAGGCTGGAAGGGGCTCCAGCGGAGGCGGTGTCCCCGCCCTCCGCAGAAGCCTGATTCCCCACCAGAGCGACTCAGATGAAAAACACATGCGCTACGTGCTGATGTCAAACATGACGTCACACGCAGGGCAGGATGCGTGGCGCCGATGCTCTGTAGGCACCCACCCACTACCCCACACAACTCCCCGCCCATAATGGGCGGGGAGAAGAGGGAGGGGGGGGGCACGTAGAAAGCATCGCAGCTCCCGGGTACAGACCAAAAGGGGGGACCCCGAGTGGCTGGGGTCGCAGAACATCGACACTGGAGTGACGCAATGGTGCTGTGTGATGGTAGGGATACCACATTACTGTACCCCAAGATGCAAGAACCCGGGTAAGGTGACATTGCCACCCAGGATCTGCAAGCCTCTCACTTGGGCGGCAGGGGAACACTGCCTACCCAGTCACCCCATCTCCATCCCTACAAGACATGGAGGGGAAAGGTGGGACTTTAAATGAGGCACATATGCGGTGTGCCTCCATCCCTGTAGTATATGATCAAAAAAGGGAAAGTGGGACTTTAAATGAGATGGGCGTCGGGCACACGTGATGCTGATTTATGTCTGTAATGGACATATTAACCCTGGTCTGCAGTAGATGTGGAGGCGGTGGAGGATGAAGTAGAGAGTTGAAGGTGGAGAAGAGTTGACGGGGACAGGATGATAAGTTGCTAATGAGATTGGTAAAAAGGGTCTGCTTGGCAGAGAGGAGGCTGGAATTGTATTTTTAGAGGGCAGATTTATATTGGTTGAAATCTCTCTGGGACTTAGTCTTACGCCACAGGCGCTCAAGAATACGACTACGTTTTTTCAGACTTCTAGTATCATCTGTTTGCCAAAGTTGAAGGGGTCTGGGCTTGATTCTGTGTGTAGTGAGGGGGGCCAGTGAGTTCAGTGAGGCTAGAAGTGAAGCGTTGTACATAGAAGTGGCTAGGTTGGTGCAGGATAGGGGTGAGATTTTTTTTGTAGAGGTTGTTGATAGCAGAGTAGAGAAGAGAAGGGTTGAGATGGGTAGAATAGATTTCTCCGGGTAACTTTAAGGTGGTTGGAGGGAGAGGAGGTGAAGGAAAGGGAGAGAGTGAAACTAATAAGGTGGTGATCAGAGAGAGGCAATGGATAGTTAAAGAGGCTGCATGGAGTGCAAAGGTGAGAGAACACGAGGTCAAGGATATTGCCTTCTGAGTGAGTTGGAGCATGTATCCACTGCTTCAGGTCAAAGGAGGATGTTAGGCTAAGAAGTTTGGAAGTGGAAGGAGTGTTAGTATTAATAGGGATGTTGAAGTCCCCGAAAATGATTGTGGGGATTTCATAAGAAAGAACGTAGGGTAGCCAGGCAGAGAAGTCTTCAAGAAAGGTTGATACTGGTCCAGGGGGCCTGTAGATCACAGCAATCCTTAGAGAAATTGGAGTGAAAAGACTAATGCAGTGTGCTTCAAAAAGAGGAGAGTCACAGAGAGGGAGGTGGCTGAAGTACCTGAAAGGTGCTATGTGGGGCTAGAAGGATTCCGACACCTCCTCCCTTATGTCTGCTGGATCTGGGGGCGTGAGTCCAGAGAAGACCACCATGGGATAGGGAAGCAGAAGGGCAGCAGATCAAGAATTAGATCAAGAATTGTAATTACATGCACCTGTTGAACAGGGGCAGAAAAATTGGGCCTTTGGTGGTGGTGGTGCTGGTGCCACAACACTGTAAGTCCTCACAGCTACTCTTGGTGGGCGCAGGAACAAGCCCTGCTGCAAAGTATTGCATCAAAAATTGTAATTACACGCCCCTGTTAAACAGGGGCTGAAAAATTGGGCCTTAGCCACTAGTGGCGGCGCCCAGAACCAAAAATGTTCTTACAAGCTATCAGCATGATCATTGAGGAGGAAGAGGATAATCACTCAACATAACAGGATAGTCACTTAGCATCAGCATAGGCAGTCTTGAAGGGATCTGACATTTCAAAAAAAATTATTACATCAGCATCAGGTGCTTGGTAGCTGGTGGTGTTCCAAGACTGATTCATTTTTATGAAGGTCAGTTGATCGGCCGAGTCGGTGGACAAACGCACCCTGTGATCGGTTACAAAGCCTCCAGCAGCACTGAATTTGTGTTCCGAAAGAACGCTGGATGCAGCACAGGCCAGTATCTCAATTGCATACTGTGCAAGCTCTGGCTAGTGATCCATCCTCAAGACCCAGTAACCCAGAGGATTTTCGGTGGGAAAGGTGTCCAAGTCAGATCTTACCGCTAGGTATTCCTGCACCATGTAAAACAGACGCTGGCGATGGATGCTGGAACCGATCATACCTTGGGGCTGCAGACTAAAAAATTTTCTGAAAGCATCGGTCAGACGGCCACCATCTCCACCGCTCCTTCTTTGACTGGCCGAAGCCTCAGCAACACGTTGTCCAGGACAAGGAGTTTCTAACCTCCCAGTCTCTGGGAACGCATTGCACAGACCTTTCTGCAAGGCCTCCTGAAGATGTTTCATCCTCTGCTCCCTCTGCGATGGCAAGATTAGGTCCGCAACCTTACCCTTGTAACGTGGATCAAGGAGGGTTGCCAGCCAGTATTGATCCCTCTCCTTGATACCACGAATACGAGGATCCTTCCGCAGGCTTTGTAGGATCAGGGAGGTCATGCAGCATAGGTTTGCTGAGGCATTGGGTCCGGAGTCCCCTGGGTCACTAAGGACGACATGATCAGCAGCCACCTCCTTCCAGCCACGTACAAGTCCATGTGTTTCTTGGGACTGTAAATGATACCTTAAAGACTGCTGCTGATGCTGAGTGCCAGGCTCCACCTCCATGCTGACACAATCCTCCTCCTCCTCCTCCTGTGTGATTGGCGGGCACGCAGGAACACTGTCTGGATAAAGGGGGCCTTGAGAGCTAAGGAAGTCCTCCTCTTCCTGCCTCTGTTCTGCCTCAAGTGCCCTGTCCATTATTCCACGCAGCTTGTGCTCCAACAGGTGGACAAGGGGGACAGTGTCACTGATGCATGCACTGTCACTGCTCACCATCCTCGTGGCCTCCTCAAATGGTAACAGGACAGTGCATGCATCCCTGATCATGGCCCACTGGCGTGGGGAAAATAAACAAGCTCCCCTGACCCTGTCCTGGTGCCATAGTCACATAGGTGCTCATTGATGGCCCTCTGCTGCATGTGCAGCTGCTGCAGCATGGCCAACGTTGAGTTCCACCTGGTGGGCATGTCATAGATTAGGCGGTTCTTGGGCAGGTTAAATTCCCTTTGGAGGTCTGCCAGCCGAGCACTGGCATTATATGACTGGCGGAAATGCACACAGACTTTCCTGGCCTGCCTCAGGACATCCTGTAAGCCCAGGTACCTGCCCAAGAACGGCTGCACCACCAAGTTAAGGACGTGAGCCAAACAGGGCACATGGGTCAGTTGTCCCTGTCGGAGGGCGGAGAGGAGGTTGGTGCCATTGTCGCAAACCACCATTCCTGCCTTAAGTTGGCATGGCATCAACCATCTCTGAACCTGCCCCTGCAGAGCTGACAGAATCTCTGCCCCAGTGTGGCTCTTGTCCCCCAAGCACACCAGCTCAAGCATCGCATGGCATCTTTTGGCCTGCATACTTGCGTAGCCCCTTGAATGCCTATAGAGCACCGCTGGTTCCGAGGACAAAGCACAGGATGAGGCCATGGAGGAAGAAGAAGAGGAGGGGGTGGAGGAGAGAGGTGTGTCAGAATCACCAGTAGTGGCATTTTGGAGGCGTGGTGGCGGAACAACCTCCAACACTACTGCACCTTGTCCTGAACAATTCCCAGCTGCCAGCAGAGTCACCCAATGCACCGTGAAACTTAGGTAAGATCCCTGTCCATGCCTGCTGGACCATGAGTCAGCAGAATTATGCACCTTACCGCTGACCGCCCTGTCCAGCGAGGCCAAGACATTGCCTTTCATATGCCGGTAGAGAGCCTGAATCCCCTTCCGTGAGAAAAAGTGGCGTTTGGGTATCTGCCACTGAGGAACCGCACATTCCTCAAACTCACTGAAGGGGGCAGATTTTACCAACTGAAAAGGTAGCAGTTGAAGTGCTAGCAATTTTGCCAAGCTAGCATTCAACTGCTGGGCATGTGGATGGCTGGGAGCGAACTTCTTTCGGCGGTGCAGCAGCTGGGGCAGGGAAATTTGCCTGGTACAATCTGATGTCGGTGTACAGAAAGCAGATTGCCCACAAGTACTTGGCTGTGACACACCCAATTCTACACCTTCATTCCTCTCAGTGCAGGTCTCAGAGAGGATAGTGGGGTTGGAGATCTCAGCTGATGAGGAACAAGGAGAGGTCCTCTTTGTTCTTTGGTGTGGGTCTTTTAGGTACACTTGCCAATGAACTGCATGGGAGGTCAACATATGTTTGGTCAAGCATGTGGTGCCCAAGCGGGAGATGTTTTGGCCACGCAAGATACGCTTGAGACATATGTTGCAAATAGCAGCGGTGCGATCTGATGCACTTGTCTCAAAAAAGGCCCACACCAAAGAACTTTTGGAATAACGCGCAGAGACAGCAGCACCCTGCACATGCGGAGGTCTCCGGTGTGGTGCAGTCAGTGTGTTGCCCTTAGGCTGGCCCCTGGAGGGCATCCTGCCTCGTTGGTGATGTGCCTCTTCCTCCTCCTCTCTCCTATCAGGCACCCACATTGAGTCAGTGACCTCATCATACCCTCCCTCCTCATCACTGGAGCAAACCTGGCAGTATGCTGCAGCAGGGGGAGCATGACTGCCAGATTGCTGTCCTTCTTGGGCACCCCCTCTGTCCGTGCTCACGTTACTGCCTTCATCTAGCTCAGTATCATCATCAGTATCATCATCAGAGCCTTCTAAATGCTGGGCATCCTCCTGGAGCATGTACCCAACACTGTGGTCAAACAGCTCGAGGGACTCCTCAGGAGGACATGGTGGGGCTAGGGAAGGAGTCACTGATGCCATTGAGCCGAGGGAAGAGGCCGCGTTGGCAGCTGCTTTGCCAGACAAAGTACCCTGAGCATGGGTGAGAGAGGATGAGGAGGATGAGGACGGCTTGGTCATCCACTCGACCAAGTCTTCCACATGTTGCGGCTCAACACGGCCAGCTGCCGAAAAAAAGGCCAAGTGTTTCCCACGGCCACGTGCTGATGAGAACACCACCAATCTTCTACAGGTAGCTTTAGCTGAACACTGTTTTGAGGACACACTACACTAAATAGTGTAAATAATGTAGCTGCCTGCGGTAGTGATAGGATCAGGAAAACACCACCAACCTTCTACAGGTAGCTGTAGCTGAACACTGTGCAGAGGTCGCACTACACTAACGTGTAAATAATGTAGCTGCCTGTGGTAGTGATAGGATCAGGAAAACACCACCAACCTTCTACAGGTAGCTTTAGGTGAACACTGTGCAGAGCTCGCAAAAAAAACCTTGTAGCTTATTTAGCTGCCTGCGGTAGTGATAGGATCAGGAAAACACCACCAACCTTCTACAGGTAGCTGTAGCTGAACACTGTGCAGAGGTCGCACTACACTAATATGTAAATAATTTAGCTGCCTGCGGTAGTGATAGGATCAGGAAAACACCACCAACCTTTTACAGGTAGCTTTAGCTGAACACTGTGCAGAGGTCGCACTACACTAACGTGTAAATAATGTAGCTGCCTGCGGTAGTGATAGGATCAGGAAAACACCACCAACCTTCTACAGGTAGCTGTAGCTGAACACTGTGCAGAGGTCGCACTACACTAACGTGTAAATAATGTAGCTGCCTGCGGTAGTGATAGGATCAGGAAAACACCACCAACCTTCTACAGGTAGCTTTAGCTGAACACTGTGCAGAGGTCGCACTACACTAACGTGTAAATAATTTAGCTGCCTGCGGTAGTGATAGGATCAGGAAAACACCACCAACCGTCTACAGGTTGCTTTAGCTGAACACTGTGCAGAGGTCGCACTACACTAACTTGTAGCTTTAGCTTAACACTGTGCACTACACTAACATGTAGCTTTAGCTGAACACTGTTCAGAGGACGCAATACACTAACTTGTGGCTTTAGCTGAACACTGTGCAGAGGTCACACTACACTAACTTGTAGTTTTAGCTGAACACTGTTCAGGGGACGCACTACACTAACTGTAAATAGTGTAGCTGCCTGACTGTGGTGCTAATAGGATCAGAAGAACACCAGCAATTTTCTTCAGGTAGTTGTACTGTAACAACACCTGCCTGCCTGTCAGTAGGAAGATAATAACAGGAACGAATCTAGCTAAACTGAATACAGTATATATATATATATATATATATATACACATATATACACATATATACATACATACATACATACATACAACACCTGGGATGAATATATATATATACACAATACACTGTAAGTGAAGCTAACTGCCTGACTGTCCTGCCTAATCTATCTAACTTAAATCAAATGACACTGTCTCCCTGTCTCTGTCTCTCAACGCCGGAACACACTACACAAGGCCGACGTGCAGGCGGCCTTATATGGTGTGGGCGTGTACTAAGCCCCCTGAGCCATAATTGGCCAAAGCCACCCTGGCTTTGGCCAATTACAGCTCTCTCTACAGACGGCACTGTCAGGTTCGACTCGAACACGAAGCTCATCCCCACTGGAAATACTTCAAAGAGCCAACACAACCACCTGGCTGCAGGTAGCTATACTGTAGGTGAGACTGTGCGGGGTACACAGTACAGTAACTGGAAATACTTCAAAGAGCCTACACAAGCACCTGGCTGCAGGTAGCTATACTGTAGGTGAGACTGTGCAGGGTACACAGTACAGTAACTGGAAATACTTTGAAAAGAGCCTACACAAGCACCTGGCTGCAGGTGGTTATACTGTAGGTAAGACTGTGCAGGGTACACAGTACCATAACTGGAAATACTGTAAAAACACCTGCCTGCCTGTCAGTATAATAGGAAGAGAAGAACAGGCTCTAGCTAAACTGAATACAGTGTATATATATATATATATATATATATATATATATATATATATATATATATATATATATATATATATATATACACACACACACAACACCTGGGATGCATATATATATACTACTCTAACTTAAATCAAATGACACTGTCTCTCTCTCTCTCTCTCTCTCTATCTCCGTCTCAACGCCGGAACACACTACACAGGGCCGACGTGCAGGCGGCCTTATATAGTGTGGGGCGTGTACTAAACCCCCTGAGCCATAATTGGCCAAAGCCTCCTTGGCTTTGGCCAATTACAGTTCTCTGTACACACAGCACTGTGATTGGCCAAGCATGCGGGTCATAGTGCATGCTTGGCCAATCATCAGCCAGCAATGCACTGCGATGCCGCAGTGAATTATGGGCCATGACGCGCCACTCGAATTTGGCGCGAACGGACCCTATCGTTCGTAATTTGGTGAACGACCAAACACACGATGTTCGAGTTGAACATGGGTTCGACTCGAACACAAAGCTCATCCCTAGTCAGAAATAGCTTTTTTAGTCAACCTGAACTAACAAATCATGCTTTCCTCCTTTCCATCCTGTCAGTGTTCCTCCGTCATTTCTTGATATATGTGAAAAGAGAGGTGCTCCAAAAAGTGCTTATATAGTTTAAAACACAATATCGTTTATTTAAAATATGTGCATAAAACTCACATTTGATGGATGCTTCAGTGCACCAACTGTGTACAGCATGTATCAATATAAATCCACGGTACTGCAACAAATTTGTGCCTCTCCTCGGGTAATGCAAAGTGTCTTGTCAAAACAATCTGACCTTCCCTAGGAGCTGGCTATGCATTTTTTTCTGAAATGCTCAGACTTTCTCAAGGTGAGACTAGCAACAGGCCTTTTTACATATGAATATATATTCCAGAACAAAAGTGTTTAGCACTGAATAAAAAGCTAATAAAAAAATTGAACAAAATTGTATCAGTTGTAGCTGGTTACATTTGCCACATAGGATTATCAGGTGTAACTGGCTAGACTTTGGGAGCCTAAATATAGCTCTTAACATTTAAGATAAGATGTCTATTTTATGTGATTGTGAAACATATTTCTTTATGTGGACAAAGCTTAGAGCAATAATATCAAAATCAGTAGCATTATGAATCTTCATCATGATTGGATGCATCATATCCACTAGACAATACCAGCTATGTCATATATTACATAGTTACATAGTAGGTGAGATTTAAAAAAGACACAAGTCCATTAAGTCCAACCTATGTGTGTGATTATATGTCAGTATTACATTGTATATCTCTGTATATTGTGGTCATTCAGGTACTTATCTAATTTTTTTTTAAATATTGATGCTCCCCGCTGAAACCACCGCCTGTGGAAGGGAATTACACATCCTTGCCGCTCTTACAGTAAAGAACGGCTCTTACAGTAAACACCACCAACCTTCTACAGGTAGCTGTAGCTGAACACTGTGCAGAGGTCGCACTACACTAACGTGTAAATAATGTAGCTGCCTGTGGTAGTGATAGGATCAGGAAAACACCACCAACCTTCTACAGGTAGCTTTAGGTGAACACTGTGCAGAGCTCGCAAAAAAAACCTTGTAGCTTATTTAGCTGCCTGCGGTAGTGATAGGATCAGGAAAACACCACCAACCTTCTACAGGTAGCTGTAGCTGAACACTGTGCAGAGGTCGCACTACACTAATGTGTAAATAATTTAGCTGCCTGCAGTAGTGATAGGATCAGGAAAACACCACCAACCTTTTACAGGTAGCTTTAGGTGAACACTGTGCAGAGGTCGCACTACACTAACGTGTAAATAATGTAGCTGCCTGCGGTAGTGATAGGATCAGGAAAACACCACCAACCTTCTACAGGTAGCTGTAGCTGAACACTGTGCAGAGGTCGCACTACACTAACGTGTAAATAATGTAGCTGCCTGCGGTAGTGATAGGATCAGGAAAACACCACCAACCTTCTACAGGTAGCTTTAGCTGAACACTGTGCAGAGGTCGCACTACACTAACGTGTAAATAATTTAGCTGCCTGCGGTAGTGATAGGATCAGGAAAACACCACCAACCGTCTACAGGTCATTTTAATATGTTTTCTAACCATTACAACAAAGTCTTCCAACAAAGTCCTGAAGTTCCAGAAAATTTACCTACCAAAAATTAAAATATATAATTGCTCTAATATTGTATATTGTTATTATTTTTTAAATAATCTATTAGTAAAACCTCACACAGTTATAGGAAAACCTTATTAAACAGTATGTGGTAAAATAATTCCTTTTATACAATATGATATACTATTTTTTTGGTAAATTCCATTAACTTAATGCAAATAAAGCATTTTGGTTACTGCCTTTTTTCGATGACATTAAATCAAGCTGGCTTATGAAATACATGTATTAATTTTCCATAGTCATTTGTTAAATGTACAGCAATTTTCAAGATCTTGTTGAACAGTATGTATCTACTTCTTAGCAATTTACAGTGCAAACTCAGTTATTATGTAAAGTATATACTAGGACTGGCGAATTAATATACATGCAAATAGCTCTCTAGCCTATAATTGTATAATTATATTAATATACTGTATAAAGACATAATTGATGCTATACATCAACAGTTCTGGATGCATATATGGCTAAAAGGGGCATAAGGAATGATCTGAATAACTCCACCTATGTACCTGTAGACTGCGGATAAGCTCCTTGTTTTGGGGTTTTGTGCTGGATGTAAGGATTTTTTTTTTCAATAATTTTTATTATTATTAAATTTAAGTACAAAAAATTCCAATACAGTTTAATAACATACATTTCATCACCCGAAAAACTTTCTCCTCTACAACTAGACACAAATTACATCAAAGCTTTTAAAACCCCGCCCCCCATCCCCGTACTATCCTCTCCCCTCTCCTGCTCTGGAGCCAACATATAATGTCGCTTGCATCTATCTCGGTACCAGCTCCTAAACCAATCAGGCTCCTACCATCTCTGCGAACTTCAAAGTTAGCTTAAATAAGTGCCAATCTTTCCATTTTCTCTCAAATCCCGCCCAACCCTCCTCTCCACTAAATCTCAGGTATTCCAAATTATAAATATCATCTACTCTATTACTCCAGTTTCTCAGTGTGGGGCTATCTAGATCTTGCCAGTGTCTCGGAATTAAACTTTTGGCTGCATTCTGGAGTGAGGGGACCAGGGTTTTCAGATATTGGTTAACTGGTGTTTTTGTCCGGTGGAATAAACACTCCATGGATCTTCTTGGACTTCCTCTTTTGTTATCTATTTTATTTTCTGAATTATCTCTCTCCAAAATTGTCTAATTTTAGGACACGTCCACCAAATATGAGGCATAGTTCCCCGTTCTTCGCACCCCCTCCAACAGCACTGCGAGGTCTCTATTTGAAACTTGTGGGCTTTATCTGGAGTTATATACCACCGTGTTAAACATTTAAAACTAATTTCTATCATATTGCTATCATGTGACATTACAAAAACCAAACTCATAATTTTTCTCATCTCTGACTCATTCACTTGTGACCCTAATTCCTCCTCCCACTTGCTGATGTATGGCGGCTTTCCCATCCCAGTTCCCTCTATTAAGATTTTTTAGAATACCGATATCCCCCTCCTTTTTTCTACCACCGTACATAGTTTCTCCATCGGTAGCAGATTATCTGCTGACCTCACCGGTTGAGGGAGGGTATCAAAAAAATGTTTTAGATGGGAAAAACGCCATTCATCTATCACCATTATATTAATTTTTTTGTTTTAACTCTTGAAATGTGCATAACTATCCCCTAACCTTCCCCTTATCATCACATCTTTTAATTGTGCGTTTGGTTTTTTAATCCAATTTCCAAACAAATTAATTAATGAATTCCCCAGTGGAAAAATACTCAGTGTCCTTCAGTGCAATACATGGAGAGTTTTAGCTCTATTTTTGTTTTTTGTGTATCATATCCCACGTCTCTAAGGTTTTAAGTGTCATCTTATGTGATTTCTTTCCTAAGTTCCTCAAATGTGCAGTTACCCATATAATTTTCCCCAACTCTGTCTTACTAATTGTATTTTCCAGTTCCACCCATCTTTTATTTTTATTGTTTTTTGCCCAGTCGATAACCCGCGTGAGGAGAACTGCTTTATAATAGTTCTTCAGGGACTCCGAGGGCCCCCTGCTTTCTGTCTCTAGTTAGTACTTGTAAGCTTATTTTCAGCTTTTTCCCTTTCCAAATAAACCTAAGGAGTATTGTTTTCCAAGTTTTAAAAAAACGCTTGTGGGAGAGGTATCGGCAGCATCTGAAATTGATACATGATCTTTGGCAATTGACTAATTTTAAATACATTGATTCTCCCCAGCCAAGACACATGTCTAGACGCTATCTTACTTAAGTCCTTTTTAATTTCATTCAGTAAGGGCAGGAAGTTTGATTGGTAAAGCATGTCGGTGGACTTTGTAATCTTGACCCCTAAATATTTTAGCTCTTTCTCTCTCCAGATAAATAGGAACTTCTCCTGATATACAAGTGCCTTCTGAGAAGGGACACCTATATTCAGGATCTCTGACTTAACTGGGTTTTTTTTTAAATTTGATCACTCACCATACTGTTTCAGTACTTTCATCAAGTTTGGCAGAGTTATCCTGGGACATGAAACAAAAAACAATATATCATCGGCATATGCGGCCATCTTATGTTCTGCTTCTCCCACCCTGATCCTCCTAAGGTCCGCATCCTGTCGTATTTTCACCAATAATGGTTCAAGTGACAGGACAAACAGTAGGGGGGACAGGAGGCACCCTTGTCTAGTGCCGTTATGCATTTCAAAGGGTTCTGAAGTGGATTTGTTCACCTTCACCCTTGCTGTGGGACAGTTGTGAAGCGCCCCTATTCACTGCATATATCTAGTACCTATGCCCATCCCCGCTAGGGCGTCCTGCATGAACCCCCAGTCTACCCTGTCGAAAGCTATTTCAGCATCAATCGACAGGAGTAGACTGGGGGTCCCGTATTCCTTTATTTCATGTACCACCAACAATGTCCCGATTCCATTGTCTCCACATTCTCTACCGGGTACAAACCCTGCCTGGTCGGTATGTACTAGTTCGCTCATTAAAGGTTTCAACCTTCCCGCCATTACCTTAGCAAACAGCTTAATATCATCGTTCAGCAAGGAAATTGGCCTATAACTTTAGCATAAAGAAGTATCTTTCCCCTCTTTTGGTATAATGGTTATGGCCGCCTCTAAAGCCTCCTTCCTTATTTCCCACTTCATTCCAATCCCGTTTATGTATGAACATAATTTAGGGATCAGGATATCTCCAAACTTTCTATAATATAACGTTGTCAGCCCGTCCGGACCTGGGCTCTTACCCAGAGGAGTCTCTCTTAAAATTTTCCTTATCTCTTCCTCTGTTACAGGTTCTTCCAACCCAATCCTTTGTTCCTCTGAGATTTTTTTTAGATCTATCTCTTCTAAGAAAACCCTGGTTTTATCCTTTCTGTTATTTTTTGGCTTGGGTGATTAATTTTTATTAATCATGTACAGTTTCGCATAATATTCTTGAAAGATTTTAGCTATCACTGATGTGTTGTAAATCATAGTTCCTGTACTATCTTGTATTTTTTCTATGTAATTTACAGCTATTTTCTTTTTTAACATCCTTGCCAGAGGTTTTCCTATTTTATTGCCACACAGATACCTTTCCTTTTTGATCTTATTATAGGCTGACCGTGTATCTTGCTCGACTAGTTCTTTCAATTCCTCCCTTTTACGAATAAGAGTTGCCAGAATATCTGCCTTTCCTATTTTTTTGTGTTGCTGTTCTATCCTGGCAATATCTTTTATCAGAGCATTCTTTCTCCTTATTCCCGCTTTTTTCCTTTCTGTGCCCATCTGGATCAGTATACCTCTAGCATAGGCCTTGTGGGCTTCCCATAGTGTGGCTTCTGATATTTCTTCCGTATCATTAGTTTTAAAGTACCACTCTAATTCCTGCCTGATCTTTGCTTCTACCTCTACATCCTGTAATAGCTCTTCATTTAGTCTCCAGGGGGTTTTTCTATTTGGCTTCTCCTCGTGCTTAATTCCCAGCATTACTGGCGCATGATCCGAGAATGTGGCAATTTTAATGTCTACCTTAACAACTATATCGAGCAATCTATGATCTACCAAGAAAAAAATCTATTCTTGAATATGTCCCGTGCACTGAGGAGTGGAATTTATAATCTCGGCAGTTTGCATTTTGCGTTCGCCACACTTCTATCAGCTGGTTCTGTTTTAAGATCTTAAAGGCCTTCTGCAGAACATTCCCAGTCCTCTGTGCACTTGATGTACTGTCGATCCCTGGAGTCATACAAAAATTAAAATCTCCACCCAGGATGGTATATCCGTTCTTAAAAGCCATAACATTTTTATGATCTTAATTGTATATTTTGATTATTATTGGGGCAATAAATATTTGCCAGAGAGTATTCTTCCTAATTAATTTTACCCTTCAGAAAAAGATATCTCCCTTCGGGGTCTGTGACTCTGTTCTCTAGAGCAAACCTTACTCCTCTGGCAAATCCTATAGCAATCCCTTTAGCACTTTTTATTGGAGAGTCCCTGTAATACCATACTGGATAGTCTCTTGATAATATTTTTAAATTTGAGTCGAATGATATATGCGTCTCTTGTAATAAGACTACATCTGCTTTATAATGTTTAAGTTCTTTTACTACATTATTTCTCTTTATAGGAGCGTTTAAACCACGGACATTGTAAGTCATGGAGTTAAGGGTGGTCTCTCTCTCTTCCCACTGTGCTCCCGGAAGTGGTCTCTGCACACTGAGCTCTGGGACATCTCTTCCCCTCTCCCACTTCCGGGAGCACAGTGGGCAGAGACCCCCCTCCCCTCATCTAAATCTTGATCCTTTCTGGAACAGATCCCTGAGAGAGAACCCCTCCTTTTTTCCCCTCTCCCTTCTACCCTCCCCCAGCCCCCCTTCCTTTGGGGTAATTGGCCTTCCCGTGACCCATGGATCCAAGGCCCTCCTCCTAGGCCCTTTGGTTCCCCCCAGAGGTTAGACTCTACCTGTGAGTCCCGTCAGACCAGCTGCCCCCCAAAAATAGGGATGACCCTTATCCCGCCCCCTCTCCTAGCAGTATTCCACTCATTCTCCTACTCTTATTCTACCCTCTCCCTCCCCCGCCCCTCTGTCCCCCTTCGGCATCCAGTTCTTTCTTTCTCAGTTCTTCTTATTTTTCCTTATAATCGGGTGCCATCTCTGTTCCTCCATGATCGAAGTGTTGTTTTGTGCTTCCCACCAGCCTGGTATTTCGACAAGTGGTATGTCCAATCTATCACAAAAAATTCAGTGTCTTCTGGGTATCTCAGGGTAGCTGACAGTCCCTCTATTCTCCCTGTTTGGCATGCCGGAAAACCCATGAGTATTGTATATTATTAAGTTTCAGGTGCTCCAGTAAGGGTTTCAGTGTTATTCGAAGATTTTTCCTTCTATTCCAATTTTCCTGGTCTTCTAGCCAATACATTGCATCTCTCTGGTCTCTTTGTATTCTTACCATCTGCTCTTTCAAATCCTTTATTGTTACTGCTTATACATCCAGTTGCTCTTCTGTGCCTTTCACCCTTCTCAAGATGTGGTTCAAATCCTCATGTAGGGTGGCTATTTCCCCCTTGATAGATGTTTCTAATTTTGTGAACATCTCCGCCATCTCTCCTTTTTTTTTAATATATTTTTATTGATACAGTGTACAATACAGCTAACAGGAAAAAAAAATATACAGCCGATTAACTCTAAAACAGAGTGACCGTTCAATATATAGAGTAAGTAGGAGGGGGGGGGTGAGAAAAAAAAAAGGGATACATTTAACTATGAATAAAACATAAGTGGACTGGTTCAGATCATTATTGAAACAGTGGCAACATAATAAAATGTGTACTATATAACCCTCAGGAGTGGAAGCATTCTTATTAGTATCAAAGAGAGGACTGGCATAGGCGGTAGGAACATAACCATATTTATAATATTAGTGGGTGGAGATATCTGTCTTAATCTAGTGGTTTGTTAATGGGGGAGCTCCTAGCTACAAGGGGTGGGACGCATTGGGCTGGTTACTTAGAGTTTACCCAAGGTGTTAGTGAGATGACTTTTCAGATACCAGTCGGTAAATCTGAACGGATGGACGATGGATAATAATTCCTTAGTATTGAACGTATGTTCTATATACTTTCTCCATCTGGCAAAGAAACGGTTAGTGGAACGGAAATGCAAAACTATGGTGTCCAGTCTCTCAATATTAGGGATGAGCCGAACACCCCCCTGTTCGGTTCGCACCAGAACATGCGAACAGGAAAAAAGTTTGTTCGAACAAGCGAACACCGTTAAAGTCTATGGGACACGAACATAAATAATCAAAAGTGCTCATTTTAAAGGCTTATATGCAAGTTATTGTCATAAAAAGTGTTTGGGGACCTGGGTCCTGCCCCAGGGGACATGGATCAATGCAAAAAAAGTTTTAAAAACTGCCGTTTTTTCAGGAGCAGTGATTTTAATAATGCTTAAAGTCAAACAATAAAAGTGTAATATCCCTTTAAATTTCGTAGCTGGGAGGTGTCTATAGTATGCCTGTAAAGGGGCGCATGTTTCCTGTGTTTAGAACAGTCTGACAGCAAAATTACATTTCAAAGAAAAAAGTCATTTAAAACTACTCGCGGCTATTGCATTGCCGGTCCGACAATATGCATAAAAGTTCATTGATAAAAACGGCATAAGAATTCCCCACAGGGGAACCCCGAACCAAAATTAAAAAAAAAAAATGACGTGGGGATCCCCCTAAATTCCATACCAGGCCCTTCAGGTCTGGTATGGATATTATGGGGAACCCCGGCCAAAATGTAAAAAAAAAATGACGTGGGGGTCCTCCTAAATTCCATACCAGACCCTTCAGGTCTGGTATGGATTTTAAGGGGAACCCCGCGGCAAAATTTAAAAAAAAAACGGCGTGGGGCCCCCCAAAAATCCATACCAGACCCTTATCCAAGCACGCAACCTGGCAGGCCACAGGAAAAGAGGGGGGATGAGAGAGCGCCCCCCCCCTGAACCGTACCAGGCCACATGCCCTCAACATTGGGAGGGTGCTTTGGGGTAGCCCCCAAAACAACTTGTCCCCATGTTGATGAGGACAAGGGCTTCACCCCCAGAAGAAGAAGATGAAGGAAGATAGAAGAAAGATGAAAGAAGAAGCATTTAAATAAAGGAATTGTCAAAAACTGTCTCTTGTCATTTTTAACATTTTTGACAGTTTTTTAGTGAAATGGTAGGGGTAGGTTTGTACCCCCTTACCATTTCACACAGGGGGGGCCGGGATCTGGGGGTCCCCTTGTTAAAGGGGGCTTCCAGATTCCGATAAGCCCCCCACCCGCAGACCCCCACAACCACCGGCCAGGGTTGTAGGGATGAGGCCCTTATCCTCATCAACATGGGGACAAGGTGTTTTGGGGGGCTACCCCAAAGCACCCTCCCAATGTTGAGGGCATGTTGCCTGGTACATTTCAGGAGGGGGGGCGCTCTCTCGCCCCCCCCTCTTTTCCTGCGGCCTGCCAGGTTGCGTGCTCGGATAAGGGTCTGGTATGGATTTTTGGGGGGACCCCACGCCGTTTTTTTTTTTTTTTTTTGCGTGGGGTTCCCCTTAAAATCCATACCAGACCTGAAGGGCCTGGTATGGAATTTAGGGGGACCCCCACATCATTTTTTTTTTAAATTTTGGTTCGGGGTTCCCCTGTGGGGAATTCCCATGCCGTTTTTATCAATGAACTTTTATGTGTATTGTCAGACCGGCAATGCAATAGCCGCGAGTAGTTTTAAATGACTTTTTTTCCTTTGAAATGTCATTTTGCTGTCAGACTGTTCTAAACACGGGAAACATGCGCCCCTTTACAGGCATACTATAGACACCCTCCAGCTACAAAATTTAAAGGGATATTACACTTTTATTGTTTGACTTTAAGCATTATTAAAATCACTGCTCCTGAAAAAACGGCTGTTTTTAAAACTTTTTTTTGTATTGATCCATGTCCCCTGGGGCAGGACCCAGGTCCCCAAACACTTTTTATGACAATAACTTGCATATAAGCCTTTAAAATTAGCACTTTTGATTTCTTCCATAGACTTTTAAAGGGTGTTCCGCGGCATTCGAATTAGCCGCGAACACCCCAAATTGTTCCAGCCGATGTTCGAGTCGAACATGAGTTCGACTCAAACTCGAAGCTCATCCCTACTCAATATGGAACAGCGATAGGATAGCTTGCTTTACGGTTTGTAAGGAAGGTGGTGATGGATTGATCCAGTGGCTCATGATTGTTCTGCGAGCCACCATTAGGCATATATGAGACCATTGAGTAAGGGTGGGTGACCCCGTCAGAGTCGAGGGGGACACCGGTGGATCACATCCAAACAGACATAAAAGTGGATCTTTGATTAGCCGTGTCTTCTTAACCTTAAAAATATATTTGAGTACCATGTCCCAAAATGTAGAGATTGCAGAGCAGTCCCGCAGGCGGTGTATCAAAGTGGGGCGGGTCAAAGAGCACCAAGAGCATTGAGCTTGGGTAGGTTCCAAGATGTTGGTGCGGAATGGGTAGTAAGCTCTGTGTATAATTTTAAATTGGGTTTCCCGCCACGTCTCTGATATAGTGAGCTTGTGAGTTTGGCAATAGCTTTGTAGTATCTTTTCCGGTAGTTCAACATCATTAAATATGGAGAACCACTTTTGGAATGGGGCAAGATGATATTTTTCCAATTGGTGTGTAATCAGATGGGAGTAGAGGCTGGAGATAGAGTAATCCTCTTTCTGGAGCACATCTAGGTAGGATTTTTGAAGGGGATCTGTTTTGGGTCTATGGCATGTTCGTAGATAGTCAAGTAGCTGATGATGATGGAAAGTATAAGATGGTGGAAGCGAGTATTCTTGGGAAAGGACCTGGTATGGTTTGAATTTTCCTGGCTTATCACTATATAAAAGGAGTAACAGTAGTGAGGCCACACTTGCTCAAAAGGTTGAAGGCCATGTAAACAATGGAAGGGAGAAATGTGGGGTTTCCTTGAATGGTGAGATGGCTGAATATGGTCGAGGGTAGCCCCAGCAGTCTCCACACCTCCCTCCAGACAATCACTGTGTCTCTGATGAGGACATTTAATTTAAGATGTAGGGGCAAAGCTTTTATAGTGGAGTGAAGAATAGCTGGGAGGGTGTACGGGGAAACCAAAGCCCCCTCGAGCATATAGCTTGAATATCGGGATTTACCCGATAACCAATCCAGACCTTGTCTAAGTAAGCATGAGATATTATAAAAACGTAAATTGGGTAAGCCTGCACCACCTTCAGCCTTCGGGAGACAAAGTTTTTGAAGGGCATTACGCGGCTTTTTGTTAACCCATAGGAAAACATTTAAAGCCTTTTAGTGTATCCTTTGTACATCCGAGTGTTTCAATAAGAGTGGAATGGTCTGCATCGGATGTAGTAAACATGCAAAGGATACCATTTTGAACAGGAGACATCTCCCAAAGAGTGAGAGGGGGAGGCTCGCCCAAGCTTCCAAATCCTTCACAATCTTTGTTATTATGGATGGGTAATTGAGAGTGTAAAGGGAGGATGGCTCTCGACCTATGTGTATCCCCAAGTATGTGATGTAGTGCGTGGCCAGGGCGAACGGTGAAGATCCTCACCATTTAATAGACATTCGGGGGTTTAATGCTAGAACCTCACTTTTATCGTAGTTTATTTTGAAGCCAGAGCTGAGTCGAAAGCCTGCAAACAAGTCAGGTAATGTATTAAAGTCTGAGAGAGGATTAGATGAGAAGAGTAGAAAATCATCCGCAAATAAAGCGGAACGGACTGTTTGGTCTCCGATAGCGATGCCGCTAATACCAGCAGGTGAGTTAAGGATTCTGAACAAAGGTTCAATCGCTATATTGAACAGTAGAGGGGAGAGGGGACAGCCCTGCCTTGTTCCCTTAGTAAGAGGTATAGTGCCTGAGATGAAGTCTGGAGTAACTAATCGAGCCATTGGGGATGCATACATCTGGTGTAAAAAACACGTAATTGGACCCGAAAAACCGAACGCTGTCATCACTCTAAATAACCTGGAGAAGCTAATATTATCAAAAGCCCTTTCGTCCAGTGATATGATGGCGGTGTCTAGATGTGGGAGCATTTTGGCATATTCCAGACCCATCAAGACTTTGCAGATGTTCAAAGTCGCTGATCGCCCTGATACAAAACCCAATTGGGCTGGGTGAAGCAAGGAGGGTAGTATGGTAGCTAGGGATGAGGCGACTATTTTAGAAAGAATTTTACATTGGCGTTTATTAATGAAATTGGCCTATATGAGCCTAGGTGTAGCGGGTCTTTCCCTTTTTTGGAAATTAGTTTGATGTGTGCCTGGCTGCCCGTGGGAAGGTATGGGCCCCCTTGCGGCAATTGTTTTTTTTTGTCTAGGTTCAGTTGCCAGTTCTTCCTCTCTGTCCTCACAAATGCTCTCTGAGATATCTGGTGTCTCTGGGTCCTTTGGTTGTTTTCTCTGTCCATTTTTTTGTACTCCCTCTGGGGTTTTTTTTTACTCTTAGCCCCTGTTGGTTTTCCCGGGCTCTCTGTCCCCCCATCCTGTGTCATATATTTTTTAATAGAGCCAGGGCTCGCACTCATTCTGGGTGGATTCACACTTGCCCTCTTTATGGATTTCCCCCTCATCTTGTTCTTTATTTATATTTCGGGTATAAGTTTGATATAGTAATTTTATAAAAAAAAAATCTGCTGCTGGCCACAAACAGGTCCAGTGAGGTGGTGGTGGGGGGAGGGGGGGATGGTGAGTAGCTGCTTGGTTAATGTGTAACCTTATCCATCTACACGCTGTCACACAGGTTGATACTGGTTGGTACAGGGTGTTCTTGACGGTAATTCAATGATTCACTACTATCCGATGAACAGCGCAATGCTTATTACAGTGCTAATATAGTGATTTCAGACACTTTTCCTTTGTTAGAGACAGATATAGGAGTGGGCTAAGAAGCTTGTATATGTTAGTGAGGGGAGGATCCCACCATCCCTGCTCGCCTGACCATTTCCGATAATTTTTGAAGAGATCAGCTACTGTCCACAAACAGATCCGGTGAGGTGGAGGGGGAAGTTAGGTGACTGCTTAGTTAATGTCTAACCTTATCCACCTTACTGCTGTCACACTGGTTGTTTCTGATTGATACAGGTGTTCTTGATTCACTGCTATGAGGTGAACAGCACAGTGCTTATTATCTTACAGTTCTAATTTATTGAATTCAGACACTTTTCCTTTGTTAGAGAGAGATGTAGGAGTGGGCTATGAAAACAGCTGCTGGCCACAATCGGGTCTGCTAAGGTGGGAAAAGGAGGGTGAATGACTGCTTAATTAGTGTGTGACCCAGTCCTCCTTCCCACTGTCACACTGGTTGGTACTGGTGATACAGGGTGTTCTTAACGGTAATCCAACAATTCACTGCTATTAAATGAACAACGCAATGCTTATTATCTTACAGTTCTAATATATTAAATTCAGATACTTTTCCTTTGTTAGAGACAGGTGTAAGAGTGGGCTGTAAAACTTGTGTATGCTGGTGAGGGGAGGGTCCCACCATCCCTGCTCTCCCGAAACTCTCTTATCACACAAGTTGATACTGGTTGGTACAGGGTGTTCTTGACGGTGATTCAATGATTCACTACTATCCGATGAACAGTGCAATGCTTATTACAGTGCTAATATAGTGAATTCAGACACTTTTCCTTTGTTAGAGACAGGGCTTTTTTTCAGCGGGAACATGGGGGAACGCAGTTCCGGGACCTCCTGCACTGAATGTATGTAATGGCAAAGGGTGCTGGGGTGAGCTGGTGGCTGGGAGATCTACTGTTGATGAGAAGGGTCTATTGTTGTTGGCTACTGGAGGGTCCATTGATGCTGGCTGATGGGGGATCTATCGTTGCTGGGGGCCAATTGTTGCTGGGAGGGATCTACTGATAAGATAGGGGTTTATGGTTGCTGGCTGCTGGAGGGTCTATTGATGCTGGCTTCTGGGAGATCTGTGTGACGTGGAGGATGGAGCTGAATTTCATATCGATGGCTTTCCTACCCTGCCGCCCTCAGGTATGTCTCAGTCAGACTTCCTCAAATATATGGAATCTATGCTGCAGAGGGCACTTAAAGCAACCTGAGACCAAATTACCAATAGACTGTCCCGTGAGATCAGGGAGCTAGGCCAACGAACAGTGGACCTGGAGACCAGGGTAGATGATATGGAGCTCACTCTCCAGGAGCAGGCCCAAGAGCAGGCAGCTCTCCGTGATGAGAACGCTACACTTCTCTCACGATTAGAGGATGCAGAGAACCGCTCTTGTAGATCAAATCTGCGCCTATGCGGCATATCTGAAATAGATGACCTGCAATCTTTCTCTACAGTCCTATTCCAAGAACTTTCACCCTCTATACTGATAGAACGATTGGAATTTGACCGGATTCACAGGGCTCTCACTCGTCGTCAAGCTGACGGCCCACCGCAGGATATTATTATTAAACTGCACTTCTTTTGCACAAAGGAGCAATTGCTGGCTGCCGCTCGCAACAAAGACACCCTCCTGTTCCAGGGCCATACTTACCAACTTTTCTCTGACCTGGCCCCCCTCATGATTGCCAAATGCTGTGCGATGAAGCCTCAGCTTCAAATCCTAGTGCAACATCAGATAAAATACACTTGGCGTTTTCTTTTTGCCCTGCAGTTTTCTTATCAAGGACAGCAACACTCTTGTACATCACCTGAAGCCCTTCAACGCCTCCTTGAATCCCTCCATCTGACCACCTGTCATGAAAGACGTCCTGTTAGCACAGTTGTGGGCGGAAGATCAGTGCACAGAACTCCTGTTGTTAGAGCCGGTGGACGTGTGTGGATGCGCGCTAGCACGAATGGATGCATGCGGGTGCGCGCTAGCACGAACGAGTGTATGTGGGTGCATGATGGTGTGAGCGGGCACGTACAATCGGTACTCGGGGCACGCAGGTGTGCGCAGACGTGCAGTGTGACAGTGTTTGGCGCCAGTGGACTTATTTAAAGGAGCCTGTCAGCATGCTTTCTTGCTGTCCGGTCTACAGTGTTCCCTGTGACCCTAAGCTACCAGTATCCCTGTCTACCTGATTCCTGTTACTCGGCCTGCTCCTGACTACTTCTGTTTGCTGCTAGTCCCTGATCCCTGCTTGTTTGACTATTCTCCTGCCTTCTCCTACGGTTGTTTGCTGCCTGTCTGTTGCCGACCCGGTCCGTGCCCTGACTATTCTTCTGCCACTGTCTGGTACCTGCTCTGCCCGCCAGTCCTGACCCGGCCTGTCTGACCTCGCTAGTGCTCCAGTTGAACTACAGAACACCTCCCTGCTGCCTGCTGTTCCTGAGTTCCTGCCAGCTACGGTACTTCTCTGCACAGTCAGTTGTTCCAGTGTTCCTGCTTGCCCTCCTTCTGCTGCACCAGAGGTCCGGAGCAGCTCTACATCTGCCACTTGCCAAGCACTTGTGGCCCCCTGTGCTCTTGAGTCCCTGTTTCCTCTATCAGGGGTTCTCGAGCCAGAGGCACACGAGAGGCTACTTCCTGCATTCTGGGCTCCGCCATCAGGTACGTGACACCACCCCAGTTCAGCAATCAGAGACAATGTTACATCGCACACCAGCTCGTGCCACTGCTCACCCATATGCTGCCACCCCAAAACAGCCCCCACCGGACCCATCTTCGATCCGGAAGTGGACCTCCTCCCGTTCACCTCGGGATGGCACCTTGGACCCATAACCGTATTTACCCCACTGAGTGTGCTCTTATGGCAAGCTTTTGTGTTTTTTTTCCCCCGATACTGATAGCGGACTCTTGTTTGAAGATCCAGAGATATAACATGCCATCTGACAGTTCTTCTTCAATCAAGTCACGGGAGGACTGGTCTGTAGTGGACTCCCCCTCATAGTTAAAGGGGGTGACCTACTCAGTTCCCCTCCACTTTCAAGGGGTTGCAGAGGTTCAGTTCGGATCTTTCTTTTTTTAGATATCTTTCTTTTTGAGTTTTTAAAGTTCAAGTGTTTTACACCTCTGCTATGCTTACTTTAAAGCTACAATGCTGGGAATGTGCTATTACATTCCGCGTAAGCACTTACCTATTATAGCCTAAGATGTTCTGCATATAATCCCCCTTCACTTCCCTCTCTATCTTCCACTTCCACTTCTTTACCTCACCTCCCTCTCCCTCCCCTTTCCCACTCCCATCCTCTCTTCCTCTCCTACCCCCTTCCCCTCTCCCTTTCTCTACACACCCCTAGATGGCCCCTTTGAATATACTCTCCCTAAATGTTAAGGGTCTTACTTCCCCCAATAAAAGGGTTAAGGCCTTTCAGTCATTTGCATCCCTGAAAGCTAGCATTGTGGCTTTACAGGAAACCCACTTTTCGGTCTGAGCAATCCCAAAGTTTTTTAGCCCTCACTATCCCCAGGTATTCACTGCTTCCCCCACTACAAAACAAAGAGGCGTTCTAATTGCCCTCCATCATACTCTTTCATTTACTTTATTAACAGAGATTAAGGCTCCCGAGGGCCGTTATATTATATTGGTAGGTCTATTGCAAGATGTAGAAACCACTATTGTATCTTATTATGCCCCAAATAGCAACCCAAACCCCTTTTTTTCACATTTATTCCAAGTGATTTGTTCACATTGTAAGGGTATACTGCTA
The DNA here is from genome assembly GCA_037952835.1 of Lithobates septentrionalis. NCBI lineage: Eukaryota > Metazoa > Chordata > Amphibia > Anura > Ranidae > Lithobates > Lithobates septentrionalis. The sequence goes on along the minus strand of JBBDGP010001113.1, from coordinate 2,195,550 downwards.
CTGTGTGCTGATTCTAATTTAGTGCTCCACCCACACCTAGACAAATCTCCTTACGCCCCTAAACAGTACTCCCCCTCCATTCGCTTTCGGAAACTACTACAACAAGCCTCTCTGCTTGACACTTGCGTGAATGCCACCCATTAAAGAAAAACTACAAATTTTACTGTTATGCCCTGTACACATGATCGGGCATTGATCGAATATTCCGACAACAAAATCCATGGATTTTTTCAGACGGATGTTGGCTCAAACTTGTCTTGCATACACACGGTTGCACAAAGTTGTTGGAAAATCTGATCGTTCTGAACACGGTGATATAAAACACGTACGTTGGGACTATAAACGGGGCAGTAGCCAATAGCTTTCGTCTCTTAATTTATTCTGAGCATGCTTGGCACTTTGTGCATCGAATTTGTGTACACACGATCAGAATTTAACCGATCTGATTTTGTTGTCGGAAAATTTTATAGCCTGCTCTCAAACTTTGTGTGTCAGAAATTCCTGACCTAAAAAGTCAGATGGAGCCCACACTCGATCAGAATTTCCAACAACACAATCCGATTTCACTTTTTCCGTCAGAAAATCCGAGTGTGTACAGGGCATTATCCTCACAAGTCCTTTTCCAGGATCGACCATATTTTTGTTTCAATAGCATCCTCCCGGATCCTACTCGACTCTATCATACAGCCTATCACCTGGTCGGACCACTGTGCAGTAATTACCATGATTTCCTCCCTGATCCCACAATCCAGAGATCGCACCTATTGCATCAATGAGGCCCACCTCACCAATAGTCGTACTGTCTAGACATTCAAATTGCCCTCAAAGATTACTTACTACATAACTCCGCCCCTGGTATCTATCCTGTTCTACTATGGGAGGCACACAAACCGGTTGTCCGGGGCACGTGTATCTCGGTGTCCACTCATCTCAAACGGGATAAAAAGCTACAACTAACCCAACTGGAAGATGATTTCCATCGTTGCTTTCTTCAATTCCAGTCCTCCCCTACTGAACCACATAGGATAGCCTTAGGGAAGGCTAAAGCTGAACTAGATCTGCTGTTAGCTGAATCGGCCGATAAGGCCATACAGAAATCCAACCATACCATTTACACTAAGGCTAACAAACCGGATACCTTCCTGGCACGGCACCTTCGTCACCCGGACCGACTTCACGTTCCCATTAGGCTCCGTCTTGATAAAAATACTCACACTAGTAATCCTGTCAAAGTACTTTCCTAATTCCGCAAAAGACTAGAGGAACTATATAAAGCAAAACCCTCCTTCCCTCATAACCAGGCTGAGGCACTATTCGAGATATTCCTATGCCTACATTATCAGACACCGACCGTGAGTCCCTGGAGAGTACAGTCATGACCAAAGAGGTCCTCCTAGCTATCACAACACTTAAATCTCATAAACGACCAGGTCCTGACGGCCTCTCCAGCACCTACTTTAAACAATTTGCTACAATTTTAGCTCCACTCCTCTCTAATTCCTTTAATGCCTTGCTACAACAACATTCATTCGGCCGAGACACGTTGACAGCAATAATAGCCATGATACCCAAACCCAATTTCAGGCCCATCTCCCTACTTAACCTGGACGTTAAGATTTTAGCTAAAATTATGGCACTACGTCTTAACCCGATTGTTGGGGGGCTAGTCCATAAAGACCAAGTGGGTTTCATACCACAATGACAAGCCAGCAACAACATTCAACAGGTTATCCTACTTCAACATTTAGCCCGTTCCCATAAAATATCAATGCACCTTTTATCCCTAGATATAAGGAAAATGTTTTATATGGTCTCATGGCCCTATCTCCACTTTATTTTACGTCGTTGGGTCTTCGGCCCACATTTTCTACAATGGATTAGCTCCCTGTATAATCAGCCACAAGCTTATATTAGGTACTCGGGATTTCGCTCAGATTACTTTCAAATACAAAGGGGGACAAGACAGGGGTGCCCCCTCCCCCCCCTAATTTTTGCGCTAGTGATTAAACCTTTAGCTGCCTTGATTAGAGCAAGCCCAGATGTTAAAGGATTAGAAATTGCATCCACATCTCACAAAATTAGCTTTTTTTGTGATGACGCACTCCTATTCGTAACTTCTCCTCGCACGACACTCCCAAATCTTTTTCAGGTTTTGGACAAATTTGCTATTATATCGGGTTTAGAAGTTAATCAATCCAAATCCAAGGCTCTCGACGTGTCTCTCCCACATCAAGATCTCACGCACCTACAGGATCACTTCCCTTTTCTCTGGTCCTCATCTTCCATACCATATCTTGGAATAAGACTAACAAGTAATCCCGCCTTGCTCTATCAAGCTAACTATCTCCCTATGCTGTCACACTTGTCCTCCTTGCTGAACACCTGGTGACCGCTTTGCATTTCATGGCTTGGACAGGTTGCGGCTGTTAAGACGTCTTTACTTCCAAAACTTTTATATCTCTATAGAGTCCTCCCGATCACAATAGCCTCCTATTTTCATTGAATCATCCCGCATATTTAAATACATATGGGGCTCCATAAAACCCAGGGTGACCAGATCCGTTCTCCTCCGCAGTAAACTTTGTGGAGGCCTAGGACTCCCTAACTTTGCTCATTATTATCATGTAGCCCAGCTGGCCCAAATAACCCTGCTACATGCAAAAACTGAAATACCATTATGGGTCAGTCTGGAAGTGATAGAACTCTCCCTCCTCATGGTGTCTAATCAGGGCTGGTGCTACCACTAGGCAAACTAGGCAACCACCTAGGGCGCACTGCTGCCTAGGGGCGTCCGGCCACTGGTTTCCCTCCGTGTCTGCATGCTCTGCAGGCTGCAGCATGTAACTAACTCAGTCTCAGGCAGCTGCTCCATCCGACTGGTAGTGCAATTATCCGACTGGTAGTGCAATTAGAGGCACAGTGCAGCACTGGAGCCATGAAAAAAACGGGGGAGGACCAGGGGGTCACAGGACAGGGTCAATCAATGAGGAACACACTGGCTATAATTATAAATAGAAACAATTTATTGCAAAATGTATCAAAAAGAAGTTTCCACCCACATAATAAAAAATTGTCTCATTTTCCAGCCATGGGTATGTTATTTGACGTATTATATGCTTCTGCACACATTACCCAATCTGGAAATCTTACTTATAGGCATTATCCCTTTCCCTACTTTTTTGTTTTTTTCAGCACTGGAGGACGCAGAGCCGATGCTTCCTGTATAGCGCCACCTCCTGTAACGTGGGCAGGGCAAATGGGGTGGAGTCAGGGGTGGAGTCAATGGGGGTGGCAAAATAAGGTTTCACCTAGGGTGTCAAAAATCCTTGCACCAGCCCTGTGTCTAATATACTATGGTTACCCTCTTCAACCCGTGGCCTTATAACCAAACCTGTCACCCGGAACTCTCTCAAACTTTGGGACAGCTTAGGTGGCCCTTTTCAATTAATTTCTCCCCATTCCCCATTACTCTCTTTTCTAGGCCACCCACTATTCTATCCAGCCTTCACCGAACCACACTCTTTTCAGCCCTGGTTCCAAGCAGGGTTGAGTCAAATTTGTGATCTGGTCACTGATACCACCCTTAATACATTTCCTGCTCTTCAATCTCAAGCTCATCTTCCCCCTAATGAATGCTTTCACTACCTCTGAGTTGCCCACTTTGCCCAAACAGTAATTGGCTCTTGTTCCTCTCTCAACAGCCTCTCAATCTTTGAAGGTATTTGTAACTCAGATCCACATGCCCCGGGCATTATATCACGTCTCTATAATCACCTCACCTCCCCTCCAGCCAATCTCCCTTCCTATGCTGCACAGTGGTCCAAGGACCTACAGATCGAATTGGATACTGAAGATTGGGCAAACATATGGACTAACACAAAATCTTCATCACATAATAATATTGCACTGGAAGCAAACTATAAGGTTCTCATGCGGTGGTAGCAAGGATCTCTAAATTCCTACCGAACTACCCACCTGTGTGTTTCTGAGGCTGTGGAGAGAGAGGTATGCACCTCCACATTTGGTGGACATGCCATATTGTACAACAATTTTGGACAATAATATTCCATATGGCCTCTACATTACTAAGTTAAACTATAGACCCTGACCCATCCCTGGCACTCTTGAATCATGTGCAGGGGGATCTCCCTAAAGCCCAACTTCGCCTCCTTTTTCAACTTACTAGGGCAGCTAAGCAGACGATAGCCAGAGCATTGAAAACCCCAAAACTAAATATAGTAGAAGTGAAAAATAGAGTCACCTAAGCCATGATTCATAGTAAAATTGAGGCCACCATTCTAGACCGAATTCCCCAACACTGTAAAACCTGGGCACCCTGGGTGGAACATTTTCTCCCTCCAGACTTTGATACACATTTGCTAGAACCATAACCCTCCTTCAGGTATTTTTTTTTTTTGTATAATCTTTATTTTGAGAACATTTCAGTGAAAACAGAAACATTACATAGAGTAAGCATTAATAGTGCGGCCCAAGGAGGGTTTACAGCGATACAGGCTTTTGCAACCAGCACTATCACAAGTAATATTAAATCACAATTTTTGTGGCTTTAGACATCCTATTGATTCCTTACATCCCCGGGGTGCGAGCCCCATCCTGTGACGGTCCTCCCCCACCCAGGATGCAAGTCGTTCAGGTGGGTATATGGAGCGCCCCCCCCGACGACCGCCCGGGGAGAGGGGGGCCTTCTGCCTCCAACAATCTCCCACGGGCCGCCACCTCGGCGGGAGCACCCCCCCAACATCTATCCTCTGGGGTGCGAGACGCGGCCCCCCCGCCCCAATAGGGCCTAGAGAAGCCGGGCCCACACCCCCGTGATTGGCCACTATTGCTGTGTTGCTCGCTGTTGCAGAGTGTTTACACAGTTAGTATCCCGTCCATGGGTATAGAAAGATTGCTTACTCTATAAATCATAGTTAATGATAGAAAATAGGTGAAAGAGGGGGAGAAAGTATAGATAAGGAGTTGGGGTAAGGGAAGGGTATGGGTAGGTGGGTAGAGTGGGGAAGGTAGGAGAGGAGCATACCTTGTGTTTGAAGAAGTCACAGGAATCCGCGCCGAACGGGCCCCGACCACCGCATGTCTTTTCAACATTTAATATGGGTCTTATTCTTTATGAGGTATTGTTGACATTTAGGCGAGATCTCAGGGAAGGTTCTGCTAACTCTAGCAGGGCTATGTCTAAGCTGGAGTTTTCATGGTCAGGTTCTGTCATGTAATCATTCCAGGGGGTCCATATAATTTCAAATCTTTCTATTTTCCCCTTACAGGTCGCTACCCAGTGTTCGGCTTCCCTAATGTCATTCACTTTCTTTATCCAATCTGTTTTTGATGGGGTCTTGGTTTGTTTCCAATATATCGGGATGAGGCGTCTGGCTGCGTTTAGGAGATGTGGCAATATACATTTTCTATATTTACTGATTGGCATTTGTGGAATGTGTAGGAGGAAGTGTGCAGGTGACATAGGGATGTCGAGATCTAGGATCTCTTTTATTAGGTTTTTAATTTCACTCCAGTATGGCTGTATCAGTGGGCACTCCCACCAGATGTGGAGGAGTGTACCCTTTTGTCCACACTTTCTCCAACACAGGTCTGATGCCATAGGGTAGATGCGAGCTAAGTCAGCCGGGACCCGGTACCAACGCGATAAAATTTTATAATTAGTTTCTTGAGATTTGGATTCTATGGAGCTCGAGTGGGTTAGATGGTAGAGGTGTGTTAGTTGAGTTGGGGGGAGATCTATCTGTAAGTCCCTTTCCCATGCCCTTATGTAAGTTGGCCTGAGATTGTCAGTAGTGTTACTTAATAGGCGATACATTTCGGAGACCATGTGGGGGATTGGGTCTTCTTCTATGAAAATATTTTCAAAGCTTGTGAGAGTGGAAAGGTCTCTAATGGAATTCCCATTTGCCTGGAAGAAGTGGTGGAGCTGTCTGTATCTCCAGAAGTTCATTCTGGAGCCTTTGTGTCTCTTTTGTAAAGATTCAAAGTCCATTAATTTACCTTTATGCATTAGTTTCCCACAGCTGGCATTCCCATCATCCAACCAAGGGCCGAAAAAGGCCATCTGTTCTCCTGGCGGGAACCAGAGAAATCTCCCTAGTGTAGCTAGTGGTGACATAGGAGGAGACAAATTTAAATTTGAGTTTAATTTGTCCCAAGTGGAGAGTGCGTGGAGTGTCAGAGGGGAAGTATCTTCCGACAGTCCCCTGTACTCTCTAGGTAGCCATGGCGCATAAGCCAGATTCCTACCCGCTAGCCATTTTTCCAAGGAGACCCAAAGCTTGGACTGGGTGTGGAAGCGCCAACTGAGGATTCTTTGAAGGACTATAGCTCTATGGTATTTCAAAATGTCAGGAATTCCTAGCCCTCCCGCCAATTTGGATCGTTTCAGCACTCTCAAGGCTATTCTAGGTTTCTGCGAGTTCCATACAAAACCCGATAGTATACTATTAATCTGGGAGAAAAACTTGTTCGGTAGGGGTATGGGGATCATTTGTAAGTGAAAAAGGATGCGGGGTAAAATATTCATTTTAATTATGTTGACACGTCCTATCCATGTGAAAGCAGTCTTAGTCCATTGTGAGAGATCTTTTTTAATTATATTAAGGAGCGGGGGGAAATTCGTGGTGTACAGGGTATCATATCTGTCTGTCAGTTGTATTCCCAGATATTTAATTGAAGATTTGGCCCAAGCAAAGGGGAATGCATTTTGCAAGTTACTCATCAGGGAGGGAGGCAAGTGAACAGGTAAAATTTCTGATTTAGAGAAATTAATTTTAAAGTTTGATAATGATCCAAATTCGTTCAGTTCCTTCATCAAATTTGGCAGCGAGATCAGGGGCTCCGATAGATGAAATAGAACATCATCCGCGTAGGCAGACAGTTTGTGTTCAGTCATTCCGATCTTCAAGCCCTTTATGTTTACGTTCGCTCTGACAGTGCATAACAACTGTTCAAGAACTAGAGCGAAAAGGAGAGGGGAAAGTGGGCACCCCTGTCTCGTGCCATTCCGAATCGGGAACTGAGAGGATAGTACTCCGTTCACTTTAACTTGTGCACAAGGAGTGGAATAAAGAGCTAGGATCGAGGCTAGCATGCGTGGTTTGAGTCCTAGTGTCTCTAGTACCATTTTAAGAAATGTCCAATCGACCCGGTCGAAAGCCTTCTCGGCGTCAGTAGAAAGAATTACGTAAGGTTTTGAGTTTGGGCGGGTGCGCGCCCAATGTATGAGTTGGATGGCTCTAATTGAGTTATCTCTTGCCTCTCTCCCTTTGATGAACCCTGTTTGATCTGGGTGGACTATATTAGGTATAAGATTCCCAAGTCTGTTTGCTAATACCTTCGCCATTATCTTAATGTCAACATTAAGGAGGGATATGGGTCGGTAGCTTTGGGGTAGCATCGGGTCTTTGCCCTCTTTGGGTAGCACTGTTATGTGTGCTAGAAGTGCCTCTGTGGGGATAGGATTCCCATCTGCAATGGTATTGAAATATCTGCACATGTGGGGGCTTAAAAGATGTAGGAACATTTTATAATATGTCCCTGTAAAGCCGTCTGGGCCTGGGCTTTTGCCTTTGGGCAGGGATTTCACTGTTAACTCTATCTCTTCTGGTGATATTGGTAGTTCTAGTTCAGTGCATTGGTCTTCGTTTAGGGGTGGAACACCGGCTGAAGCCAGGTAGTCTCGTATGGCTGTAATCCTATTTGCCTGAGCATCTAAAGGGTGATCAGTGGTCAAATTATAAAGTTGAGTATAGTATTCTTGGAACCCTGCGGCAATTCCAGAGGACTGGACTGAAACATCTCCATTTGGTGAGCGTAACTTATGGACACAAGTCTGGGCTTGTTTCTTACGAAGAGCTCTAGCGAGCATGCGCCCACACTTATTACCATGTTCATAATATTTGTGCGAAAGGCGTCTGGCTTGTTTTCGAGTCTGTCTATCTAGTAGACGTGACAACAGATTTCGGAGTTCAGTCAACCTCTGTAATGCCTCAGGGCTCTCATTTTGTTTATGTTTTAGTTCTGCTTCTTGAAGGGCAGTCAGTACTCTTGTGAAGTCAGCTTGGAGCATCTTTTTGAGTTTGGCCCCTAAAGATATTAGCTCTCCTCTTATTACAGCCTTATGGCCTTCCCATACTGTACTTTCTTTCAGATCGTTAGTGGTATTCTCTCTAAAATAGTTTGTGATGGCTTCCGACACTCCAGCTCCCACAGCCGCATCATCCAGCAAATTTTCATTTAATCTCCACATCCATGCCCCACGAGAGTCGGACGGTAGTTTAAGAGTCACATCTACCGGTGCATGATCCGATATGGTGATGTTCCCTATGGATGCTGACTGTAGGAGCTCCAGCGCCCTCCGATCAACATATATTTGATCTATTCGGGTATAGACATTGTGTATTGCCGAATAATAGCTGAAGTCCCTCTCCGCAGGGTGTAAGGCCCTCCAGCCATCAACGAGCATGTGTGATTGAAAGGACTTACGGAAGTGTTTAAGGAAGGCGTAAGAGTGGGTGTGGCTAGAGTTGGAGGTGTCAATGGAAGGGTCTGGGCTGACGTTAAAGTCTCCTCCAAGGACTACAAATCTCTCCTTAAACTCTGTCAAGAGTTCAAGAGCCTTGTCTATGAAGGAAATTTGATTTGAGTTGGGGGCGTATATCGAGGCGAACGTGTATTTACATTCTGCTATGGTGCCTTTCAGGAAAACGTATCACCTAATGGGTCTATTTTGCTGTTTAAAAGTTGAAAAGGGTATGTTTTGTGAATCGCTATTGAGGTTCCCTTAGATTTGGCGGTTGGGGAAGTGCTGTGAAACCACTGGTTATATAAATGGGTCGGAAGTCTGGGTAAGGAGAGATGGGTAAAATGGGTTTCTTGTAAAAAAACTATTTGTGCCTTCAGTTTTTTGAGTTCCCACCATAATTTGCTTCTCTTCCCAGGGGAGCATATGCCTCTTATGTTATAGGATATTACCTTTAATGTAGACATGATGGGCCAGGTGGTTGGACGCATGTCGCGCGATCGAGCCCGTCCGGCACGGAGCCCCTTGTGAAGTATCGCTCCTGTGAAAAAAGGGGTGGGGTAGGGAGGGGGTGGGGGAGGCCAGAAAGGTAGAGGAAAAAAAGGCACAAAGAGAGTATTGTTAAAACATACAAAACAGTACAACTTATGAGTAACAGTGATAATGAGCAGAGGTTCTGCTTGTGAGGTGTGAGGTCTGCCCTAATAGCAGGGGAGGCCTCAGACCTTAGACTAATGTCCCAACTAGGGACAATACCCAACAAGGGGTGGCCTACGTGGGGAAACATGAAACTAAACACGGGGGGAGACATGGGGTGCCGTCTCCGTCCACCGCATCAGTAGAACGTGGTATTTAAACAGGGGGGATCATTCTAGGGGGTGTATGCAACCTGACATTGTATGGGGCTTAAGTAAAAGTGGGTGAGACAATAAGATCAGGAAGGTGGTTTTCGCATGAGGTCATCTGGTTCGTGGACTTTGTCAGCGAGTGTCCCTCTTTTATTGATTGTAGCTAGTGATCGTAGATAATCTGAAGATTTGCTCGTGGGTATCTTGCTTCGCATATCCAATTGGGAAGAAAGGGGGGCAAAGTCCCAGAGTGTGAGTGTGGACCTTTTTAATAGTTCACCCATAGTCCTCAGGGTATCACACTTGGGCTGCGTATGAATTGTAAAAGTCATCCATATTTATCAAGGTATCACGTGAGGACTGCGGTGTTAATCTCTTGTGGTGGAGGGTCTTGTTTCAGTGTCTTGATTCTGGTGCTGTCTGTCTCTTCTGCGGTTCTTGCGGGAGACTGTTGACCACTGAGATGGGGTTTGAGTCCCGGGAGCATTAAATGTGCTTCTCCAATCTGGAAAGTCCACTGGAGCCAGGTCAAGAGTGGAAAGGAAGTTCGGTAGGTCATCCTTATTGCGCAGTGTGACTTGGCGTCCATTTTTTGTCACTTGTAAAAAGAAAGGGAAGCCCCAGCGGTACGGCAGACCCGCCTCTTGAACGGCATTCAGGAGTGGACGCAGAGCCCTGCGTTGCATGAGGGTGCGTGTGGATATATCCTGGTAGAAAAATAAGTGCGCGCCGTCAAAATCATAAAATGGTTTACCACGCATTTTTTGCATAATGCGGTCTTTCAGATTATACTTGTGAAGTTTGCAAATTATGTCCCTAGGATTGTCCATGTCTTGGGATGGAGGTCTCAGGGCTCTATGTGCTCTGTCAATTTCTATCGGTGTAGTTGCAGATAGGCCTAGTATGTCCCTGAAGATGTCTGTCAGTGTGGGGATAATATCCCTTGAAGCTGTGGCTTCAGGCAGGCCTCTGATCCTTATGTTGGCTCTCCTGCTGCGATTTTCAGCGTCATCCAGCTGGCAAAGCAAGCTTTCAATCTGCTGGCCTTGTAATTGGCATTGTGATTGCAGTAGAGCAATAGTGGGGAGAGCCTCCTCCAGTTTTTCTTCAATAGATTCTATTCTGTTACCCAAGTGTGTGGTGTCAGTTTTCAATTGGGCTATGTCCTCAGTAAAGGCTTTCTCCACTCTGTTTGTGAAGCGCTCTAAGTCCTCTTTGGTAGGCAGGGACATAATATGGCGCCGAATGTCCTCATCACTGAGATAGTCAGAGATCTCAGAGCGGCCTCCTAGAGAAGCTGGGGAAGCACAGGGGGCAGAATCACTCACCGACCCTGGAGATGGAACCGGAGATGCTGGGGAGTTTGTTCCCTTCAGTGCCCGTGTTGTGGCTGCAGCTGGCTGGGAGGACTTGCTCGCCATCTTGGATGGTTCGCGGCCTTGTCCTCGGGTCCCTGTGAAGTAGGAATCCAGCTGTCCCTGCCTGGAACTATCGGTCCTTGCCGGCTGTGGAGGTTGCCTGAGCCTCTGTGACATGTGGTGGAGTCTGTAGCGGCGATTTACCCCCCGTTTTTAGCTGATTAGTGCGGCGGTGAAGCGGAGCTGAGGCAAGACACAACCTCACTCCTCCATGGTCAGGACACGCCCCCCCCCTTCAGGTATTTTAATAACACACCGTAATCCTTCGGGGGCCTTTGCAGTCCCGCCGACTGACTGTCTCTTACTCTTTCTCTTCTTTTTCTACCCTTTTCTTACTCTTTTCCTAATCCTGATCTTACCTCCCTTATCTATTTCCAATGGTCTCAGATATAATCTCTACAACAGTATTATTACTTGCTGACCGGACCTGCTTGCGGTCTTTGTCTCCTTCGCTCGCAGAAGAATATTTTTGTTTATTTTTGTTACTTTACTGAATTTCCTCTTCTCAAGAGTCGAAACCCTCAGTTGATCCTAATTATGTACGCAATCCATAGCACTCAGTGTAGTTTGAATTGTTTTATTACAAGACGTTGGTTTAAATTTTCTACCAATATTTTTGTATAATCTGCTCATGAGATGCACTAAGTTTTGGTCTCTATTATACAATTGAGATTATTTGTTACTGTTTTGATTGATTATGCTCAATAAAATTTTTGAACAGAAAATAAATAAGAAAAAAAAAATTTAAGCATGCCCCTTCCCGCCGAGCTCGCGTGCAGAAGCGAATGCATACGTGAGTAGCGCCCACATATGAAAACGGTGTTCAAACCACACATGTGAGGTATCGCCGCGATCGGTAGAGCGAGAGAAATAATTCTAGCCCTAGACCTCATCTAACTCAAAACATGCAACCTGTAGAATTTTTTAAATGTCACCTATGGAGATTTTTAAGGGTAAAATTTTGTCATCATTCCACGAGCGGGCGCAATTTTGAAGCGTGACATGTTGGGTATAAATTTAACTTGGCGCAACATCATCTTTCATAATATAAAAAAAATGGGCTAACTTTACTGTTGTCTTATTTTTTTATTTAAAAAAGTGTATTTTTTTCCCAAAAAAAGTGCGCTTGTAAGAACGCTGCACAAATATGGTGTGACAGAAAGTATTGCAATGACCACCATTTTATTCTCTAGGGTGTTATAAAAAAAATGTATAATGTTTGGGGGTTCTAAGTAATTTTCTAGCAAAAAAAATGTTTTTAACTTGTAAACAACAAATCTCAAAAAGAGGCTCGGTCCTTAAGTGGTTAAAGCACTTAAGCTTCATACAGGCACCTTCTGGTAACTGTTTTTATGTGATATTCACGTGTACATGTACATTTGCTTTATTTTGTTAATACACAAATTTACTTTAGGCATGGCTAATGGCCCATCACACATCACATCATTATAAATGTTTAAATAAATCATAATAAATGTGAAATAAATAAATAATAAATAGATGTGAAACAGGTTGAACCCCCCTCCCCCTGTAGTGTTTAACACTGACCAAGGTTTACATTTATTTATTATGAACTAATCTTAAAACATGTACTCCTTGTTTGCACTTTTTTACTTTGGAAGTAATTATTGATTAATTCCCCATGATCTAGTACACCACCTGCACATCATTCTTCTAATGGCGCGTACACACGATCGGAAATGCCACCAGCAAAACTCAAATGAGAGCTTTTTGTCAGAAAATGCAACCGTGTGTATGCTCCATTGGTCTTTTGCTGGCGGAATTCCAGCCAGCAAAAGATTGGGAGCATGTTCTCTATTTTTCAGCCAGGAAAAGTTCCTATCCGAAAATGCGTTCGTCTGTATGCAATTCGGACGCGCAAAAAATTGCGCATGCTCGGAAACAATTTGACGCATGCTCAGAAGCATTGAACTTCATTTTCTAGGCTTGTCATAGTTGTGTACGTCACCGTGTTCTTGACGGTTGAAAGTTCAGAGAACTTTTGTGTGACCGTGTGTATGCAAGGCAAGCTTGAGTGGAATTCCGTCGGAAAAACCATCCAAGTTTTTTCTGATGGAAATTCTGATCGTGTGTGTGCGGCATAATACTACAAAAAAACATGTAGATACTGTGCATTGCTAAAGAGATGATGTCATGCTATTATGGGATGGTTCAATTACATTGTTGTTGGAATTCTTGGAGTATATCAACTCCAGTAATGCCTTCAATCTTCAATTTACTATAACCTACAACAGATCTAGAATTGCTTTTTTGGATCTGACCATCATAAAGGACAAGGATGGTACTTTCCAAAGCGAACTGTTTAGGAAACCCACTGCAGGTAACATGATACTGGCGGCGTCTAGTTTCCACCCCGAACCTTTATTGGCTTCTATCCCCTTTGCCCAATACCTTAGGGCGAGGCGCAATTGTTCTAGTATTGCCCTCTTTGCCCAAGAGGCAGCCATACTTAGACAGAGACTCCAATGGTATTCTGAAGAAATCTTACAAAAGGGCCAAAAACAGATGTAGGAAAGACCTCCTTTTTTCCAACAAACCAACCAATGAATCTCCTCCCATACAAGTCTTTACGAGATTTTGCCAACAGCACCGACAGGTCAGAGACATACTGCAAAAGTATTGGCACCTAATAAGTATGGATGCCACATTAGCACCCTTTGTACCTACACAGCCTCTTATCACCTACAGAAGGGCCCCCTCCTTACGAGACAAACTGGTCCACAGTGAATTCAAAGTCAACACACAAGCTCAAAAAAAACTTACAGGCACATTTAAATGCGGAAATTGCAACTACTGTCAATACATGGATATAACCAAATCGGCGGTGTTACTAAATGGGGAGCTACTTAGATCCAAACATTTCATAAAATGCCGCACTGCAGGGGTGGTATACCTAATGCAGTGTGAATGCAGCTGCTTTTATGTAAGTAAAACTAAACTATCCTTTGGGCGACATTGCCACATAGTGCATGTTGATCATACTCCAAAAGTGCTTTTAGACCGCTTTCACACTGGGGCGGTTTGCAGGCGTTATTGCGCTAAAAATACCGCCTGCAAACCGCCCCCAAACAGCCTCCGCTGTTTGTTCAGTGTGAAGGCCCGAGGGCTTTCACACTGAAGCGGTGCACTGGCAGGAGAAGAAAAAATCTCTTGCCAGCCGCATCTTTGGAGCGGTGAAGGAGCGGTGTATTCACCGCTCCTAAACCGCTGCTGCCCATTGAAATCAATGGGACAGCGCGGCTATACCGCGGCAATACCGCGGCAATACCGCGGCTATAGCCACGCTATACGAGGGGTTTTAACTATTTTCGGCCGCCAGCGGGGGGTTAAAAAGCGCACCGATAACGGCCGAATACCGTGGTAAAACAGCGCTAAAAATAGCGCTGTTTTACCACCGACGCCCCCTACCGCCCCAGTGTGAAAGCAGCCTTAGACCATATCCCTATCAACCCAAGAGGGGGTGACTCCAATAAAGCACTTCTATAAAGCGAATTGAGGTGGATTTTCCACCTCAGCGCCACTGCACCCCCAGGCTTGAATGAGGCCTTTAACTTTAAGCCCTCCCTGGAGGGATTACAATCAGGGGTCTTTGAACTGGACCTTTCGCTCATCCCTACTGGAGATGATCCTCTCCGGTATACGTACTAGTACATCTATGCTGACCTTTGCATATTAACACAATTTCATTCATATATATGCTTTCCTCTGTGCTGACCTTTGCATATTAACACAATTTCATTCATATATATGCTTTCCTCTGTGGTATGCTTTTGAAATAATATATATATATATATATATATATATATATATATATATATATATATATATATATATATATATATATATATATTTATATTTATTTTCTCTCAGTTTCTGTATACACGGTCGGATTTTCCGATGGAAAATGTCCGATCGGAGCGTGTTGTCGGAAATTCCGACCGTGTGTGGGCTCCATCGGATTTTCCGACACACAAAGTTGGAGAGCAGGAGATAAAATTTTCCGACAACAAAATCCGATCGCGTCAATTCCGACCGTGTGTGGCCTGTTCCGACGCACAAAGTGCCACGCATGCTCAGAAGAAATTCCGACACAGGGGGGGCGTGGCCGACCGGAGCTGAAGATGGACGCCTGATCTCTCAGCTCGTCACACAGGGGAAACTATAGAGCTACACAGGCCGCACAGCTACTTTAATCCGGAGCCATCCTCACTCCTACAACGCCGGAGAACATGGCCAGTGGGTCTAGGAAGAGAAATCCGGAATATAAACCGAAGAAACTCACCAAATTCTCTTACAAGCCGGCGGAGCAGGTCAGTGACTTCCAAGATGGCGCCGGCCCGGCCGCACTGCGGGACTCTTACACTGATCTACCAGACGAAATCCTGGTAGATAATGTGCCATCCGACCCCCCAACATTACCCCCGCACCCCCCGGAGGGTGATTACCTGCTTAACAGCCCAGCAAAGGCCAAAATGAGGCTTGACGCGCCACCGCAGCGGCCGCCCTCTGCACAAATTGAGGCCCAGGCTTTCAATCCCCTTCTCACCAACCAGGCCCTACATTCATCCATGGCATCCTTTCCTACCTCAGGCCAGCCTGTGATGGATACCACGTTAAAAGACATGCTGATGTCACTACAAACCTCCCTCATGACAGATCTCTCTTCAATGTTCACTAAAATCTCCTCAGACATCCACTCACTTGAAAACAGAGTGTCATGCATTGAAAGGAATATGAGTGAATGCACCTCCACAGTTATTGAGGTTATTGATGCGTGTGAAGATGTGAAGGAAGAACAAAAATGGTTTCGCGCCAAGCTGGCCGACTTAGAGGACAGATCTCGCAGGAACAATATAAAGCTACGTGGAGTCCCTGAATCCATCTTACCTACAGATCTACCACGATTCGCTAAGGAAATGATGCATGCCATCATACCAGAAGCATCACCCAGGGACCTGATAGTAGACAGGATCCACAGAATCGCTAAGCCATCTCACCTTGCGGCCTCCATTCCTAGAGATGTATTAATGAGAGTACACTTCTTTCACATCAAAGAGAAACTTCTGCTGGGGGTCAAACACAAATCACCGCTACCTTCACCCTACACAGAGATCCAATTCTTCCCAGACCTCTCCAAGTATACGCTCCAACTAAGAAGAAGCTTAAACCCGATAACTAAAGGTTTGCAAAACCATAAAATACCATACAAATGGCGTCACCCAGCAACTATTCTAGTCACGAAGAATGGCCACAACCATGTCATAAACGACCTCGACAAAGGCATGCAACTTCTCCACCACTGGGGTATACTTCTTGAACCCCCCAAGACCAATCCACCGTATAGTGGCCCGCTTCCAGCCCGCAACCGCACAGATCATCAACACAGATGAAGGACCCCGAAGATCCTACGACAGTAGGCCTAACAACGTCTGGCAACATCCCCTGGAATGTGACAAAATGATCCCTTACGATCTCAGCTCCTTTCGTTACTAACTGTTTATACCCCATTTTTAGAGGTTGAAAAGGTGTAGGTTACACCACCTCTACTTATCCTTCCACAATTCAGCAGAGTTACCTTACCAGCAGTCTGATCATTGACTTTTTTGTTACTTTTATTTCTTTATCTCTTCTACTCTCAAGTGTGATTAACGTTTTGCTCTATTTGCAGCCCATTTTGATCTAACTATCATCAAGCCCAAGGACTAAAGACCACTCACCACCAGTCCGGTAGTCCAGGATCCTCCACATCTCAGATCAAACCGACAGTCAGTAAGTGATTGTTTCACTACTCCCTTCACTCTACACCCTCACAATGCCGCTCAACATATTATCGCTTAATGTCAATGGCCTGAATCACCCGGCTAAACGCCATTCACTATGGAGAACCGCCAAAGCTCTACATAGTGACATTCTCTGTATACAAGAGACCCACCTGACACTGTCAGATTCCTCTCTATGCAAAAACCACCAATTCCCTACTATCTACCAAGCCTGCCACTCTACCAAATCTAGAGGCGTCCTGATAGCAATAAAAGATACTGTGGACTTCCAACTATCCAAGACCCTAATAGACCCTGAAGGTCGTTACCTGATAGTAGTGGGTACCATCAACAAAGTGTCCTATACGCTTATTAATATTTACGCCCCGAACACCCACCAGATGAAATTCCTACATAGAGTCATACGCTTAGCCAAACCAATCAATAAGGGTCACCTAATCCTATGTAGAGACTTTAATATTGCCCCTGACAACAACATGGACACCACATCACCAGCGAAGAGGCGAATATCACCATTGAAGAATTTTTTATCCTCACAGGACTTGTTTGACGTATGGCGCTGTCATCACGGTTCAGAAAAAGACTTTACTCACTTTTCCTCCAGACACAATTCTTACTCAAGGATTGATTTATTTGCAACAGATAAATGGCTATTACAGAATGTATGTCAATCTGAGATCCACGCCACGACATGGTCAGACCACGCTCCAATATCAATTTCGATCACAGATCCTAGCCCACAACGCAACACATTTCTCTGGCGTGCAAACAATTATATACTGCAAAATGTAAACTACACAACAGAGATCTCCACTCATCTCACAGAATTTTTCGCTATAAACAAAGGATCGGTGCCTGACCATGGAGTGGTGTGGAGTGCCCATAAGGCCTACATGAGAGGTACGTTAATAAAACTAAGTTCACTTCACAAAAAGAAGAGGACGCAGCGTATAGACGAACCTCCCAAATCACCTCCCTAGAACAACAACACAAAGCCAATCCCCGTACTCCACAAACCCCCCAACTACTATCCCTCAGACAGGAGCTGAAAACATTACTTCTACATTCGTTCTAATTTCTTCAGCGTAAATTAAAAGCTACTTCTTATGCCACCTCTAACAGAGCAGGGAAATCTTTAGCAATGAAACTTAGAGGTAAAAGAACCAAAACAAAAATATCTCAGATATTCCACCCCCACACGAATACCCCCCAGTCCAACCCTCAAGACATAGCCAATGCATTCAGTGACTATTATAGTGACCTTTATAATCTAGAACACGACCCTACCACCCCACAGCCATCTCCAGAAGAGATTGATCAATTCCTCCAATCCATACAACTACCAACCTTGACTAAGACACAACTAGAATCCCTTAACAAACCATTTACAGAACAAGAAGTCAGAATGTCAATTGACTCCCTTCCTAACGGGAAAGCTCCAGGACCTGACGGCCTCACACCCAAATATTATAAACAATTCTCTTCAATCCTAGTTCCCCACATCACAGAGCTCTACAACAACGCTGCCTCCTCTTCCAAATTTCCTAATGACTACTTAAATGCATTAATAGTCACGCTACCGAAGCCAGGGAAAGAACCCAACACCCCCAAAAATTTCAGACCAATATCCCTTTTAAATCTTGATTTAAAGATTTACGCCAAGACCATTGCTACACGCTTACTAGATATCATACCCACTCTCATTCATAGGGACCAGACTGGTTTCACAAAGGGAAGGCAAGCGCCAGATGCCACCAGAAGAATGATAAATTTGTTACACCATGCGGAGACCACCGGAACGCCTTCTCTGCTCTTATCCTTAGATGCAGAGAAGGCGTTCGACAGGGTCCACTGGCTCTACCTTAAAAAGGTCCTCCAGAAGTTTGGATTTAAGGATCACATCCTTAGAGCAGTGTTGGCAATGTACACCACTCCATCAGCCCAGGTATTCACGGAAGGTATGCTTTCAAAACCATTCCCTATTACAAATGGCACGCGTCAAGGCTGCCCGTTATCCCCAATTATCTTTAATTTACTAATGGAACCCCTGGCACAACACATCCACTCCAATAAGACAATATCTGGACTAGGGATGAGCCGAACACCCCCCTGTTCAGTTCGCACCAGAACATGCGAACAGGAAAAAAGTTCGTTCGAACACGCGAACACCGTTAAAGTCTATGGGACACGAACATGTATAATCAAAAGTGCTAATTTTAAAGGCTTATATGCAAGTTATTGTCATTAAAAGTGTTTGGGGACCTGGGTCCTGCCCCAGGGGACATGGATCAATGCAAAAAAAAGTTTTAAAAAGGGCCGTTTTTTCAGGAGCAGTGATTTTAATAATGCTTAAAGTCAAACAATAAATGTGTAATATCCCTTTAAATTTCGTACCTGGGGGGTGTCTATAGTATGCCTGTAAAGGGGCGCATGTTTCCCGTGTTTAGAACAGTCTGACAGCAAAATGACATTTTGAAGGAAAAAACACATTTAAAACTACCCGCGGCTATTGCATTGCCGACAATACACATAGAAGTTCATTGATAAAAACGGCATGGGAATTCCCCACAGGGAAACCCCGAACCAAAATTAAAAAAAAAAATTATGTGGGAGTCCCCCTAAATTCCATACCAGGCCCTTCAGGTCTGGTATGGATATTAAGGGGAACCCCAACCAAAATTAAAAAAAAAAAGACGTGGGGTTCCCCCTAAATTCCATACCAGACCCTTCAGGTCTGGTATGGATTTTAAGGGGAACCCCGCGCCAAAAAAACCCAAAAAAACGGCGTGGGGTCCCCCCAAAAATCCATACCAGACCCTTATCCGAGCACGCAACCTGGCAGGCCGCAGGAAAAGAGGGGGGGACGAGAGTGCGGCCCCCCCTCCTGAACCGTACCAGGCCACATGCCCTCAACATTGGGAGGGTGCTTTGGGGTAGCCCCCCAAAACACCTTGTCCCCATGTTGATGAGGACAAGGGCCTCATCCCCACAACCGTGGCCGGTGGTTGTGGGGGTCTGCGGGCGGGGGGCTTATCGGAATCTGGAAGCCCCCTTTAACAAGGGGACCCCCAGATCCAGGCCCCCCCCCTGTGTGAAATGGTAAGGGGGTACTTACCCCTACCATTTCACAAAAAAACTGTCAAAAATGTTAAAAATGACAAGAGACAGTTTTTGACAATTCCTTTATTTAAATGCTTCTTCTTTCTTCCTTCATCTTCTTCTGGTTCTTCTGGCTCTTCTGGTTCTTCCTCCGGCGTTCTCGTCCAGCATCTCCTCCGCGGCGTCTTCTATCTTCTTCTCCTCGGGCCGCTCCGCACCCATGGCATTGGGGGGGAGGCTCCCGCTCTTCTCTTCATCTTCTTCATCATCTTCTTCATCTTCTTCTTCTTCTTCATCTCTTCTTCCTTCTTCATTTCTTCTTCGGGCCGCTCCGCATCCATGCATGGAGGGAGGCTCCCGCTGTGTGACGGCGTCTCTTCGTCTGACGGTTCTTAAATAACGGGGGGCGGGGCCACCCGGTGACCCCGCCCCCCTCTGACGCACAGGACATGACGGGACTTCCCTGTGGCATTCCCCGTGACGTCACAGGGAAGTCCCGTCAAGTCACCGTGCGTCAGAGGGGGGCGGGGTCACCGGGTGGCCCCGCCCCCGTTATTTAAGAACCGTCAGACGAAGAGACGCCGTCACACAGCGGGAGCCTCCCTCCATGCATGGATGCGGAGCGGCCCGAAGAAGAAATGAAGAAGGAAGAAGAGATGAAGAAGAAGAAGAAGATGAAGAAGAAGATGAAGAGAAGAGCGGGAGCCTCCCCCCCAATGCCATGGGTGCGGAGCGGCCCGAGGAGAAGAAGATAGAAGACGCCGCGGAGGAGATGCTGGACGAGAACGCTGGAGGAAGAACCAGAAGAGCCAGAAGAACCAGAAGAAGATGAAGGAAGAAAGAAGAAGCATTTAAATAAAGGAATTGTCAAAAACTGTCTCTTGTCATTTTTAACATTTTTGACAGTTTTTTAGTGAAATGGTAGGGGTAAGTACCCCCTTACCATTTTACACAGGGGGGGGGGCGGGATCTGGGGGTCCCCTTGTTAAAGGGGACTTCCAGATTCCGATAAGCCCCCCGCCCGCAGACCCCCACAACCACCGGCCAGGGTTGTGGGGATGAGGCCCTTGTCTTCATCAACATGGGGACAAGGTGTTTTGGGGGGCTACCCCAAAGCACCCTCCCAATGTTGAGGGCATGTGGCCTGGGACGGTTCAGGAGGGGGGGGCCGCACTCTCGTCCCCCCCTCTTTTCCTGCGGCCTGCCAGGTTGCGTGCTCGGATAAGGGTCTGGTATGGATTTTTGGGGGGACCCCACGCCGTTTTTTTTTTTTTTGGCGCGGGGTTCCCCTTAAAATCCATACCAGACCTGAAGGGTCTGGTATGGAATTTAGGGGGAACCCCACGTCTTTTTTTTTTTTTATTTTGGCTGGGGTTCCCCTTAATATCCATACCAGACCTGAAGGGCCTGGTATGGAATTTAGGAGGACTCCCACATAATTTTTTTTTTTAAATTTTGGTTCGGGGTTTCCCTGTGGGGAATTCCCATGCCGTTTTTATCAATGAACTTCTATGTGTATTGACGGCAATGCAATAGCCGCGGGTAGTTTTAAATGTGTTTTTTTCTTCAAAATGTCATTTTGCTGTCAGACTGTTCTAAACACAGGAAACATGCGCCCCTTTACAGGCATACTATAGACACCCCCCAGGTACGAAATTTAAAGGGATATTACACTTTTATTGTTTGACTTTAAGCATTATTAAAATCACTGCTCCTGAAAAAACGGCCCTTTTTAAAACTTTTTTTTGCATTGATCCATGTCCCCTGGGGCAGGACCCAGGTCCCCAAACACTTTTTATGACAATAACTTGCATATAAGCCTTTAAAATTTGCACTTTTGATTTCTCCCATAGACTTTTAAAGGGTGTTCCGCGGCATTCGAATTTGCCGCGAACACCCCAAATTGTTCGCTGTTCGGCGAACTTGCGAACAGCCAATGTTCGAGTAGAACATGAGTTCGACTCGAACTCGAAGCTCATCCCTAATCTGGACTAACGATAGGTAATACTTGCCACAAAATAAGTCTCTTCGCGAACGACGTTATACTAGTACTCACGAACCCCACATCCTCCCTGGCAGAGGCACAAAATACACTAAATTGGTTCAGCAAGGTCTCATATTATAAGCTAAACAAAACCAAATCATATGTTCTCGACCTTAACATAGACGCCACAACAAAAATCTTGCTTCAACAACAGCACACCTTTACATGGGCAGACAAAGATATCACATACTTAGGAATTCAACTTACAAAATCAACCAGACAACTTTATTCTTACAACTTCCTCCCACTCCTACACAAAATCAATAGTGACACACAACAAATAACGAAACACGAACTCTCCTGGTCGGGAAGAATGGCGGCCTTTAAAATGGTATGCCTCCCCCAAATATTATACTTCTTCCGCACGTTGTCCATCCCAATACCCGCCTCATTTTTCAGGTCCCTTCAATCACTATTCAACAAATTCCTATGGAAGGGGAAAAAACCCAGATGTGCCCATGCAAAACTTATTAAACATAGACTGGCAGGAGGCGCAGGCTCCATAGACTTTAGAGACTACCATCTGGCGACCACACTTGCTCAACTACCGGTATGGTTCCAACCTAATACTCAATCTCTCTGGGCCCTGATAGAAAAATCTTTAATTATCGGTTCCAATCTTAAACACTGGATACTAAGCACCCCCTTGGGCACACGTATCTCACCCTCCATCTCCCCACCCATGAGGGCCTCAGTATATGCCTGGAAAAAACTGGCTACCCTTTCCGACTCCATTCCCTCAACGGCACTCCTTAACGTACCCCTAGAAACTCTTCACCACCTCTCACGGATATCAGACTCTCCCAATGGACCCTCAAGGGTATACATTCACTACATCTCCTCATACAAGGAAATACAATTAAATCCTTCTCCCACCTACAACAGGAATATGATCTGCCCACCACTGAACATTTCACATACCTCCGCATACGCCACTGTCTAAGTAAATCACCTCTCCCCAATTACAACATTCCCCCAAAGACCTGGGATTTCCTCACAAATCCTATTCCAAGAACCAAAGGAATATCTTACTTCTATACCCTCATACAGGGGAAAAGAATTTTCACTAAAATGCCCCCACATCACCAATGGGAAGCAGACCTTTCCACTACTTTCTCTGCAGAACAATGGCAACTTGCTTTCAAATCGACGTACAAAGCAACCCAATGTTCGACACTATGGGAACTCACCCAGAAAATTTCGCTCCGATGGTATTTGACCCCAGCTAAAATGGCTTCCTTCAGCCCCAACAACCCCAATATATGTTGGAGATGCAAATCCCACAAAGGTGACATCTTTCATATCTTCTGGTCATGCCCAGCCATTCAGAAATATTGGACAGACACATTTAACCTTCTTACCAACATAACCAAAATCCCTATTCCACCCTCTCCCGCAATGGCACTTCTAAACCTAAACATAGAAAACATACCAGGAGCCCTAAGATATATAACAACCCATGTCCTCCTGGCCTCCAGACTCAACCTAACTAGGCATTGGAAGTCGGATAGCTCACCAAACATAACACAAACAATAGACCTGGTCTCACTACACTTCAGCTACGAAACAATGATGGCCTCCAGCAATGGTAGGGCCTCAAAAACAGCTAAACAATGGCTTCCTTGGACAAATTGGTCCAATGCTGCACCTCCCACTCAGACGCTCAAAAACACCCACACACCTTCTTGACCGAGCAATATGCTGATCCTATGATCTATTCGTTGTTACCACTATGACTATAGTAGAGATATAAACCCTCAAATTAAGAATGAGCTACTACTCTTAATGATTACACATTGGATCGTTTCTACCTTTGCGGCACAAATAGCTCCCAGTAGGGGTGCCGCATTGGGAGAAAGGGTCAAATACATTTGTTCAAACAACTGATGCTCTGTTTTTTTTTTATTGTATTCCTTTTCCTGAACTACTTTATTGGAATATGTTTCAAAGACAAGCTGCTGGATATTATGCATAGTTTATGTTTCCAAACTTATGTTCTAAATACAATCAAACGTCGTTGCACGACGTACAATGCATTAATTGTACATTGTGTCTCCTCGTGAAAATCCAATAAAATATTTTGAAAGATAAGAAATTCCGACACGGAACAGCTCGTTCTGGTAAACTTAGCGTTCACAATGGATACAGCACTTTCGTCAAATGTCAAAAATGTTTTAATACAGCGCACTCTCTTCTTCTTTATAATGTGAGAAGAATGAAGTAGTTTTGCTGCTCATATTCACACACACTTCTCACAAACTTTTTTTTTTTGTTTTTTTATTGGGATTCCCTGAATATATTGTTATTTGTCACATCTGACAGAATGTTTTTTTTTTTTTTTTTTTTTTGGGATTTTAAGCCATTTATGTTTTAGATTTAATGTTTGTATTTTTTCCAAGGCTGATCTTTGTTCAATGTTATTTTTATTTTTACTCCAGAATATTTTTGTGTGTGTTTTGTGTGTCAAGTTACCCCAACACCATTGATATCTTTTATTATTTAATCTCAAGGAGATTGTTTGTTGTTGGTGTCCCTTGTTCATTTCACATTGTATATTTGAAATGTACCTGAATCCTCACAAACCAACTGTCCTTTTAGAAGGAAAACACACATAGGCAAGTATAATTCAAAACAAAAATCCTTTATTAAGGGCTCAGAACCAAACAAAGAGGAAGGCAACACTGGATCAACAGGAGAAATTAGCGAAGCCTGGGACCCCCAGGGCAGACATCAATTCTTGAACATCAAAATTTGTGGCCTGAGGAGTCCATATGTAAGGGAGGGCAGTCTGGTCCAGAATTCGCAGAGATCCGGATAGCAGCAGATGACATCTGTGTCTCCAGGCTGTGGTACCACAAGAGGCTGCATCTTTTGGCCGACCAGACTGGATCCAGGGTCCTCACTTTCTGGTCATACTTCCACGCTTCCTTCCGGGCTGTGGCTGTGCTGTTGGAGATGTGGCAGGAGGAGGAGTAGGACCTGGAGGAGGAGGAGGACTGGGAGGACCATGGAGGAGAAGGAGGAGGAGGAGGAGGACCTGCAGGAGGAGGACAATCGCAAAGGTGTGTCTGAGCTGTAATTTGGCCCCTCATACCTTTCTTAAGAGCCTCCAATATGAGCAACTCACACATGACTTGTTGCCCCTCCTCCATCCTCTGCATTTTATAGATTAATGGTGGCAGCAATGTCCTCCTCCACGGTGTGTCGTGCTCCCAGGGCCTCTGTAGCCCTCCAAAAGAGTCCTCTGTCAGCCTCCTCTAGGGCACTCCTCCTTCTGCCACTTTCTCTTTCCAGGGGGAGTGGAGGGACCGGCAGATCAGGCAGCCGGCTCGGCCCGGCCACCTCCTGGCTGCGACTTCCCTGTGTATGAAAAAGGGACATGGTTTTAGTTTTTGCTTCATCAATCACAATCCTAAATTAGTACTCCCAACTAACATCTAGTTAACATCATTGATTAGACAAGCAGAAATATTTAGAGGAATGCTATACCTGGCTCAATCTGGGCTCCTCCACATGTTGCCTGGAAGGCCCAGGTTGGGCGTCAGAAGCCTCAGCCGGGGGGGAAGGAAGCGTGGAAGGAAGACTGGAGAGTGATGACCTGGGTTCAGTCTGGCCTGCCAGAAAATGCAGCCTGTCATAGTACCACATCCTGGGGACATAGATGTCATCTGCTGCTCCGGATCTCTGTGAATCCAGGACTTTCTTGCGCTCCCTTATATATGTGCTCCTCAGGCCACCAATTAAGATCTTCAAATAGGTGATGTCTGCCGTGGGGATCACCTGCTTCACAATTTCCAACAATTGCTCCAGTGCTGCCTTCCTCTTTGCTTGGTTCTTGTAATGTGGGTGTTTAATCTCCCACAGACATGGCAGCTCCCTTAACATATCTATGAATAGTGACATGAAGTCATTGTCTTTCACTAGCATATCCATGTTCACTGCAAGACACAACACAAGACAAAGCCTAATGTCAGACAAAACTCTCCTAATCTTGTTACAATATAGGCCTCAATGTAGAAGCAGTATAGGCACAAGTTTGTCTCTTACCTTCGTTCTTACGATCGGCGCGTCCAATGCTCCTTCCTCCGCTCACAGATCGTACGTAATACGCACGCATGTTACGCTTTATATACACTGCGCATGCGTGTAACTCCGCCCGCCCCTGACGTTCTTTCTATTCTATTCCCCGCCCCTTTTCGTTCGGCGCAGTGGGGATAGAGCACATGGCGGAGTCACAGCAGGTGCGTGATAATTACAGGAACGAGGAGGAGGAGGAGGAAAGCCCGGATCCGGACACGTCCCGATCCAGAAGGAGACGTTTTAAGGCCACAGATGTTGGAGATGGTCAACATTCTGAAGAAGGCCGACTATGACGGAAAGTATGGGCCTTACCCCAACCCCAATATCAGAAAGGCCAAGATCATGGCGAAATTGGTCAAAAGTCTTCACAGGGTACGACGATCGAAAGATCAGCTCAGGAAGCGGTGGTCGGACCTGAAATTAAGAGAGCCAGAGCAGTACAGAAAGATCCGGAGAGTGCTGCAAAAAAGTAAGTAGTTGTGCTGTGTTCCTATTCTTTTTGTCTTTATTACGTTCGTGCTGCTCCATATGCTTTTCTTAATTGTACAGTTTAAAAGGGCAACTTTAATGTTCATGGGCCCATTATTCGTTCGTATCAAACATTTTTCTTTCGGCCTCTAAAACACCATTGTTTAGGCCATATGCATTTTCCCACATTTTTTAGGGCCTACTTGGATGCCAAATATTTGTTTGTGTAGATGGGTTTGCTACTAGAATGAAATGTAAACTAGATTCTGTGTAAGGAGAGGACACTGAGCAGCTGTTTTCACATCTGGACACTGGAGCACTAGTGTGGGACACCAGAACACCATTTTTATTAGGGGGGCCACACAGGTGCTCCAGTATATACTATAGGGGGGTCTCCATCTGTGAAGCTTGTACTAAACAGGTAAAGTATTGCAGCTTGACAAAGGGCAATAAAAAAAAGACATCTTGGAACTCGGCTAAAATAGACAATTGTACCCCACTTCCAAGCAATGTTTCCTATTTATAGTTCTGCCATCAAATATCTGTGTGCTAATTATACCATTTTTGTTTTACATAGGGGATAAAAGACTCGGAGGACACCCCTCATCCGAGGAGACCACAGACCCCCCACCTATGGAAGAAGGTGAAATACCCCCAACCCAAGAAGAGCAGGAGGAAGAAGAAGATGTGGTGGAAATTGGCACCACAACAGGTGAGTGTCTGCGACCACAGACTCAGGTAAGAGATGGATGGTGGCAGATTTTTGATACCTGTTTTTGTTTGGTTTCTCTCTTTTTAGGTGATCGTGATGTTAGGGATCGAGATCCTTTCACATCAGAAAGTGCCCAGATCCTGATCAAGGAGATCATGGGGTGTAATGTAGAATTGAAAAACATCCATAAAAAAATAAATGATGTGATTCAAAAAAATAATAACATCATTGATGTTTTGGGGCGAATTTAAAACCACACAAAATCCCTTTTTTTATTGTGGTCCAATGTTTTAAATATTTTTGCAATGTTTGGAAAAGCCGAATTTGGAGGATTCACACAGTGTGCCAACATGTGCTATCTGCCATCACGGGAGATCAATGGACGCATTTTGGGGGTGCAACCCTATCCTCAATAATAAAGTAGCTGAGAGGAAGGGCTTGCTCCCCCAAAACACGTCCCTTGATCCCCCGTGATGGCAGATAGCACATGTTTACATTCGTAAATTGGTGTGCATCTTCCAAATTTGGCTTTTCCAGGGGTGATTTCCCCCCATCTGAACGCAATATCAAACACAGTTCCTAAATACTGATGTCTGATATTGCCTTCAGGTTTTACCTTATGTGAACTTTGTAAGTTCAAATTTTTGTCTTTCTTGTTGGTTTTACACAGGACTGTTTTATCGTAAATGGACATTTCTATTTTTGATAATGCCACCCCAAAAATTTTTATACAACAAACATGTTGGTTTGTTTGAAAAACCTTTGGTAAATGCACATGTGATTGTGCAGGTATAAAAAAGTTTGTTAATCAAGAATGTGTGGATTATTGTCTCAACAATACAACACTTTTGGGGTGATGTAATTGCTGTTTTCTGCGAAAATGGGGGTTATTTCCTAAGGGCAAATCCTCTTTGCACTACAAGTGCAGGTTCAGTGCAGTTGCAACTGCACTTGTAGTGAAATGTGTTTTTGCATTTAGTAAATAACAGCCAACAGTGCTTTGTATAAGGTTACACAATCACGCCATTTTCTGCACTTAACACATTTCTGTCAGTGTCAGCTAAAACAAACATAAGCAGTAAATGTCCACAAAGAATTTCTTTTTTTTTTTTATTATAAAAAGGCTTCACATATTTGCTGGCATATTAATGGCCCCCCTACCCACAAAGAACTCCAGGTAGCGTAACCGGACATCACGGGCACTTTCAAGCGCCGTCAGTGTGGTTTCATGTATCATTCCGGCCTCAGGCCCAACTGAGCCAGCATAGTTGGCCGAATGTTTCCTTAAAAAGTTATGGAGAATACAGCACGCCAGTAAAATATGGTTCAGTTTATACTCCGCCATATGGATGGGTGTCAGAAATAGGCGGAACCGGCTGGCTCAGGATTCCAAATGTGTTCTCCACCACTCTTCAGGCTCTGGCCAGCCGGTAATTAAAAACCCCCTGTTCCGGGGTGAGGGCCCTCATCGGGAATGGCCGCATCAGGTGGTCCCCCAGCGCAAATGCTTCATCAGCAATGAACACGAATGGGAGTCCTTACACATTGTCCTCTGGAGCTGGCAAGTCCAAGCTGCCATTCTGGAGACGCCTGTAAAACTCCGTCTGGGCGATGACTCCACCATCAGACATCCGGCCATTCTTCCCCACGTCCACATACAGGAAGTCGTAATTAGCCGACACCACCGCCAACATCACTATACTATTGAACCCCTTATAGTTAAAATAGTACGACCCCAAGTTGGGTGGTGGGATGATGTGGACGTGTTTCCCATCAATTGCCCCTCCGCAGTTAGGAAAGTCCCACCGCTGGGCAAAGTGGGAGGCCACAGTCTGCCATTCCTGTGGCGTGGAAGGAAACTGTTGAGGAAAAAAATAAAACATTACTATTTTTGATCAGAAACATGGCAAGCAGATTAGGCACAAACATTATGGGGCAACCTCCAGATAGCATTTATTAAGGGGAATTTAACAACGCCAAAGTATAAGGTACACCTATCATACCCCCCCCTTTCATGGGCCATTTCTAACATTATGGGGTGTGTGGAAATCTTGGACAGGTAACCCTCTTCACTTCATTGAGAGATGAATGCCTAAATACAGGGTATTACTTGGAACAGCCCCTCCTTAGTTAAACTATTGGCAGCCCACTGGACAGGTAAGAAGTGTCATAATACAAAGATATAAATACACATTGTACACATTTGAGGACATTTGGACATTCTGCTATTACCTGTCAAGATAATAATAGGATACAAAAATGTGAAACAGTACCATTTGAAAGTATACAAGCAGGCCCTTGCACTACATGCTTTGGGGAATTCATCCATAAATCAGAGCACAAAAGAGGTGGGTATAGTGTGTATGGGTTTGTCAAAGTCAGCAGATAGATGATTGAGGATAGATAGAGAATCGGGATCAGCTGACTTAGCAGTTGGGGGAGGGAGGGTTACTAAAAATTATTTGGGGACACCACAAAAAAAAAAGCCTCTGGCACTCTGCCTGAATTTAAAGCTAAAATAACATTTCAAAACATTTTAGGGGGTGTTTGGGGTAAAGCACTACTATGGAGCTGATAAAATACATTGTTAAGTGACTACATGAGGTGAATATAGGGCCAGGAGAGAACATGCTGGGGAGGTTATTGAAGGGCAAATATGTATGAAGGACCTAAAATAATAATTACATAAAAATCCAGCATGCATGAGGACAAAGGGGACATTCACAGCATATTACAATCATGGTCATTAGGGAAGGAGGAAAGAAATACAATATATTAGCAAACATTAAATACAATAAAATGTGATATTAAAGGATAAAAATCTTACCTTCATATACTCCTTCTGGAGGACCTGGATGATGGCAGAACAGGTCTCTGGGATAATGATCCCCAGAGCCTGGGGGGAGATGCCTGTCGAGAACTTCAAGTCCTACAGACTTCTCCCTGTCGCCAAATACCTCAGGGTAGCGACGAGCCTCTGCTCCGGAGTGATGGCTTGCCTCATGCAGGTATCCTGCCTGCTAATATAAGGGGTCAGCGAAGCCAACAGACGGTGAAACACGGGGTCCGTCATCCTGAGAAAGTTCCTGAAATCATCAGCATTATTCTCACGGATCTCACGCAGCAAAGGCATGTGAGAGAACTGGTCACGCTGAAGCAACCAATTCTTGGTCCATGAACTCCTCCCCACCCTGTTCATGGACTGGACTTGTGTCAAGGTCAGGACCCCAACACCAAGCCCCCGCACAGCACGAACTCTACAAGGAGTACGCATACGCAACATGGCTAGAAAACGGTCGGCTGCTCAGAACGAAGTAACAGAACGCACTGAAGAACAGCAAGGCCTGTGAAGAGCGACCTGAAAAAAAGTAACGAACCAACAAGAATACAATGACTAATTAAAGTCACGCGGAACTTGCTTGCATGCACTGAAGAGCAGATACAAACCCACAAGCAGAAACTGAACGTCAGAAAACAATCTGAAAGCCACGAGTCTGAAAAAGCGCGAATCGTCTCTCACCAAACTTTTACTAACACGAGATTAGCAAAAGGAGCCCAAAGGGTGCAGCGCTTGGTTCTGAACTGGCCTTTTCTAATCTTGTCGTACGTGGTGTACGTGACCGCGTGGTTGGCGATCGGAAATTCCGACAACTTTGTGCGACCGTGTGTAGGCAAAACAAGTTTGAGCCAACATCCGTCGGAAAAAATCCTAGGATTTTGTTGTTGGAATGTCCGAACAAAGTCCGACCGTGTGTACGGGGCATAAGTCATTATTTTCATTAATTTCACTTTCATTATTATATTTTTCTGACACTATTTATTTATTTTTCTAATTTTTTTCTTAATTCTGAATAATCTACTAATTACATTGATAGGACTGTAACCTTGCATTTCATTAATTGCTGTGTTTTTACTGTTCTAGACACTTCTTACTACCTATGATGATGTACATTTATGGCCTGAACTGACCACTTCCTACCATTATGGGGCGCATTTTTTCTGTTTCTGCAGACAATTTTCAATCATTTGCCCAGTTTTATTAGCCACACACGGTTTCCCTAATGCTTGGGATCTCGGTCCTGGGTGTTCTCACACACTACCCGGCGCGCGGGAGACGCCCAATCGCCTCCTGTCCTGGTGGCGATTTGGGGTCCTTTAGCCCTTTGGAGCTCAGCCTATGTGCTGTGCTCCTTCCTGCTTGTGTTCCAGCCTGGAGCGCAGGCAGGAGTGGTTGCTCCAGTCAGTGGGAGTTCCTGTAGTGATTGTGGATGATCCATTTCTGACCTTCCATGCTTTCGGGTTTTTGCTATTACACCCAGCCACACATCCTCATTCCCATACTGCAAGGCACCAACTGTGCAGGCTACATCCATTCTGCCCTTCCCCTCTATGTTTGGCAGTGATCAGCTCAGGTATTTAGGTGCGTTTTTCCATTGCCATGCTCATTGATTTGATGACTATTCAATCTCTGTATGAAACAATCCCAATTTGTCTGCAATACTGTACTAACGCTCAAATATGTTTATATTATAGAAAATGTATGCTATAGATGACACTGAGGCTTTGAAGAAGGACAGTTATGCCCTGTACACACGGTCAGACTTTCCGACGGAATATGTGCGTCGGAGCTTGTTGTCGGAAATTCCGACCGTGTGTAGGCTCCATCGGACTTTTTACATTGGAATTTCCGTAACACAAAGTTTGAGAGCAGGCTATCAAATTTTCCAACAACAAAATCCGTTTGCGTAAATTTTCCGACCGTGTGTGGACAATTCCGACGCACAAAGTGCCATGCATGCTCAGAATAAATTAAGAGACAAAAGCTATTGGCTACTGCCCCGTTTATAGTCCCGACGTACGTGTTTTACGTCACCACGTTCAGAATGAACGGATTTTCCCAACAACTTTATGCAACCATGTGTATGCAAAACAAGTTGCAGCCAAAATCCGTCAGAAAAAATCCATGGATTTTGTTGTCGGAATGTCCGATCAATGTCCGATCGTGTGTACAGGGCATTAGTCTGAAACATGTCAGGCGTCATTCTATACAGCTACTTGTATCAGCCCGCTGCTATTTCACAGGGCAGTATTATCATGCTTGCAATTTTGTACAAACATTATTGATTTTAATATCCTCTATTGTATAAAGATTTTGTATATTAATAAAGGAATTTTTTTTAAAATACTCTCCTGGTGTGTCCTCAAAATCCTGAGGGGTACGCTGTGCCTTGAGCACTAGGCTTTCTTTGATAGTTACTGTACATATGGATAAAAAGTTTTTTATTCTGTTAAAAAAAATGTAATTGATTTTTAACATACTTAGCATCACTTATGCCCCGTACACACGGTCAGATTTTCCGATGGAAAATGTGTGATAGGACCTTGTTGTGTAGGCTCCATCACACATTTTCCATCGGATTTTCCGACACACAAAGTTTGAGAGCAGGCTATAAAATTTTCCGACAACAAAATCCGTTGTCGGAATTTCCGATTGTGTGTACACAAATCCGACGCACAAAGTGCCATGCATGCTCAGAATAAATAAAGAGATGAAAGCTATTGGCTACTGCCCCGTTTATAGTCCCGACGTACGTGTTTTACGTCACCGCGTTCAGAATGATCAGATTTTCCGACAACTTTGTGTGACCGTGTGTATGCAAGGCATTAGGGTGAGAGAGGGATAGAAATGCTTGATATTCAGTGTCTTATGTATACTTGACAGCAAACATGCTGTCTGGAGGTTAGGATTTTTCTTATATCATTCTTTAAGTTTGAAGTCTTTAACACATTGACAATACAAAAATCACTCCATCTACAAAAGTAGGCAAGTTAGGGTATTTAGCAACATGGTGCTTTGGTAAAACAGTCACATTATCCCAGTCCACATTTTATTAGAACCTGTAGGCACACAACCTTTGGCACACAAAGCATATTCCACTGCAAGGCTTTTTTCATTTTAAAGTAGTATATAATAATGGATAGCACACACTCCCTGGACTTTTTAAAGACTGGTGCAGACAGATTTTGAGAAAGTGTCTCTCATGCATTCTAAAAATTGTGAAAATGCACCAAATGTATATACCTGTCTGGTACTTGAATTTGGCTCATGCTGTGGCACTTTTAGAATGCATAAGAGATACTTTTGAAAAATCGGTCTGGGCCTTTTTTTATCTCTGTACGCCAAAAACGAGTTGGTCTTTATTAGCTCCACTTTTACATTTGTCATATGTAAAGTGACAAATTTGCAACACAATGTAAAGTGGTTAGTTTAATGAGGCACAAGTGGCACATTTTAGTACTACCTGAATTTGATGCACAATTCACTCTCAGAACCAAAAATATTGCAAATGCTTCATGAATTTGGCACAATACAATAACAAGAGGGACTAACACTAGAAAAGTTGTACAGCAGCTTTATTGAATTCCACCCAGTGCATCTTTCTGCCCTAGAGCCAACCCTGTACATTATTGCCTAGCTCAAGTACAGCAGCAGAAGCTCATTCTACAACTTGAAAAAAACTTTAAAAAAGTTGCTGTTTAGAATGTTATGGCTGCAACATCTATTTTTTGTATCCAGCAGTAATAGGTCTGAACTGAATTTAATAGCTATAATAAAATTGTGGAAATTGCGGGGTCACGTGAAAAAAAAAAGGCCACCATAGGTAGGAAGACCAACCAGGAAACCAAAGAAAAAAATATATAAATAAATAAGAATAAGGAAAAACAAAACAAACAAACAAAAAAAAAAACAAAGAAGAAAAAAAGAAAGATGGGTAAAAAATATTATAATAAGTATAAAAAGGTGGGGGGGGGGGGGGCAGAAGGAGGGGTAGAAAAAAGGGGAGGCAGATGGAAAATAAGACAAACTTTCAGAAAATAAGCCATCCCCCATAGAGCTAGGGAAAAATATGAAAGAGAACAAAAAAGGAGGAGTAAAAAGTCAAAAAGTAAAACAAAGGTATCAAAAACAGGCCTAAACAAAGAACAGCTGGTGAGGTCTCTCCAAAGATACCTAGAACAAAGTGATATAAGAAAAACAAACAAAAAAACAAAATAATACACTAATGATACACAAAACTAAAATGCAAATTACACTGATAGAAAAGTTATATAGTTAGTTACATAGTTCCATAGTTAGTCAGGTTGAAAAAAGACACAAGTCCATCCAGTTCAACCATAAAAAAAATAAATAAAATAAAAAATATTGTACAATCCAATTCTATACCCACAGAAAATTTCTTCCTGATCCCCTAAGTGGCAATCAGATTTTCCCTGGATCAGCTTTGCCTATAAATGTTAGTACCCAGTTATATTATGTACATTTAGGAAAGTATCCCGGCCTTTCTTAAAGCAATCTACTGAGCTGCCCAGAACCACCTCTGGAGGGAGTCTATTCCACATTTTCACAGCTCTTACTGTGAAGAAACCTTTCCATATTTGGAGATGCAATCTCTTTTCCTCTAGATGTAAAGAGTGCCCCCTTGTCCTCTGTGTTGACCGTAAAGAGAATAACTCAACACCAAGCTCACTATATGGACCCCTTATATATTTGAACATGTTGATCATATCCCCCCTTATTCTCCTCTTCTCAAGAGTGAATAAATTCAGTTCCTCTAATCTTTCCTCATAGCTGAGCTCCTCCATGCCCCTCATCAGTTTGGTTGCCCTTATCTGCACTTTCTCCAGTTCCCTGATATCCTTTTTGAGAACTGGTGCCCAAAACTGAATTGCATATTCCAGATGAGGTCTTACTAATGATTTGAACAGGGGCAACATTATATCTCTCTCTCTCTGGAGTCCATACCTCTCTTAATACAAAAAAGTACTTTGCTCAGTTTGGAAACTGCAGCTTGGCATTGCATGCTATTATTCAGCTTATGATCTACCAAAACCCCCACATCCTTCTCTGCTATGGATTTCCCCAGTTGTACTTCCCCTTGCATGCATATTCTTAGCCCCCAAGTGCATAACTTTACATTTCTCAACATTAAACCTCATCTGCCACATAGTCGCCCAATTAGATAGTGCATTGAGGTTGGCTTGTAAATCCTGTAAGGACGTTATTCCACTGCATAACTTGGTGTCATCTGCAAAGACAGAAATGTTACTTTTGATCCCAGACCCAATATACACCACTCATAACCTTGGACCATTCAGTGTAAGAATCATTAAGCACTACTCCCTGAATTCTGTCTTTTAGCCAGTTTTCTATCCATTTACAAACTGATATTTCCAAGCCTATAGGCTATACCTTACACACCTTACACATGAGCCATGTGTGCGGCACTGTATCGAGCGCTTTTGCAAAATCCAAGTATACCACGTCCACAGCCACCCCTCTGTCCAAGGTTTTACTTACCACTTCATAAAAAGAAATCAGGTTTGTCTGACAACTTCTGTCTTTCATGAATCCATGCTGTCTGTTGCTTAAAATGTTTTTTTGCAGCAAGAACTCGTCTATGTGGTCTTTTATTAAATGCTCCAGTATCTTCCCGACTATAGAAGTTAAACTAACAGGTCTATAGTTACTTGGTAAAGACTTTGATCCCTTTTTAAATATAGGCACCACGTTCGCCCTGCTCCAATCCAGTGGTACTATTCCCGTCATTAATGAGTCCCTAAAAATTAGATACAATGGCTTTGAAATGACAGAGCTCAATACTTTTAGGATCCGTGGGTGGATGACATCAGGTCCAGGTGCTTTATCCACCTTTATTCTGTCTAAATATTTCTGGACCATATCATTTTTGAGCCATTGTGGATCATTCGGGGCTGTGTCAATACCACCCCCATTATGGACATGAGCTCCCCCATGCTCTTTTGTATACACAGAGAAAAGAAAATATTTAATAAATTAGCCTTCCCTTTGTCCCCAGTCACCCACTCTAGATTATTTTGTAAAAGGCCCACATGCTCAGACCTGACCTTTTTACTGTTAATATATTTGAAGAATTTTGGGGGGTTTGTCCTACTATCTTTTGCAATCTGTTTTGCATCCTTGATTTCCTTTTTACATATTCTGTTAAATTCTTTGTAACATTTAAACAACACTAGTGTTCCTTCATTTTTATATTTTTTAAAAGCTCTTTTCTATTGTTCATAGCTTTTTTAACTTTGACCGTGAGCCCATGGGAATATACTTTGCAGTGAGGTCTCAAACAGTCTTTTTGAAGAATTCCCATTTCTGTTCTGTGTTTATCGATGCCAATATTCCCTCCCAGTCTAAATCCTGGAGAGCAGCCCTCATTCTTGGAAAATTTGCTCTCTTGAAGTGAAGTGTTTTTATCTTTCCCGTATGTATTTCTTGTTTACAGCGAACATCAAATGAAATCATTATCTGAACATTAGTAATAAGCTCTGCATGGTTTGAGATTACCAGGTCCAACAGAGCTTCATTCCTAGTTGTGGCCTCAATAAACTGGACCATAAAATTGTCCTGTAATAGGTTTATAAATTTTTGCCCTTTAACTGTCCCAGCAGTGCCATTACTCCAGTCAATTTCTGGGTAGTTAAAATCCCCCATTATTATCACTGTCCCAGCCCTTGCAGCCCTTTCCATCCGTGCAAGGAGCTGAGACTCCACCTCCTTGTTAACATGGTCTATAACAAACTCCAATGATTAACTTTGAACTACACACATCTATATGCAGTTCCACCCATAATGTTTCAGATTGATCAAACTCCCCATCAACCAGGTCCTCTTTCACACTTGCTTTGAGATCACTTCTCACATAGAGACAGACTCTGTCTCTCCGAAAGAGTGCATAGTCAGGAATATTAATAGCCCAGTTATGTGAGGATTGAAGCCACGTTTCAGCAATACCGATTACATCATAGCTCTCCTCATGCATCAGAGCTTCCAAATTACCTATTTTGCTTGGCAGACTTCTGCCATTGGTGAACAAACACTTTAATGGATTATTATATTTTCTCTGGTGTTTTTCATATCATTTTCAGTAGTACAAATGGCACTATAGTTTCCAATGGCTGTTTCTAATATGGGAACTTTCTTGTCACCTGCCATAACCCTCCCCCATCTATCCCCATTCCACCCTCCATTAATGTCTGACCCCTAACTGACCTGTCTACCCGATGCAATTCTAGTTCACTCTCCCCCCTCAATCCTAGTTTAAATACTCCTTCAGCCTCCCCATAAACCTCTCCCCCAGCACAGCAGACCCCCTTCCATTCAAGTGCAAACTGTCTTTAGCATATAGGTTGCACCCCAATGAAAAGTCAGCCCTTTCCTGTGTTGCGCATGGCACAGGCAATATTTCAGAGAATACCACCTTGGACGTCCTTCCCTTCAACTTGCAGCCTAGTTCTTTAAATTGATTCTTAAGGAGCCTCCACCTTCCATATATACTGTCATTGGTTCCAACGTGGACCAAGACAGCTGGGTCATGCCCAGCCCCTCCCAGTAATTTATCCACCCTGTCCACCACATGCCTAACCCTAGCACCGGGAAGACAGCAAACCATTCGGTTGAGGTGATCCTGGCGACAATCTATTTTATCAGTCCTTCTGATTATAGAATCCCCTATCACCACCAACTGTCTCGGCCTACATGCACTCCCCTCACCACCTCTACTAGATGGGCTGCTCTCCCGGCTGTTAGGGGTAGCAGTGACCTCTAGGGCTTTCACCTCTGTGTTTGCCACCTCCACATCTTCACCCAACTTGGCAAATTTGTTTTGATGCACAAATACAGGACTGGCCTTCCTTTTCTGCGAGCCCCTTCCACTCCCTCTAACTACATTAACCCATCTTCCTATCTGATAATCCTGACTTGCCCCTCCACCCTCCATATCCACCCTATTGACCACCTGCTCAGTGAGCAGAGGACCCCTTTCAAGGTTGTCCTTTCTGCCCAGTGTTGCAACTTGCTCCTCAAGCTCTCTAATGCGATCTTCCAGAAGGGTAACCTGCTCACATCTGTCACAGCGGTATCCATCCTGGAGCTGTTGCACCAATTTTGCATACATGTGGCACACTGTGCACTGGGCAAAACTTTCATCCCTGCTAGCACTCATTTCCCAGTTACAATAAATTACTTAAAGGAAGTTTAAGATGTTACTTACAGGTTAGAAGACTCCTGTCTTAACTCCTGGTTATTAACTCTCCACTTTAGTTCAAAATTCCACATATGTTCACAAAATCTACATGCAAGCCACCATCAGCAGGGAGCAAGCTCCTAAGGGAGTTTGTATAGACACTTTTATACACCTGTGAGCAATTAACCACTCCCCTTAATTAGCAGGAAGAGAAAAAAAAAAGCTGTTTAAAAGTGTCAGAAAAAAGGAGGGAAAAAGAGTATTTTAAAAACTGATAGCAAACATATTAAATAAAGGAGGAAAAAAAAAAACCCAAAACAACACTTGCAAGCAGAAGCAGTCAAAAGCACAACTCCTGATTATTAACTCTCCACTTTAGTTCAAAATTCTACTTATGTTCACAAAATCCACATGCAAGCCACCATCAGCAGGGAGCAAGCTGATGGTGACAACCTATTGCATTTTTAGGAACCCTTCATATTTCTAACACATAGCATGTACCCAACAATTACACCCCAAAGTACGTTCTGCTGAGCAAAGGGTAAACAAAAGATTACCTGTGGTTTTAGTAGTGCAGTTGTCATGAACAGGTGTGGCCAGACTGTGTGGACTGCAAAGAGGAAAGCAAAACGCATGTAAAGTGAATAATAATAATGTTTATTTAATAAAAGACATATAAATAAGTAAACACCTCAAATACAAAATAGTTCTCAACCTACCAACAGAAACCCACAGACAACAGATAATTATATACAGCCAAAGGCAAGTACCGAAATCAAACACGTTAGCCAGGCCAGGGTCATACACAGAAGATCAGCAGATAACAAGGGCAGTTCCGAAATCACAAACGTTAGCCAGGCCAGGGTCATACACAGAGGATCAGCAGATGAACAAGGGCAGGACAGGAGAGGGAAATAATGGATGGGATCAGGCTACAAGGGAACAGGAACACAGGAGGGACAGGCTCAGGATGGGATCGAGTACATGCTCGGGTACAGGGTTCAGGGTTCAGGGCTCAGGTACGGGTCAGGGCACAAGGAAGATACTAAGGCAAATGTGTGAGTATTTGCCGGGTATTTATATGCCTATAATTGGTCTCAAGGGACACCTGTTTGCAAGAGGTGCTGTCTGCTTTACACTGCCAGATCCATCCGCTGGTGGACGCCAGTACTGTGGCCCAAAGATGACATAATACTACCAACAGGGGGAAGCTCCCCTGGCAGTTCCAGACTGCCAGGAGACACCTGCTGGTGGACCACAGTACTGCATGCCAAATATCAGGCAGTGTCATCAGCGGATGGAACCTTCCCTGACAGCAGTTGTCCACAGAGGAGAACATCTGTCCAGGCAGCAGGCAGGGACATGGTCAGTAATTGTCTAGGCAGCAGACAGGAATACTGTCCATATTCAGTACAGACAGCAGGCAGAGATACAGTCATCACAGCCAAAGCATTGGTCCCGGTAGCAGGCAGGGACGTGGTCAGCAGCAGCAAAAGCAGCAGTGCAGGCAGCAGGGATGAACATGGTCCATAAAGTCCTGGGTCATTACAGGCAGAGATAGGGTCAGCACAGCCAAAGTATTGGTCCATGCAGCTGGCATTAACATCAAGCTTAGGGCTTCAGTCAGGAAATAATGGAGACGGGCTAAAGGCTTCTCCCATCCAAATCTCTTTGAAGCCTCTGGTCTATAGATCCTGTTCTAGGAATAAAAAACCCAGAGAAAACCCAAAACAGTTTTTCTATACTCAGAACACTCTTCTGAAGTCCCTCACATATGTGAGACCCCTGTGTACTACAGTAGCAGGGCAAATAACCAGTCCAAACGGCAGGCAAAAAACATGGTTGATTAACAGGCCGAGGTCAGTGCACAAGAAACAATCTAGATGGCAGGCAGAGGCATTGTCAGTAAACAGGCCAGGGTCATTTAACGTGGAGGGTAGAAACATGGTTTAGAAACAATCAATATGGCAGGCAGGGGATTCGTCGGTAAACAGGCCAGGGTCAGTTAACATGGAAAGTAGAAACCTGGTAGCAGGCAAATGAGCTGCCTAGGTATTTGAAATGGGGAAAAGGCAGTCTGTTAAAAATAAGGGGAACTAATACCTTAGGGATGTATGATAACTAGGGATGAGCTTTGTGTTCGAGTCAAACCCATGTTCGACTCGAACATCGGCTGTTCGACCGTCCGTCGAATTGCGAACGTTATGGGCCGTTCGCGCCAAATTCGTGTGGCGCGTCACGGCCCATAATTCACTGCGGCATCGCAGTGCATTGCTGGCTGATGATTGGCCAAGCATGCACTATGACCCGCATGCTTGGCCAATCACAGCGCCGTCAGTAGAGAGAGCTGTAATTGGCCAAAGCCAGGGTGGCTTTGGCCAATTATGGCTCAGGGGATTTAGTACACGCCCCACACTATATAAGGCCGCCTACACGGCGGCCCTGTGTAGTGTGTTCCGGTGTGCTGATAGAGAGAGAGACAGACAGTGTCATTTGATTTGAGTTAGCTAGATTAGGCTAGATCTGTTCCTGCTATTTACATTTAGTGCAGTGCGTCCTGCTCACAGTGTTCAGCTAGATCCGTTCCTGCTATTTACATTTAGTGCAGTGCGTCCTGCTCACAGTGTTCAGCTAGATCCGTTCCTGCTATTTACATTTAGTGCAGTCAGTGCGTCCTGCTCACAGTGTTCAGCTAGATCTGTTCCTGCTATTTACATTTAGTGCAGTCAGTGCGTCCTGCTCACAGTGTTCAGCTAGATCTGTTCCTGCTATTTACATTTAGTGCAGTCAGTGCGTCCTGCTCACAGTGTTCAGCTAGATCCGTTCCTGCTATTTACATTTAGTGCAGTGCGTCCTGCTCACAGTGTTCAGCTAGATCTTTTCCTGCTATTTACATTTAGTGCAGTGCGTCCTGCTCACAGTGTTCAGCTAGATCTGTTCCTGCTATTTACATTTAGTGCAGTGCGTCCCGCTCACAGTGTTCAGCTAGATCTGTTCCTGCTATTTACATTTAGTGCAGTGCGTCCTGCTCACAGTGTTCAGCTAGATCTGTTCCTGCTATTTACATTTAGTGCAGTGCGTCCTGCTCACAGTGTTCAGCTAGATCCGTTCCTGCTATTTACATTTAGTGCAGTGCGTCCTGCTCACAGTGTTCAGCTAGATCTGTTCCTGCTATTTACATTTAGTGCAGTGCGTCCCGCTCACAGTGTTCAGCTAGATCCGTTCCTGCTATTTACATTTAGTGCAGTGCGTCCTGCTCACAGTGTTCAGCTAGATCCGTTCCTGCTATTTACATTTAGTGCAGTCAGTGCGTCCTGCTCACAGTGTTCAGCTAGATCCATTCCTGCTATTTACATTTAGTGCAGTGCGTCCTGCTCACAGTGTTCAGCTAGATCTGTTCCTGCTATTTACATTTAGTGCAGTGCGTCCTGCTCACAGTGTTCAGCTAGATCCGTTCCTGCTATTTACATTTAGTGCAGTCAGTGCGTCCTGCTCACAGTGTTCAGCTAGATCCGTTCCTGCTATTTACATTTAGTGCAGTCAGTGCGTCCTGCTCACAGTGTTCAGCTAGATCTGTTCCTGCTATTTACATTTAGTGCAGTGCGTCCTGCTCACAGTGTTCAGCTAGATCCGTTCCTGCTATTTACATTTAGTGCAGTGCGTCCTGCTCACAGTGTTCAGCTAGATCCGTTCCTGCTATTTACATTTAGTGCAGTGCGTCCTGCTCACAGTGTTCAGCTAGATCTGTTCCTGCTATTTACATTTAGTGCAGTGCGTCCTGCTCACAGTGTTCAGCTAGATCTGTTCCTGCTATTTACATTTAGTGCAGTGCGTCCGGCTCACAGTGTTCAGCTAGATCCGTTCCTGCTATTTACATTTAGTGCAGTCAGTGCGTCCTGCTCACAGTGTTCAGCTAGATCCGTTCCTGCTATTTACATTTAGTGCAGTCAGTGCGTCCTGCTCACAGTGTTCAGCTAGATCTGTTCCTGCTATTTACATTTAGTGCAGTCAGTGCGTCCTGCTCACAGTGTTCAGCTAGATCTGTTCCTGCTATTTACATTTAGTGCAGTGCGTCCTGCTCACAGTGTTCAGCTAGATCCGTTCCTGCTATTTACATTTAGTGCAGTGCGTCCTGCTCACAGTGTTCAGCTAGATCCGTTCCTGCTATTTACATTTAGTGCAGTGCGTCCTGCTCACAGTGTTCAGCTAGATCCGTTCCTGCTATTTACATTTAGTGCAGTGCGTCCTGCTCACAGTGTTCAGCTAGATCCGTTCCTGCTATTTACATTTAGTGCAGTGCGTCCTGCTCACAGTGTTCAGCTAGATCTGTTCCTGCTATTTACATTTAGTGCAGTGCGTCCTGCTCACAGTGTTCAGCTAGATCTGTTCCTGCTATTTACATTTAGTGCAGTGCGTCCTGCTCACAGTGTTCAGCTAGATCCGTTCCTGCTATTTACATTTAGTGCAGTCAGTGCGTCCTGCTCACAGTGTTCAGCTAGATCCGTTCCTGCTATTTACATTTAGTGCAGTCAGTGCGTCCTGCTCACAGTGTTCAGCTAGATCCGTTCCTGCTATTTACATTTAGTGCAGTGCGTCCTGCTCACAGTGTTCAGCTAGATCCGTTCCTGTTATCTTCCTACTGACAGGCAGGCTTGTCTGGTTACAGTATATAAAGCTACCTGAAGAAAATTACAGGTGTTC
Organism: Lithobates septentrionalis; assembly: GCA_037952835.1. Classification (NCBI taxonomy): domain Eukaryota; kingdom Metazoa; phylum Chordata; class Amphibia; order Anura; family Ranidae; genus Lithobates; species Lithobates septentrionalis. Next base: position 2,152,777 of record JBBDGP010001113.1, on the reverse strand, counting down.
TATCCCAGCTTAGTGCAGCTACAGGCCATTAGTATGTCTGGAAGGCCAAGAAGGAGAGGCAGACAGTCACAAGCCAATAAGAGAGGGCAAGCAGGCTCTGTGTCTAGTGCTGGTCGTGGAGACGGTGCATCCTCATCAGCCCGTGGCCATGGGACACGCTTGGCCTTTTTTTCGGCAGCTGGCCGTGTTGAGCCGCAACATGCAGAAAACTTGGTCGAGTGGATGACCAAGCCGTCCTCATCCTCCTCATCCTCTCTCACCCATGCCCAGGGTGCTTTGTCTGGCAAAGCAGCGGCCTCTTCCCTCAGCTCAATGTCATCAGTGACTCCTTCCCTAGCTCCACCATGTCCTCATGAGGATTCCCTCGAACTGTTTGACCACAGTGTTGGGTACATGCTCCAGGAGGATGCCCAGCGTTTGGAAGGCTCTGATGATGATACTGAGCTCGATGAAGGCAGTAACATGAGCACGGACAGAGGGGGTGCCCAAGAAGGACAGCAATCTGGCAGTCATGCTCCCCCTGCTGCAGCATACTGCCAGGTTTGCTCCAGTGATGAGGAGGGAGGGGATGATGAGGTCACTGACTCAACATGGGTGCCTGATAGGAGAGAGGAGGAGGAGGAGGAGGCGGCACATCACCAACGAGGCAGGATGCCCTCCAGGGGCCAGCCTAAGGGCAGCACATTGACTGCATCACACCCCAAAGCTCCACATGTGCAGGGCGCTGCAGTCTCTGCGCGTTATTCAAAAAGTTCTTTGGTGTGGGCCTTTTTTGAGACGAGTGCATCAGATCGCACCGCTGCTATTTGCAACATATGTCTCAAGCGTATCTCGCGTGGCCAAAACATCTCCCGCTTGGGTACCACATGCTTGACCAGACATATGTTGACCTGCCATGCAGTTCGTTGGCAAGCATATCTAAAAGACCCACACCAAAGAACAAAGAGGATCTCTCCTTGCTCCTCATCAGCTGAGATTTCCAACCCCACTAGACCTTCAGTCCTCTCTGAGACCTGCAGTGAGAGGAATGAAGGTGTAGAATTAGGTGTGTCACAGCCAAGTACTTGTGGGCAATCTGCTTTTGGTACACCGACGCCAGATTGTACCAGGCAAATTTCCCTGCCCCAGCTGCTGCACCGCCGAAAGAAGTTTGCTCCCAGCCATCCACATGCCCAGCGGTTGAATGCTAGCTTGGCAAAATTGCTAGCACTTCAACTGCTGCCTTTTCAGTTGGTAGACTCTGCCCCCTTCCGTGAGTTTGTGGAATGTGCGGTTCCTCAGTGGCAGGTACCCAAACGCCACTTTTTCTCACGGAAGGCGATTCCAGCTCTCTACCGGCATGTGGAAGGCAATGTCCATGCCTCGCTGGACAGGGCGGTCAGCGGTAAGGTGCATATTACCGCTGACTCATGGTCCAGCAGGCATGGACAGGGACGTTACTTAAGTTTCACGGCGCATTGGGTGACTCTGCTGGCAGCTGGGAAGGATGCAGGACAAGGTGCAGTAGTGTTGGAGGTTGTTCCGCCACCACGCCTCCAAAATGCTGATTGTGACACACCTCTCTCCTCCACCCCCTCCTCTTCTTCTTCCTCCATGGCCTCTTCCTCGGAACCAGCGGTGCTCCGTAGGCGTTCAAGGGGCTACGCAAGTACGCAGGCCAAAAGATGCCATGCGGTGCTTGAGCTGGTGTGCTTGGGGGACAGGAGCCACACTGGGGCAGAGGTTCTGTCAGCTCTGCAGGGGCAGGTTCAGAGGTGGTTGACGCCACGCCAACTTAAGGCAGGAATGGTGGTTTGCGACAATGGCACCAACCTCCTCTCTGCCCTCCGACAGGGACAACTGACCCATGTGCCCTGTTTGGCTCACGTCCTTAACTTGGTGGTGCAGCGGTTCTTGGGCAGGTACCCGGGCTTACAGGATGTCCTGAGGCAGGCCAGGAAAGTCTGTGTGCATTTCCGCCGGTCATATAATGCCAGTGCTCGGCTGACGGACCTCCAAAAGGAGTTTAACCTGCCCAAGAACCGCCTAATCTGTGACATGCCCACCAGGTGGAACTGGACATTGGCCATGCTGCAGCGGCTGCACACGCAGCAGAGGGCCATCAATGAGTACCTGTGCGACTATGGCACCAGGACAGGGTCAGGGGACCTTGTTTTTTTTTCCCCACGCCAGTGGGCCATGATCAGGGATGCATGCACTGTCCTGTCACCATTCGAGGAGGCCACGAGGATGGTGAGCACTGACAGTGCATGCATCAGTGACACTGTCCCCCTTGTCCACCTGTTGGAGCACACGCTGCGTGGAATAATGGACAGGGCACTTGAGGCAGAACAGAGGCAGGAAGAGGAGGACTTCCTTAGCTCTCAAGGCCCCCTTTATCCAGACAGTGTTCCTGCGTGCCCGCCGATCACACAGGAAGAGGACGAGGAGGAGGAGGAGGAGGAGGAGGAAGATTGTGTCAGTATGGAGGTGGAGCCTGGCACTCAGCATCAGCAGTCTTTAAGGGATCAGTCCCAAGGAACACATGGACTTGTACGTGGCTGGGAGGAGGTGGCTGCGGACGTTGTTGTCCTTAGTGACCCAGAGGACTCCGGACCGAATGCCTCAGCAAACCTACGCTGCATGGCCTCCCTGATCCTGCAAAGCCTGCGTAAGGATCCTCGTATTCGTGGTATCAAGGAGAAGGACCAATACTGGCTGGCAACCCTCCTTGATCCACGTTACAAGGGTAAGGTTGCGGACCTTATCTTGCCATCGCAGAGGGAGCAGAGGATGAAACATCTTCGGGAGGCCTTGCAGAAAGGTCTGTGCAACGCGTTCCCAGAGACTGGGAGGTTACAAACTCCTGTTTCTGGACAACGTGTTGCTGAGGCTTCGGTCAGTCAAAGAAGGAGCGGTGGAGAAGGTGGCCGTCTGACCGATGCGTTCAGACAATTTTTTGGTCCGCAGCCCCAAGGTATGATCGGTTCCAGCAACCATCGCCAGCGTCTGTTTTACATGGTGCAGGAATACCTAGGGGCAAGATCAGACTTGGACACCTTTCCCACCGAAAATCCTCTGGGTTACTGGGTCTTGAGGATGGATCACTGGCCAGAGCTTGCACAGTATGCAATTGAGCTACTGGCCTGTCCTGCATCCAGCGTTCTTTCGGAACGCACATTCAGTGCTGCTGGAGGCGTGGTAACCGATCACAGGGTGCGTCTGTCCACTGACTCGGTCGATCGGCTGACCTTCATAAAAATGAATCAGTCTTGGATCACCACCAGCTACCAAGCACCTGATGCTGATGTAACTGAATAATTTTTTTCAGATCCCTTCAAAGACTGCCTATGCTGATGCTGAGTGACTATCCCTGAGTAATTATCCTCTTCCTCCTCAATCATCACGCTGATAGCTTGTAAGAACATTTTTGGTTCTGGGCGCCACCACCAGTGCCTAAGGCACAATTTTTCAGCCCCTGTGTAACAGGGGCGTGTAATTACAATTTTTGATGTAATACTTTGCAGCAGGGCTTGTTCCTGCATTCCAACTAGAGTGTCTGTGAGGGGTTGCAGTGTTGTGGCACCAGCACCAGTGCCTAAGGCCCAATTTTTCTGCCCCTGTCTAACAGGGGCGTGTAATTACAATTTTTGATGCAATACTTTGCAGCAGGGCTCGTTCCTGCGTTCCAACTAGAGTGTCTGTGAGGGGTTGCAGTGTTGTGGCACCAGCACCAGTGCCTAAGGCCCAATTTTTCTGCCCCTGTCTAACAGGGGCGTGTAATTACAATTTTTGATGCAATACTTTGCAGCAGGGCTCGTTCCTGCGTTCCAACTAGAGTGTCTGTGAGGGGTTGCAGTGTTGTGGCACCAGCACCAGTGCCTAAGGCCCAATTTTTCTGCCCCTGTCTAACAGGGGCGTGTAATTACAATTTTTGATGCAATACTTTGCAGCAGGGCTCGTTCCTGCGTTCCAACTAGAGTGTCTGTGAGGGGTTGCAGTGTTGTGGCACCAGCACCAGTGCCTAAGGCCTAATTTTTCAGCTCCTGTTCAACAGGGGCATGTAATTACAATTCTTGATCTAATATTTCACAGCAGGGCCCTGTGAGGGCTTACAGTGTTTTGGCCACAGCAACACCTAAGGCCCAAATTTCTGCTGAGTATATAGGGCAGGACCCTACTTTCAAACATCTAACTTACAAACGACTCCTACTTGCAAACGGAAGGAGACAACAGGAAGTGAGATGAAATCTACCCCTAGGAAGGGAAATTCTCTCATGTAAGAGTTAATATGGGAAAACAATTTCTCCTTTCCACTGATGCTTTCCAATCCTTGTTCCACAAAAAAACCCAAATTTTCAAAAAACATTTTTCATTGGGACAAAAAAGTGAGGTGAAATCTTCTGAAGAGGAGGAAAGACGCAAAACAAATGTCACAGGGGTGATAACCCTTCCCTATGTTTTCCAAAAAGCTTAGAAAAGATTTTTTGGCTGGAGCTAAACACGTTAAAAATGTTCAAAATTACAAACAGATTCTACTTAACAACAAACCTACAGTCCCTGTCTTGTTTGCACCGCCTGTATACTGCTGTTCAGAGTATATAGGGACCTTTCCTTATTTTAATTTGGGTGCGGGGTTCCCCTTAATATCCATACAAGACCCAAAGGGCCTGGTAATGGACTGGGGGGTACCCATGCCGTTTGTCTCACTGATTTTCATCCATATTGCCAGGACCCGACATGACATTAAACCCGCAAGCAGTTTTAAATGAGATTTTTTCCTTTAAAAATGACATTTGGTGCAGGGACTGTTCTAAACATGGGAAACACGCGTCACTTTACAGGCATACTATAGACACCCCCCAGGTACGATATTTAAAGGAATATTTCACTTTTTTTTTTTACTTTAAGCATCATTAAAATCACTGCTCCCGAAAAAACGGCCGTTTTTAAAAGTTTTTTTTGCATTGATACATGTCCCCTGGGGTAGGACCCGGGTCCCCACACCCTTTTTAGGACAATACCATGCAAATTAGCCTTTAAAATGAGCACTTTTGATTTCGAACGTTCGAGTCCCATAGACGTCAATGGGGTTCTAACGTTCGTGCGAACTTGCGGTCCGTTCGCGGGTTCTGGTGCGAACCGAACCGGGGGGTGTTCGGCTCATCCCTAATGATAACGCCTGAAGCATTCTCCGATGCAGAGGCCAGCTTTGGAGTAACATTGGAGACAATGATAACTGTATTCTCTTCTAACTCCTCCTCTGCTGCATACACATTTCTTTTGGTGTCTTCTTCCTGATTCTGTAGGGGGAGTGTTTTCAGGAAAATGTTGCTCATGAAGTCGCCATTCACACAATCAGAGCAAATGCTTCCTGGGGGGATCCTTGCTAGTAGATCAGGGCAGTGACAATTACTTCAATAAATTTGAGGAAGGTGATTGGTCTTTCTCTTGACGTACACATTTTACATTGCCATATGAAAAATTAAAATTGCAACTTTTTTATACCAGTATAGGGACTTTCTAATGAGTATATAGGACTGATCATTTAAATCCACTCCCCCATGAAAAGATTATAATCATGGAGGCATACAGGCCTTACAATGGGACCGCTTGGAAAATAATTTATTAGTGGGCGTATTTTATATAATTTATCATGGTTGGGATGATCTTGGGGAGGGCACTGCGAGTTGTCACTGAAATGCCAGAAGCACATGATCATGTCATAGCGTGTCCTTCACATGACAGCAGAATAAATTGGCATGTGGTGGATGGGGTGGGTGGAGCAGTAGGCATGCGCTTCATTTTTCTTTGTAAGCCCCATATTAAATGTAAGGCCCAAAAAAAATTTTAACTTTTTAACTTGCATCGCCTATGAAACATACAGGCATAGAAAGAGGTGGGGTTAGTGGCAATAAATTGCTCTGCAAAAAGATTAGTTTGGTTCACGATGTAGTGCAACAAATCCTGAGGGAAAAAACAATAAAAAAAAATCTATTTCCAAAAAAATTTCAGTGTTGGGTTGCACACCTGGCTGTGTGGTGAAAGGGAGAATTGTAGCCCAGATGAAGCCCCAGTTAGTGGAAGGGGTGCAACGCTTAGACTGAGGGGTACATATGCCCCCTCAAGGTCCATAGGTTGTCTCAATCCCAGCTATGTTGATCACCTGCTGGCATCAGCGAATCCATGTGGGCATGCATCTCCTCTCCAGAAAAAAAGGTTCAGGGTATCCACACAGTGCTATACAGCTGTCTAAGGTTGGCTTCACACTATTCAGGAGATTGAGATGGGGCCAGTTCACAGATCTCCGGAGCGGCTCCGGTGTAAATTGAACAGGAGTTCTGTGAATCTTCTGGTCCATTTCAGGCCTGAATTCAGCCAAAAATTTGGGCTGAAATCAGACCTGAAACGGTGAATGGGGACGCACCGGACCCCTGCTGTGAGCCGATCTTTGCTGCGGTGTGAACCCAGCCTTATGCCCCATACACTTGGTCGGATATTCCGATGGAAAATGTCCGATTGGAGCGTGTTGTCGGACATTCCGACCGTGTGTGGGCTCCATTGGACATTTTCCATCGGATTTTCCTACACACAAAGTTTGAAAGCAGGCTATAAAATTTTCCGACAACAAAATCCGATCGCGTCAATTCCGACCGTGTGTGGCCAGTTCCGACGCACAAAATGCCACGCATGCTCAGAAGAAATTCCGAGACGGAACAGCTCAGTTTGGTAAAATTAGCGTTCGCAATGGATACAGCACTTTCGTCACGCTGCAATGTAAAAAATGGTTTAATACAGCGCACTCTCTTCTTCTTTATAATGTGAGAAGAATGAAGTCGTTTTGCTGCTCATATTCACACAGACTTCTCACAAACTTCTTTCTTTATAATTTATCGTGATTCCCTCAATATATTTTGATTTGTCACATCTGACAAAAAATTTTTTTGTTTTATTTTTATTTATTTTTTTTTTAAAGGCTGTTTTTTTTTTTTTGGGTTTGTATTTTTTTCAAGGCTGATCTTTGTTTTATTTTATTTTTAGTTTTACTCCCTAATATTTTTGTGTGTGTTTTGTGTGTCAAGTTACCACAACACCATTGATATCTTATATTATTTAATTTCAAGAAGGTTGCTTGGTGTTGGTGTCTCTTGTTAATTTCACATTGTATTTTTGAAATGTACCTGAATTCTCACAAACAAATTGCCCTTTTTTAACCACTTGACGACCGCCTCACGCCGATGTACATCGGCAAGGCGGCACGGACAGGCAAAATCACGTACATGGTACGTGATTTGCCTTCCGCGGGTGGGGGGTCCAATCGGACCCCCCCCCGCCGCCCGAGGCGGTCCCGTTTTGTCCCCCGGCGATCGGAGACGAGGGGGAGGCCATCCGTTCGTGGCCCCCCCCTCGCGATCACCGCCGGCCAATGGGAACACTCCTTTGCTGCTGTATGCTAAACAGCAGCAAAGGAAATGATGTCATCTCCCCTCGGGTCGGTAGTTTCCGTTCCGGCCCGAGGAGAGACGACAAGTGAGTGACTGCACCAACACACACACACACAGTAGAACATGCCAGGCATACATTACACCCCGATCCCCCCCCGATTGCCCCCTGATCCCCCCCAATCACACCCCCCCCTGTCACAAACTGACACCAGCAGTTTTTTTTTTTTTTTTTTTTCTGATTACTGCATGGTGTCAGTTTGTGACAGTTACTGTGTTAGCACAGTTACTGTTACCCCCTGTAGGTCTAGGGTACCCCCCTAACCCCCCCTAATAAAGTTTTAACCCCTTGATCACCCCCCGTCACCAGTGTCGCTAAGCGATCATTTTTCTGATCGCTGTATTAGTGTCGCTGGTGACGCTAGTTAGTGAGGTAAATATTTGGGTTCGCCGTCAGCGTTTTATAGCGTCAGGGACCCCCATATACAACCTAATAAATGTTTTAACCCCTTGATTGCCCCCTAGTTAACCTTTTCACCACTGATCACCGTATAACTGTTACGGTTGACGCTGGTTAGTTTGTTTATTTTTTATAGTGTCAGGGCACCCGCCGTTTATTACCGAATAAAGGTTTAGCCCCCTAATCGCCCGGCGGTGATATGCGTCGCCCCAGGCAGCGTCAGATTAGCGCCAGTACCGCTAACACCCACGCACGCAGCATACGCCTCCCTTAGTGGTATAGTATCTGAACGCATCAATATCTGATCCGATCAGATCTATACTAGCGTCCCCAGCAGTTTAGGGTTCCCAAAAACGCAGTGTTAGCGGGATCAGCCCAGATACCTGCTAGCACCTGCGTTTTGCGCCTCCGCCCGGCCCAGCCCACCCAAGTGCAGTATCGATCGATCACTGACACTTACAAAACACTAAACGCATAACTGCAGCGTTCGCAGAGTCAGGCCTGATCCCTGCGATCGCTAACAGTTTTTTTTGTAGCATTTTGGTGAACTGGCAAGCACCAGCCCCAGGCAGCGTCAGGTTAGCGCCAGTACCGCTAACACCCACGCACGCACCGTACACCTCCCTTAGTGGTATAGTATCTGATCGGATCAATATCTGATCCGATCAGATCTATACTAGCGTCCCCAGCAGTTTAGGGTTCCCAAAAACGCAGTGTTAGCGGGATCAGCCCAGATACCTGCTAGCACCTGCGTTTTGCCCCTCCGCCCGGCCCAGCCCACCCAAGTGCAGTATCGATCGATCACTGTCACTTACAGAACACTAAACGCATAACTGCAGCGTTCGCAGAGTCAGGCCTGATCCCTGCGATCGCTAACAGTTTTTTTGGTAGCGTTTTGGTGAACTGGCAAGCACCAGCCCCAGGCAGCGTCAGGTTAGCGCCAGTACCGCTAACACCCACGCACGCAGCGTACACCTCCCTTAGTGGTATAGTATCTGAACGGATCAATATCTGATCCGATAAGATCTATACTAGCGTCCCCAGCACTTTAGGGTTCCCAAAAACGCAGTGTTAGCGGGATCAGCCCAGATACCTGCTAGCACCTGCGTTTTGCCCCTCCGCCCGGCCCGGCCCAGCCCACCCAAGTGCAGTATCGATCGATCACTGTCACTTACAAAACTCTAAACGCATAACTGCAGCGTTCGCAGAGTCAGGCCTGATCCCTGTGATCGCTAACAGTTTTTTTGGTAGCGTTTTGGTGAACTGGCAAGCGCCAGCGGCGTAGTACACCCCGGTCGTAATCAAACCAGCACTGCAGTAACACTTGGTGACGTGGCGAGTCCCATAAGTGCAGTTCAAGCTGGTGAGGTGGCAAGCACAAGTAGTGTCCCGCTGACACCAAAAAGACAAACACAGGCCCGTCGTGCCCATAGTGCCCTTCCTGCTGCATTCGCCAATCCTAATTGGGAACCCACCGGTTCTGCAGCGCCCGTACTTCCCCCATTCACATCCCCAACCAAATGCAGTCGGCTGCATGAGATGCATTTTTATGTCCTCCCGAGTACCCCTACCCAGCGAACCCCCCAAAAAAGATGTTGTGTCTGCAGCAAGCGTGGATATAGGCGTGACACCCGCTATTATTGTCCCTCCTGTCCTGACAATCCTGGTCTTTGCATTGGTGAATGTTTTGAACGCTACCATGCACTAGTTGAGTATTAGCGTAGGGTACAGCATTGCACAGACTAGGCACACTTTCACAGGGTCTCCCAAGATGCCATCGCATTTTGAGAGACCCGAACCTGGAACCGGTTACAGTTATAAAAGTTAGTTACAAAAAAAGTGTAAAAAAAAAAATATATATAAAATAAAAAAAAATAGTTGTCGTTTTATTGTTCTCTCTCTCTCTATTCTCTCTCTATTGTTCTGCTCTTTTTTTTTACTGTATTCTATTCTGCAATGTTTTATTGTTATTGTTATTGTTATTATGTTTTATCATGTTTGTTTTTCAGGTATGTAATTATTTATACTTTACTGTTTACTGTGCTTTATTGTTAACCATTGTTAACCATTTTTTTGTCTTCAGGTACGCCATGCACGACTTTGAGTGGTTATACCAGAATGATGCCTGCAGGTTTAGGTATCATCTTGGTATCATTCTTTTCAGCCAGCGGTCGGCTTTCATGTAAAAGCAATCCTAGCGGCTAATTAGCCTCTAGACTGCTTTTACAAGCCGTGGGAGGGAATGCCCCCCCCCCACCGTCTTCCGTGTTTTTCTCTGGCTCTCCTGTCTCAACAGGGAACCTGAGAATGCAGCCGGTGATTCAGCCTGCTGACCATAGAGCTGATCAGACATCTCTATGGCCTAAGAAACCGGAAGCTACGAGCATTTCATGGCTTAGATTTCGCCGGATGTAAATAGCGCCATTGGGAAATTGGGGAAGCATTTTATCACACCGATCTTGGTGTGGTCAGATGCTTTGAGGGCAGAGGAGAGATCTAGGGTCTAATAGACCCCAATTTTTTCAAAAAAGAGTACCTGTCACTACCTATTGCTATCATAGGGGATATTTACATTCCCCGAGATAACAATAAAAATGATTAAAAAAAAAAAATATGAAAGGAACAGTTTAAAAGTAAGATTAAAAAAGCAAAAAAATAATTAAGAAAAAAAAAAAAAAAAAAAGCACCCCTGTCGCCCCCTGCTCTCGCGCTAAGGCGAACGCAAGCGGCGGTCTGTCGTCAAACGTAAACAGCAATTGCACCATGCATGTGAGGTATCACCGCGAAGCCCAGATCGAGTGCAGTAATTTTTCCAGTAGACCTCCTCTGTAAATCTAAAGTGGTAACCTGTAAAGGCTTTTAAAGGCTTTTAAACATGTATTTATTTTGTTGCCACTGCACGTTTGTGCGCAATTTTAAAGCATGTCATGTTTGGTATCCATGTACTCCGCCTAAGATCATCTTTTTTATTTCATCAAACATTTGGGCAATATAGTGTGTTTTAGTGCATTAAAATTTAAAAAAGTGTGTTTTTTCCCCAAAAAATGCGTTTGAAAAATCGCTGCGCAATTACTGTGTGAAAAAAAAAAATGAAACACCCACCATTTTAATCTGTAGGGCATTTGCTTTAAAAAAATATATAATGTTTGGGGGTTCAAAGTAATTTTTTTGCAAAAAAAAATAACTTTTTCATGTAAACAATAAGTGTCAGAAAGGGCTTTGTCTTCAAGTGGTTAGAAGAGTGGGTGATGTGTGACATAAGCTTCTAAATGTTGTGCATAAAATGCCAGGACAGTTCAAAACCCCCCTAAATGACCCCATTTTGGAAAGTAGACACCCCAAGCTATTTGCTGAGAGTCATGTCGAGTCCATGGAATATTTTATATTGCGACACAAGTTGCGGGAAAGAGACAAATTTTTTATTTTTTTTTGCACAAAGTTGTCACTAAATGATATATTGCTCAAACATGCCATGGAAATATGTGAAATTACACCCCAAAATACATTCTGCTGCTTCTCCTGAGTACGGGGATACCACATGTGTGAGACTTTTTGGGAGCCTAGCCGCGTACGGGACCCCGAAAACCAAGCACCGCCTTCAGGCTTTCTTAGGGCGTGAATTTTTGATTTCACTCTTCACTGCCTATCACAGTTTCGGAGGCCATGGAATGCCCAGGTGGCACAAAACCCCCCCAAATGACCCCATTTTGGAAAGTAGACACCCCAAGCTATTTGCTGAGAGGTATAGTGAGTATTTTGCAGACCTCACTTTTTGTCACAAAGTTTTGAAAATTGAAAAAAGAAAAAAAAAATGTTTTTTCTTGTCTTTCTTCATTTTCAAAAACAAATGAGGGCTGCAAAATACTCACCATGCCTCTCAGCAAATAGCTTGGGGTGTCTACTTTCCAAAATGGGGTCATTTTGGGTGGTTTTGTGCCACCTGGGCATTCCATGGCCTCCGAAACTGTGATAGGCAGAGAAGAGTGAAATCATAAATTTACACTCTTAGAAATCCTGAAGGCAGTGATTGGTTTTCGGGGCCCCGTACGCGGCTAGGCTCCCAAAAAGTCCCACACATGTGGTATCCCCATACTCAGGAGAAGCAGCTGAATGTATTTTGGGGTGTAATTCCACATAGGCCCATGGCCTGTGTGAGCAATATATCATTTAGTGACAACTTTTTGTAAATATTTTTTTTTTTTTTTTGTCATTTTTCAATCACTTGGGACAAAAAAAAAAAATATTCAATGGGTTCAACATGCCTCTCAGCAATTTCCTTGGGGTGTCTACTTTCCAAAATGGGGTCATTTGGGGGGGTTTTGTACTGCCCTGCCATTTTAGCACCTCAAGAAATGACATAGGCAGTCATAAACTAAAAGCTGTGTAAATTACAGAAAATGTACCCTAGTTTGTAGACGCTATAACTTTTGCGCAAACCAATAAATATACGCTTATTGACATTTTTTTTACCAAAGACATGTGGCCGAATACATTTTGGCCTAAATGTATGACTAAAATTTAGTTTATTGGATTTTTTTTATAACCAAAAGTAGAAAATATCATTTTTTTTCAAAATTTTCGGTCTTTTTCCGTTTATAGCGCAAAAAATAAAAACCGCAGAGGTGATCAAATACCATCAAAAGAAAGCTCTATTTGTGGGAAGAAAAGGACGCAAATTTCGTTTGGGTACAGCATTGCATGACCGCGCAATTAGCAGTTAAAGCGACGCAGTGCCAAATTGGAAAAAGACCTCTGGTCCTTGGGCAGCATAATGGTCCGGGGCTCAAGTGGTTAAGGAAAACACACATAGGCGAGTATAATTGAAAAAAAATCCTTTATTAAGGGCTCAGAACCAAACAAAGAGGGAGGCAACGCTGGAGAAACATCAGAAATTGGCGAAGCCTTGGACAACCAGGGCAGACATCAATTATTTAACATCAAAATTGGTGGCCTGAGGTGTCCATATCTAAGGAAGTGCAGTCTGGTCCAGAAGTCCCAGATATCATGAAAGCAGCAGATGACATCTGTGTCCCCAGGCTGTGGTACTACAACAGGCTGCATCTTTTGCCAGACCAGACTGAACCCAGGGCCATCACTCTCTGGTCTTCTTTCCACGCTTCCTTCCACGCTGTGGCTCTGGTGTTGGAGATGTGGCAGGAGGAGAAGTAGGACCTGGAGGAGGAGGAGGAGAAGGAGTAGTAGGACCTGGAGGAGGAGGAGGAGTAGTAGGACCTGGAGGAGGAGGAGGACTATGTGTGAGGTCACAAATGTGGGTAGCAGATGTTATTTGGCCCCTCAACCCCTTATTGAGAGCTTCCAAAATTAAGGACTCACACAGGAGTCGTTGGCCCTCCTCCATCTGCAGCATTTTGCAGGCAGTTAGGCCAGCAAAGTCCTCCTCCACACTGTGGGGGCTTCTCAGGGCCTCTGTAGCCTTCCAAAAGAGGCCTATGGCAGCCTCCTCCAGGTTACTCATCTTCCTGCCACTTTTTCTTTGAAGGAGGAGGGGAGAGACCTGGATATCAGGCAGCCTGCTTGGCCCGGCCACCTCATGGCTGAGACTTCCCTGTGTATGAAAAAGGGACATGGTTTTAGTTTTTGCATCATCAATCACAATCATAAATTAGTACTCCAAACTAACATCTAGTTAACATCATTGATTGGACAACCAGAAATATTTAGGAGAATGCTATACCTGGCTCAAGCTGGGCTCCTCCACATCTTGCTGCCTGGAAGGCCCAGGTTGGGCGTCAGAAGCCTCAGCTGAGGTGGAAGGAAGCGTGGAAGGAAGAGTGGAGAGTGCTGGCCTGGGTTCAGTCTGACCTGCCAGAAAATGCAGCCTGTCATAGTACCACAGCCTGGGGACATAAATGTCATCTGCAGCTCCGGATCTCTGGGAATCTTGGACCTTCTTGTGCTCCCTTAGATAAGTGCTCCTCAGGCCACCAATTAGGATCTTCAAATAGGTCATGTCTGCCGTGGGTATCACCATCTTCACAAATTCCAACAATTGATCCAGCGCTTCCTTCCTCTTTGTTTGGTTCTTATATTCAGGGTGGTTTATCTCCCACAGACAAGGCAGCTCTCTGAACATATCAATGAAGATTGCCATAAAGTCCTCATCTTTCAAGATATCCATTTTCACTGCAAGACACAACACAAGACAAACCCTAATGTCAGCCTAAAGTCTTCTAAACTTGTGAAAATACAGGCCTCAATCTACAAGCAGTATAGGCCCAATGTTAAATCTTACCTTCATTTTCACGATCGGCGCCTCCGTTACTCCTTCCTCCGATCACAGATCGTACGTACTACGCACGCGTGTTATGCTTTAAAGACACTGCGCATGCGTGAAACTTCGCCCGCCCCTGAGGTTCTTTCTAGTCTATTCCCCGCCCCTTCTCATTTGGCGCAGTAGGGAAGAGCACATGGCGGTGTCAGAACAGGTGTCTGATATTTACACCAACGAGGAGGAGGAAAGCCCGGAGGCAGAAACATCCCGATCCAGAAGGAGACGATATAAGGCATCAAATATGTCCTTTGGGGAGATGTTGGAGATGGTTGACATAATGAAGAGGGCCGACTATGATGGGAAGTATGGACCTTACCCCAACCCCAATGTCAGAAAGGCCAAGATCATGGCGAAAGTGGTCAAAAGTCTGCACCGGAATTTCGGGGTACGTCGATCGAAAGATCAGCTCAGGAAGCGGTGGTCGGACCTAAAATTAAGAGAGCACGAGCAGTACAGAAAGATCCGGAGAGTGCTGCAAAAAAGTAAGTAGTTGTCCTGTGTTCCTATTCTTTTTGTCTTTATTACGTTCGTGCTGCTCCATGTGCTTTTCTTAACTGTTAATCCAGTTTAAAATGTCAACTTTCATGTTCTTGGACACATTATTCGTTTGTATCAAACATTTTTCTTTCGGCCTATAAAACACCATTGTTTGGGCCATATGCATTTGCCAACATTTTTTAGGGCCTACTTGTCTGAAAATAATTTGGTTGTGTAGATATGTTTGTTAATAGAATGAAATGCAAACTAGATTCTGTGTAAGGAGAGGACACTCAGCAGCTGTTTAGACATCTTGACGCTGGAGCACTAGTGAGGGACACAAGAACACCCTTTTTATTAGGGGTCCCGCACAGGTGCTCCAGTGTATACTATAGGGGTGTCTCCATCTGTGAAGCTTGTACAAAACAGGTAAAGTATTGAAGCTTGACAAAGGACACTAAAAATTCTACATCTTGGAACTCTCCCAAAACAGACAATTGTACCCCACTTCCAAGCAATGTTTCATATTTATAGTTCTGCCATCAAATATCTGTGTGCTAAGTATACCATTTTTTTTTACATAGGGGATAAAAGACTCGGAGGACACCCTTCATCTGAGGAGACCACAGACCCCCCACCTCTGGAAGAAGGGGAAATCCACCTAAGACAAGAAGAGCAGGAGGAAGAAGACGTGGTGGAAATTGGCACCACAACAGGTGAGTGTCTGCGACCACAGGCTCAGGTAAGAGATGGATGCCGGCATATTTATAAAACATGTTTTTTTTTTGGTTTCTATCTTTTTAGGTGATCGTGATGTTGTGGATCCAGGGTATTTCACCTAGGAAAGTGCACAGATCCTGATCGGGGAGATCATGGGGTGTAATAGGGACTTGGAAAACATCAAGAAAAACATCAATGATGTTATTCAAAAAAATAAGAACATCATTGATGTTTTGGGGAGAGTTTAAAACCCCTCCAAATCCCTTTCTTTTATGGTGTGCTACAATTTTAACATTTTTTGTCTAATTGGAGAAAAGCCAAATTTTGAGGATGCACACAGTGTGTCAACATGTGCTATCTGAATTAAGTAAAAAGCCTTCGCGCTATTAAATGTGCTAAAGCAGACTGCTAAACATCAAAGGTGAAGTGATGAAAAGGTGTAAAATGCATAAAAGTGTAGTGTAATAAATAAAATCACAGCTGTCTGCAGCAGAACCTAAAGTGTATCACAATCCACTCACAGTATAGTAAATGCTAGAAATGGTCCCGCGCTACAGCAAAAATGAAATCAAACATATAAATGACCTTATAGTGTCTAAAAGTGAACAGATGATGAATCCTCTTAAGGTAAATAAAAAAATAAAAATGAATCCAAAACCACTAAAAATATTAATCGTCTCTTAAAAATATTAGTAATAAATGGAGCACAAGTGCATAAAAAAGTGTCTGTGCAAAAAAGTGTCAAGAAGGTCCAAAACAAACAATGGGCATGGAGAGGTAAGAATCCAGGGATGAGCTCACAAAACCCTCACCTTCATAGCTTAAAAATCAGGCATATAGTGAGCAGGAATCCGTTGTGTGGTTTCCACTTCAGCCACCAGGGGGCCCTTTGTTCCACTGTATAAACGGCCAATAGTCACTCTAGGCCCATAAGAAAGGGGATGATTCTGGTGTATAATCAAACAGCCGCCACTAGAGGGACCTCTACATCACTCTCAAAACGACCTCAGATAGACGTCCCATCCAAGTCCTCATCCGAACCTGTCACCTCCGTTCGGGGGGGGGGGGGGAGGCGGGGGGAACAAGGGAACGAGAGAAGGTGGGTAGAGGTGGGGGAAGAAGAAATTCCAGATAGTGTAGTATGTAAAATCCAAGTAAGGTTTAATAAAAGTAATCCTGGACTCTTACAATATGAAAGTTAAAAACAGGCAAGAATCAGCAAAACGAAGCATCCGAGCGCCACTCTTACGTCACTTCCGGTGCACTGTCAACCTACGACCACTCCCTACGCGTTACGTCATCATCGTGATCCCCTGATGAAGTCACGTGATGACGTAACGCGTAGGGAGTGGTCGTAGGTTGACAGTGCACCGGAAGTGACGTAAGAGTGGCGCTCGGATGCTTCGTTTTGCTGATTCTTGCCTGTTTTTAACTTTCATATTGTAAGAGTCCAGGATTACTTTTATTAAACCTTACTTGGATTTTACATACTACACTATCTGGAATTTCTTCTTCCCCCACCTCTACCCACCCTCTCTCGTTAACTTGTTCCCCCCGCCTCCCCCCCCCCCGAACGGAGGTGACAGGTTCGGATGAGGACTTGGATGGGACGTCTATCTGAGGTCGTTTTGAGAGTGATGTAGAGGTCCCTCTAGTGGCGGCTGTTTGATTATACACCAGAATCATCCCCTTTCTTATGGGCCTAGAGTGACTATTGGCCGTTTATACAGTGGAACAAAGGGCCCCCTGGTGGCTGAAGTGGAAACCACACAACGGATTCCTGCTCACTATATGCCTGATTTTTAAGCTATGAAGGTGAGGGTTTTGTGAGCTCATCCCTGGATTCTTACCTCTCCATGCCCATTGTTTGTTTTTGACCTTCTTGACACTTTTTTGCACAGACACTTTTTTATGCACTTGTGCTCCATTTATTACTAATATTTTTAAGAGACGATTAATATTTTTAGTGGTTTTGGATTCATTTTTATTTTTTTATTTACCTTAAGAGGATTCATCATCTGTTCACTTTTAGACACTATAAGGTCATTTATATGTTTGATTTCATTTTTGCTGTAGCGCGGGACCATTTCTAGCATTTACTAACATGTGCTATCTGCCATCACGGGAGATCAATGGACGCGTATTGGGGGTGCAACCCCTTCCTCAATAATAAAGTAGCTGTAAGGAAGGGGTTGCTCCCCCAAAACACGTCCCTTGATCCCCATGATGGCAGCTAGCACATGTTGACATCCGGCTATTTGTGTGCATCTTCAAAATTTGGCTTTTCCGGGGGGGACTTCACCTCATCTGAACGCAATATCAAACACAGTTTCTAAATACTCATGTCTGATATTGCCTTCAAGTTCTACCAAATGTGAACTTTGTAAGTTCAAGATTTGTGTCTTTCTTGTGGGTTTTAAACATGCCTGTTTTATCTTAAATGGACATTTCTACTTTTTCTAATGTGACCCCAAAAATTGTTATACAACAAACATGTTGGTTTGTTTTAACCAGTTGCCGACTGCCGCACGACGATGTACGTCGGCAGAATGGCACGGGCAGGCAAAAGGACTTACAGGTACGTCCTTGCCTGCCCGCTGGTGGGGGGGACCCCCCCCGTGCCTGCGGTGGTCGGATTCAGGTCAGGGGCGATCAAAGGTGAGGGGGAGGCCACTCATTTGTTGCTCCCCCCTCGCGATCGCTCCTGGCCAATGACGGGCTTCCTCGGCTTCTGTAATGTAAACAGAAGAGAAGGAAGTGATGTCACTCTCCTCGAGCCGGTCTTTTCGTTCCGGCGCCGAGGAGAGAAGACATCCAAGTAAGTTTGCACCAAAACTACACTAACAGTAGAACACGCAGGCACACTTGTCCCCCCCCCCCCATCACCCCCCAGTCATCCCCTGATCACCCCCCTGTACCCCCTGTCACACTGACACCAAAAGCAGTTTTTTTTTTCTGATTATTGCATTGGTGTCAGTTTGTGACAGTTGTAAGTGTTAGGGCAGTTAGGGTTAGCCCCCTTTAAGTCTGGGGTACCCCCCTTTAGGTCTAGGGTACCCCCCTAACCCCTCCCTAATAAAGTTTTAACCCCGTGATCACCCCCCATTGCCAGTGTCACTAAGCGATCATTTTTCTGATCGCTGTATTAGTGACACAGGTGACGCTAGTTAGGGAGGTAAGTATATAGGTTCGCCGTCAGTGTTTTATAGTGACAGGGACCCCTATATACTACCTACTAAAGGTTTTAACCCCCTGATTGCCCCCTAGTTAACCCTTTCACCAGTGATCACCATATAATTGTTACGGGTGACGCTGGTTAGTTAGTTTGTTTATTATAGTTTATTATAGTTTTTTATAGTTTTAGGGCACCCGCCGTTTATTACCTTATAAAGGTTTAACCCCCTGATTGCCCGGCGGTGATATAAGTTAAGTATTTAGGGTCAGCTAAGGTCTGCGTCGCCCCAGGCAGCATCAGGTTAGCGGCAGTACCGCTAAAACCCACGCAGCAGCATACACCTCCCTTAGTGCTATAGTATCTGAACGGATCAATATCTGATCCGATCAGATCTATGCTAGCATCCCCAGCAGTTTAGGGTCCTCAAAAACGCAGTGGTAGCGGGATCAGCCCAGATACCTGCTAGCACCTGCGTTTTGCCCCTCGGCCCAGCCCACCCCACCCAAGTGCAGTATCGATCGATCACTGACACAAAACACTAAGCACACATAACTGCAGCGCTCGCAGAGTCAGGCCTGATCCCTGCGATCGCTAACAGTTTTTTGGTAGCGTTTTGATACAGTCGCTGACAGTCAGGAGCTTTTTTGCCTGTGAGTCTCACTAGTGTACCCCTATATTTAGAGCCCAAAATGGCAAATCGAAGGTACACTAGTGAAGAGGCCTACACGTTTCTGAGCATGACAGATAGTGAAGAGGAAGTCACTCATCTGTCAGATTCAGGCTCAGAATACGATCCTGTAGAAGACATGACAGATAGCTCTGACGACGGAGTTGTGGTCCCTGCTAAGGTCAGGCGTACCAGACCCCGAACTTCTTCTTCTGTCCTTGAAGTGCAAGAACCGCAGGTCCCTCGTATGGAGCAGAGAAGTACTAGCGCCGCTATTCCTTCTGGTGAACTGGCAAGCACCAGCGGCCTAGTACACCCTGGTCGTACATCCAGCACTGCAGTATCACGTGGTGACGTGGCGAGTCCCATAAGTGCAGTTCAAGCTGCTAAGGTGGCAAGCACTAGTAGTGTCCCGCTGCCACCAAGAAGACGAACACAGGCCCGTCTTGCCCATAGTGCCCTTCCTGCTGCATTCGCCAATCCGAATTGGGTACCTACCACTTCTGCAGCACCGGTACTTCCCCCATTCACTGGCCAACCCGGAATTCAGGTGGAAACAGTTGATTTTACGCCACTGGATTTTTATTCGCTGTTTTTCACCGAAGATCTCTATAGATCTATTGTGGACCAAAGCAATTTATACGCTGGTCAACACATCACCGCTAATCCCCAGTCCTCCCTTGCCAGAGATTGGAGACCAATTACGGTCTCCTAATTTAAGCTCTTTCTGGGCCTTTCCCTCAACATGGGCATAAATAAAAAGAGTGAGTTTCGGTCATATTGGTCCACTGACCCAATTTACCATATGCCCGTGTTCTCTGCTTCCATGGCCAGGGCACGATACGAGCAGATTTTGCGGTTCATGCACTTCAACGACAAAGAACTCTGTCGTCCTCGTGGAGACCCTGGATACGATCGGCTCTACAGAATTCGGCCCCTCGTAAACCACTTCAACCAGCGTTTTGCAGACTTGTTTACTCCCCATCAAGTTGTCTGCGTTGATGAGTCCCTGATTAAATTTTCTGGCCGCTTGTCATTCAAACAGTATCTTCCCAGCAAGCGTGCCAGATACGGGGTCAAGATGTATAAGCTCTGTGAAAGGGCCACAGGCTATACATGTAGTTTTATGGTTTACAAGGGCAAAGATAGTCACGTAGAGCCGACAAACTGCCCTGACTACATAGGAAGCGCTGGCAAGATAGTGTGGGACTTGGTGTCACCCTTATTGGGAAAGGGGTACCATTTATATGTGGACAATTATTACACGAGCGTGCTACTTTTTAGTCACCTTTTTGATCATCAAATTGGAGCATGTGGCACCGTGCGACCTAATCGCCGGGGCTTTCCCCAGCGGCTTGTAGATTCCCGTCTTAGGCTGGGGGAGAGAGCCTGCTTGCAATGTAATAATTTGCTCGCTATGAAGTGGAGGGACAATAAGAATGTTTTCGTTCTTACCTCCCTTCATGCAGACACGACGGTCCAAATTACTACGGCGACTGGTGTTGTGGAGAAACCCCTCTGTGTCCACGAATATAACCAAAATATGGGAGGGGTGGACCTCAACGACCAGTTGTTGGCGCCGTACCTAATTGCCTGTAAGGCCAGACGCTGGTACAAAAAGTGTCTGTATACTTATTTCAATTGGCTTTGCTGAACGCTCATGTGCTATACAGAGCTTCAGGATGGACTGGATCCTTCCTTAAATTCCAGGAAGAGATCGTCAGAGCCCTTCTGTATCCAGACGGTGCTCCACCTCACCTTCCCTAACCAAATGCATTAAGCCGGCTGCATGAGAGGCATTTTCCTTATGTTCTCTAGAGTACCCCCACCCAACGAGCCCCCCAAAGAAAATGTTGTGTCTGCAGAAAGCGCAGATTTAGGCGTGACACCTGGTATTATTGTCCCTCCTGTCCTGGTCTTTGCATTGGTGAATGTTTTGAGCGCTACCATACACTAGTTGAGTTTTAGCGTAGGGTACAGCATTGCACAGACTAGGACACAGTTTCACAGGGTCTCCCAAGATGCCATCGCATTTTGAGAGACCCAAACCTGGAACCGTTACAGTTTTAACAGTTACAGTTATAAAAAAAAAGTAAAAAAAAAATACACAAAAAAAATATAAAATAAAAAACCCAAAAATAGTTGTCATTTTATTGTTCTCTCTCTCTCTATTTTATCTCTATTGTTCTGCTCTTTTTTACTGTATTCTATTCTGCAATGTTTTATTGTTGTTATGTTTTATCATGTTTGCTTTTCAGGTATGTAAATTTTTTTATAGTTTACTGTGTTTTAACCATTTTTTTGTTTTCAGGTATGCCATTCAGCTGCATCGCGGATTTATTTATCTTGACAGCAACAGTGTTTGCTCCCATGATACATAAAGCCATGACTCCAGCGCTGTCGGAGGTGATTTCACCACCACAGTTACATACTTCAGCATATATGCCGAAGCGTGGGGGCAGCAGTGGGTGGAGGAGAGATTTGCTCCTGCCTTTTGCGGGAGGATGTCCCATGCTTTGGCATATATATATTTTAGGCACAGGTTGCGTTAAATGTTTTATTTTTTACTATGTTTTTTTTTGTATTTGCTTTGCAGGTATGGTAAGTATTACTGTTATACTGTAATGTTACTTTGTTTTTTTGTTAACCATCATTTGCTTAGCAGGTACGCCATTCAGTTGCAGCGCGGATTTATTTATCTTGACAGCAACAGCGTTTAGTCCCACGATACATAAAGCCGTGACTCCAGCGCTGTCGGAGGTGATTTCACCACCACAGTTACATACTTCAGCATATATGCCGAAGCGTGGGGGCAGCAGTGGGTGAAGGAGCGATTTGCTCCTGCCTTTTGCGGGAGGATGCCCCCATGCTTCGGCATATATAAATGGTGCATGTATGCCCATCATTAGAAGTGGGTGAATGAAGGGAGGTATTCTAATGGTGGGCATACACACCGATCAATATCTTTTTTTCATTCAGTCCCCAGGCTGCATGAAAAAAAAGTTTGCAATATATGCCCAACAAGGACCAGCAACGTACTGGTATGTTGCTGGACTTTGAGTGGGTATACCAGAATGATGCCTGCAGGTTTAGCTATCATCTTGGTATCATTCTTTTCAGCCAGCGGTCGGCTTTCATGTAAAAGCAATCCTAGCAGCTAATTAGCCTCTAGACTGCTTTTACAAGCAGTGGGAGGGAATGCACCCCCCACCGTCTTCCATGTTTTTCTCTGGCTCTCCTGTCCCAACAGGGAACCTGAAAATGCAGCCGGTGATTCAGCCAGCTGACCATAGAGCTGATCAGAGACCAGAATGGCTCCAAACATCTCTATGGCCTAAGAAACCGGAAGCTACGAGCATTTCATGACTTAGATTTTGCCAGATGTAAACAGTGCCATTGGGAAATTGGGAAAGCATTTTATCACACCGATCTTGGTGTGGTCAGATGCTTTGAGGGCAGAGGAGAGATCTAGGGTCTAATAGACCCCAATTTTTTCAGTACCTGTCACTACCTATTGCTATCTTAGGGGATATTTACATTCCCTGAGATAACAATAAAAATGATTAAGAAAAAAATAAAAATGAAAGGAACAGTTTAAAAATAAGATAAAAAAGCAAAAAAAAAAAAAAAAAAAAAAAAGCACCCCTGTCCCCCCCTGCTCTCGCGCAAAGGCGAACGCAAGCGTCGGTCTGGCGTCAAATGTAAACAGCAATTGCACCATGCATGTGAGGCATCACCATGAAGGTCAGATCGGGGGCAGTAATTTTAGCAGTAGACCTCCTCTGTAAATCTAAAATGGTAACCTATAAAGGCTTTTAAAAATGTATTTAGTTTGTCGCCACTGCATGTTTGTGCGCAATTTTAAAGCATGTCATGTTTGGTATCCATGTACTCAGCCTAAGATCATCTTTTTTATTTCATCAAACATTTGGGCAATATAGTGTGTTTTAGTGCATTAAAATTGAAAAAAGTGTGTTTTTTCCCCAAAAAATGCATTTGAAAAATCGCTGCGCAAATACTGTGTGAAAAAAAAATGAAACACCCACCATTTTAATCTGTAGGGCATTTGCTTTAAAAAAATATATAATGTTTTGGGGTTCAAAGTAATTTTCTTACAAAAAAAAATAATTTTTTCATGTAAACAAAAAGTGTCAGAAAGGGCTTTGTCTTCAAGTGGTTAGAAGAGTGGGTGATGTGGGGGGGCGTGGTCTCGATATGAAGCGGTGAGGATGTGTTTTCCCTGAGCTCCGGCGGCAGCACCACTTATAACCACTAATACCCAGATATCCACCCTGCATCACCCTAAGACACTATGGGGAAAAGGACGGGCAAATCCCTGCCTCAAAAAGGAACCCCGTCAGGCTCCATAAAGCGGTATCTTGCCGTGGAAACGGAGGACACTCTCAGCATGGATGGACTAGACCGCTCGCCACGCGGCCCGAGCTCCGCCTCCCGCCATAGACCTGCAACCAGGAGACACTCTCCGGCAGTATCGGCTTGCTCGGACGGGGAAGAAAGTGCCTCCAGGAACTCGGAGGTCGCGGCGCTGGTTAGTGACCTTCCTACTAAAACTGAGCTAGCCTCTCTGTTCTCTAATAAAGAGAAAAAAACCACGCTTAACTTAATACATGTGAATACCACTAAGGTATAATAGGGATATTAAACAGTCCAATATATTGCATAAAAGTCCACAAATGAATTCAAATCTTCAGTGACGAAAAAATTGATGAATCCCAAAAGGATCAAATAGAACGGCAAATAGTAAGTAGAATGCTTACCAGATGGCAAGCCAATTCAAACAGGTGGCTTAAACCCAGCCTGGGCCTTTAAGGAACCAGTCCTGGTGTAATGGGTAAACCTTCCACTCGTGAAGGGTGAACGTGGATTCATGCGAATGCGTTCTGATTCACTTCCGATCAGAGGTTGGTTTGCAAAATGTTGAATAAATTCTTTTATAGATGAGAATTCATTGAATCCAAACTTAAGACTTGTTCCACATTGGTAGACTTGAAAGTGTTTCACTGAGTCCTTGGCCCTTACCGACAATGAGTACACGTTGGCCTTGGAGTCACTTTTCCTCAACAGATAACTGCCATCTTGTCCATTGGTAAGCAAAAGAGCTTCTGCTGAATGTCGGGTCAGATTCTCATGAAACCACCAAATCCTCTGCACTAGGACCTCAAGACCATAGGCCTGCATTGGATGTGATGATGTCAAAGGATAGTTCACCACTGGAGCATGGGGGAGCGCCATCAATCATTTTTTATCTCTCTGTTCTCTAGCCTGGAACGCTCTATTAAGAAGGAGCTCTCAGCAGTCAGATCAGATCTAACGCACGTGTTGGAACATGTAGAGGGGACGGAGCTGCGCCTCGATCGCCACGCGGCCGCAATACGATCTTTGCAAGCGAACACCCGCAACCTCACTATCTCACATCGCATGGCTCTATATAAGATCGAAGATCAAGAGAACCGCAATCGGCGGAATAACATTCGGAACAGAGGCCTGCCGGAGGCCACAGGTGATGATGACCTTTTCCCTTCCCTCCGTGGTATATTTAATGGCCTGCTAGGCCAGCCAGCAGACTTTCCTCTGAAAATTGACAGAGCACACAGAGCTCTAAGGCCCCGCAATCTGGCCTCTGATATCCCACGGGACGTAATCTGCAGGTTACATTACTTTGAGGAAAAGGAGAGAATTATGAAGAAAGCCCGGGAAAAAACACCACTGGACTTTGATGGCGCATCCCTGCTGTTCTTCCTTGACCTGGCCAGAGAGACATTAGAGCGACGCAGGGCCCTGCGTCCGCTTACTGAACAGCTGCGCATAGCCTCCATTAACTATCGCTGGGGCTTTCCCTCAGCTCTTATAGCCCATAAAGACGGCAAGACAGCAACCCTCCGCTTCCCGGAAGACCTGGGAAAATTTTGCTCGGAACTTAACATCCCACCACTGGATCTCCCAGGATGGCAAGAATCCATTCCCTCACTCAGTGCTCGTCCGGAACCACACTGGCAAAAAGTGCAACACAAGCGTAGATCTGGCTCCCCTGATGCTTCTTCACAATTTGGGTGACTGTAGCTCTACATCCCATCTAACGCTACCCAGGAGACTCCTCATAAACATAACACTTGCAAGTATAATGTTCTAAATTATGTTTTGCATACACCCTCCACACAACTGTGGAACTATTACTGTTTTAATTTTTTTTTGCTTTCACAGTTTGTCTTATTGAGGTGTTAAATTCTAGAAGGCGCTCTCCTACCTTATATGATAAGATTACCCCTACTTAGTTGTTGTTCTGTTTTAAGTATATACCGGTATTTAAAGTGGGGGTAGAAAATGAAAGAGGAGGAGGAGGATAGATAGGAGAAGAAGTGGGGAGAGAGATCTCCTGGCTTGCTCACTGGTGTGGCTTTTATACTTTTTTTAGTTATCTTTTTTCTTGGTTCTCTTTTTTTATTTTACTGGGTAAATATAACGTTCTTGTTTTTTTTTTTGCAAGACAAGGTGCCGCGGCCGGGGTGATGGGATGACACATGCGCAGGTATGTTTGCGCTTCGTCGTTCGGCCCTGGCGTTGAGACCGCCCCCTCGGGGGGGCCAGGGAACCCGCTGTCCTCAGATACCTGCTCCTTTTGGGGGTGGGGGGATTGCAGGCCCTCGGCTCGCCCCACCTAGGCACAATAGACTTTTGTATGTCCTTGACCACCTTTTTCAACGGTGGCTTTCGGTTGTGCTAAAAATGATTGTTAACACATTCTTTTTACTTTCTGTCTTTTGTTCTTTTTCTCTCCTTTTCTCCTTTTTCTCCCTTCCCTTGCCCCCCTCTGCTGTCTTCCTCGGATCAGTTGGATGTGGAGAGTGCACTGAACAAGCGTTCCCTGACGTAGTCAATGGCTAAGCTCAATTTGATTTCACTTAATGTTCGCGGTCTCTATGCACCAGGTAAGAGACATAACCTATTCCGAGAGTTGGATCGTCTGCGGGCGGACATTGTCTTCCTGCAGGAGACCCACCTCACACACACTACTTCGGTCAAACTCTTCTCCCCGAATTACCCTACATGGTTCTACAGCCTGACTGATGTAAACAAATCGAAAGGTGTAGCCATTGGACTCCGCAGGGATACTCTGTTTAAATTTGACTCCATGGTTAGTGATCCTTTGGGACGATTTTTATTTATAAGAGGCAACCTGGGCAGTATGCCGTGCACCTTAGCTACGCTATATGCCCCCAATCGAGATCAGGTTACTTTCTTGACGGGCACTCTTAAGAAACTAATGGAGTTTGCACAGGGATGTGTCCTCCTCTCGGGAGACTTTAATGTTCCCCTTGAACCGTTCATTCCTACTCGCGTATTGATTATTTTTTTGTCAGTCACCAACACCTTCCCTTGATGATAGACTCACATATTGATACATCTACTCTCTCTGACCATGCTCCGATCGTGCTTAAACTACAGGTCCCATCTATCCCACATAAAAGAATAAACTGGAAGTTAAATGATAATTTACTGACAGAAGAAATTGACAAAACAATGCTTGCAAAGGATCTGAAATTTTATTTTCAGGATAACACTAGCCCAGATATTTCTCCGGGCACGATATGGGAGGCCCATAAGGCCTTTGTCCGTGGGAAATGTATCGAGTTAGGTACTAGGAAAAAAAAAGAGCGAACGAGTCAGCAACTAGAACTTATCCGGGACATAAATGCCCTTGAGCGACAACACAAATTAAGCCTCTCAAAGTCTGTGTTAGTAGAATTAACTAGCAAGAGGGAAGATTTAAAAAACCTTTTCCATGTTGCACAAAAACAACAATTTTGCATAATTGCTCACCGTATGTACGAATGGGGCAATAAACCTGGCAGATTGCTGGCTCGTTCCCTCCAATAAAAAAAGGCCGCAAGTTTTATACCTAAAATTAAAACTAAAACAGCTGAGATAGTCCATCACACCCCTGCCATAGCCGCAGAATTTAGAAAGTTTTATCAGCAGCTATATAATGTACACCATCATATCCCTGATCAGGAGTCCCGTAGCCGCCTTATACAAGATTACCTGCAACAAGCCAATCTTCCTAAACTGCCGGAAGATATTTTAGCTACCCTAGACGGGGAATTTACCACTGAAGAGTTTCGTAAAGCTCTTAAGACCATGGCCAACAGTAAGGCTCCAGGCCCAGACGGCTTAACAACCACATATTACCGCTCATTCGCCGATATTTTGCTCCCGAACCTAGTTAAATACGCCAACTCGATTCCCTCAG
The DNA here is from genome assembly GCA_037952835.1 of Lithobates septentrionalis. Taxonomy (NCBI): domain Eukaryota; kingdom Metazoa; phylum Chordata; class Amphibia; order Anura; family Ranidae; genus Lithobates; species Lithobates septentrionalis. Next base: position 2,125,296 of record JBBDGP010001113.1, on the reverse strand, counting down.
GGGCTTCCTTTAGGCCAGAAACCCTACATGCTCACATTACTGTTATCCCGAAGGCAGAAAAAGATCCGAGCGTTTGTGGTAGTTATCGCCCCATTTCCCTTTTGAATTTGGACGCTAAACTTTACGCAAAACTAATAGCAAATAGACTCCTCCCTTTAATACCGAAATGGGTCTCTACAGAACAAACAGGCTTTATCCCCGGTAGGGAAGCCCGAGACAACTCCCTGCGTACCCTCTCATTGATTGCACATGTTTGCGATACCTCCCAGCCCACCCTGTTGTTATCAACAGATGCTGAAAAAGCGTTTGACAGGGTGGACTGGGAGTTCTTGCTAGCGACCTTATCCCATTTAGGTATCAGCCCTTCTCTCTTAAGTCAGATATCCTCCCTATATAACTATCCTACGGCGCAATTGAGAATAAATGGTACTTTAAGCGAATCATTCACCCTTCACAATGGTACGCATCAAGGCTGCCCTCTTTCACCTATTTTATTTGCCTTCTCACTCGAACCTTTCTTATCAACAATTCGGCACAACCCAAACATTCATGGCATCACGATAGGCAATTTTGAACATAAATACGCCGCATACGCGGACGATATTTTATTCTATGTCCAACAACCTATAATTACCTTACCCAATCTGATGCAAGCCTTTTCCACATATAATCAAATCTCAAATTTCCAGATCAATATGTCCAAATCCGAAATACTAAATATTACAGTCCCCCAAGAGACAACTAGCAATCTTCAGAAATCATTTCCATTTACTTGGCAGAGAACAGCAATGAAATATCTCGGAATATTTCTGACCCTTAACCTGTCATCTCTATTTCATGCTAATTTCATGCCCCTCCTTTAATACACTTAAAACAGATCTACAAAAATGGTCGCATCTTGCACACTCTTGGCTAGAGAAGATCAGTGTGATCAAAATGAATATACTGCCCAGGTTGCTATTTTTGTTCCAAATGATACCTTTCCAAATCCCATCTGGTTTTTTTAAATGTGTAATGAAAATTATAAGCAGATATGTTTGGAACAGACGTAACCCAAGAATTTCCAGATCAGTATTGTTTAGACCTAAGAAATTAGAAGGTTTAGCTTTACCGGACATTAAGCGATATTATTCGGCAGCAATCCTATCAAGGATTTCAGATTGGAAATACAACAAGGCATCAAAACTCTGGGTGTCACTTGAGATGACACTAGGGGGCAATGATCTCTACAAACTGGTCTGGATTCCTGGGAAATTTCGATCCCTACCTTCAACTACATCCCCACTCACTCGATCCACTTTTGCATGCTGGGACTTGCTACACAGAACTCCGAAGTGGCAATACAACTCCCCCCTTATGCCTCTGACTGGGCACAACTACTTCCCACCAGGAAATATTGACCCCAGACTTCACTCATGGAACCTTGGGAATAATATTCAACTACATCAAGTCGTAGATGCCTCAAATATTGTACCACTATCACTGCTCACCTCAACGCCATCCCCATCACTAATGGATCAGTGGAGATATCTGCAATTAAAGGATTTTATTCAGTCCCTTCCAAAACCTTTACGCAATACATCCAGCTTATCACCGATTGAAGCAGCATTTATAGGAGACCTGCTGGTAGATAGACCGCTTTCTTACTTCTATCAAGCATTGGGTTCTCTTACCTCTGCTAACTACCCCACATTTCTTTACAACTGGGAGAGGGACTTGAACAAGAATCTGACAGATCAGGAGAAATCTTCCATCCTCCTGTTAACCCAATCAACCTTGATCGCCTCTAAAACCGCAGAGGTTAATTACAAACTGCTGACCAGATGGCATTACACACCAGCAACCTTACACAAACTCTTCCCTCAAAAATCACCACTGTGCTGGCGTGGCTGTGGGGATATTGCATCACACGCTCACATCTGGTGGTATTGTCCTCTGATAAGACCTTATTGGCTTACTATCTTTTACTGGATCAGGGAGAATCAGGGTTCTGAGGTCCCTAATGACCCTTGGTATGTCCTTTTATACTGTACAGGCGAATCAGCGGGATCATATAAAAAGTCGATTACCCCGCATCTATTAAATGCCGCTAAAGCTCTTATCCCTAAGTTATGGAAAACTGCTAAAATACCTTCCTTACGCCAATGGCTGAGGGAAGTAGATCATCTGTACTATATGGAGGATCTAACCTACTCCAATAAAAAAAATTCTGAACGGAAGAAAAAAATGTGGTCCTGCTGGTTTGCCTTTAAGTACACAACCGCCTATGCGGAAATTATGGAATCGAGTTAAATATACAACATATGTTGAGCTTTAATGTAACGTGGACCCTCCTGAGGCAGACGGCAGGCCCTTACCACCCCCCCTTACTCCTTTACACTGCTTTTCGCTTTTTCTTTCTATCTCTCCCTCTTTTCTTTTTTTCTTTCTTTTTATTCTTTATACTAAAATGTGACAGGATTTAGTGTCTTTGACTAAGGTCACTGCTTTTTCAGTTATCATAGCGCTTATGATAAGGTACTTAATTTACATAGATGACCTTTTTCTGAGATGATACGATGTTAATGTTGAAAATATCTGCACACACTATGATGTCTACATGTATTTTCTCCTATTTGTGAACATCCTGTTTATCAATAAAAACTTATTAGAAAAAAAAAAAGTGGGTGATGTGTGACATAAGCTTCTAAATGTTGTGCATAAAATGCCAGGACGGTTCATACCCCCCCAAATGACCCCATTTTGGAAAGTAGACACCCCAAGCTATTTGCTGAGAGGCATGTCGAGTCCATGGAATATTTTATATTGTGACACATGTTGCGGGAAAAAGACAATTTTTTTTTTTTGCACAAAGTTGTCACTAAATGATATATTTCTCAAACATGCCATGGGAATATGTGAAATTATACCCCAAAATACATTCTGTTGCTTCTCCTGAGTATGGGGATACCACATGTGTGAGACTTTTTGGGAGCCTAGCCGCGTACGGGACCCCGAAAACCAAGCACCGCCTTCAGGATTTCTAAGAGCGTAAATTTTTGATTTTGCAGACCTCACTTTTTGTCACAAACTTTTGAAAATTGAAAAAAGAAAAAAAAATACATTTTTCTTGTCTTTCTTCATTTTCAAAAACAAATGAGACCTGCAAAATACTCAATATGCCTCTCAGCAAATAGCTTGAGGTGTCTACTTTCCAAAATGGGGTCATTTTGGGGGGTTTTGTGCTATCTTGGCATTTTATGGCCTTCGAAACTGTGATAGGTAGTGAGGAGTGAAATCAAAACTTTACGCCCTTAAAAATACTGAAGGCGGTGATTGGATTTTGGGGCCCCGTATGAAGCTAGGCTCCCAAAAAGTCCCACACATGTGGTATCCCCGTACTCAGGAGAATCAGCAGAATGTATTTTGGGGTGCAATTCCACATATGCCCATGGCCTGTGTGAGCAATATATCATTTAGTGGCAACTTTTTGTAAAAAAATTTTTTTTCGTCATTATTCAATCACTTGGGACAAAAAAAAAAAATATTCAATGGGCTCAACATGCCTCTCATCAATTTCCTTGGGGTGTCTACTTTCCAAAATGGGGTCATTTGGGGGGGCTTTGTACTGCCCTGCCATTTTAGCACCTCAAGAAATGACATAGGCAGTCATAAACTAAAAGCTGTGTAAATTCCAGAAAATGTACCCTAGTTTGTAGACGCTATAACTTTTGCGCAAACCAATAAATATACGCTTATTGACATTTTTTTTTACCAAAGACATGTGGCCGAATACATTTTGGCCTAAATGTATGACTAAAATTGAGTTTATTGGATCTTTTTTATAACAAAAAGTAGAAAATATCATTTTTTTTCAAAATTTTCGGTCTTTTTCCGTTTATAGCGCAAAAAATAAAAACGGCAGAGGTGATCAAATACCATCAAAAGAAAGCTCTATTTGTGGGAAGAAAAGGACGCAAATTTAGTTTGGGTACAGCATTGCATGACCGCGCAATTGGCAGTTAAAGCAACGCAGTGCCAAATTGTAAAAAGTGCTCTGGTCAGGAAGGGGGTAAATCCTTCCGGGGCTGAAGTGGTTAAAAACCTTTTCTAAATGCACATGTGATTGTGCAGGTATTAAAAAGATTGTTAATCAAGAATGTGTGGATTATTGTCTCAACGCTACAACACTTTTGGGGTGCTCTAATTGGTGTTTTCTGTGACAATGGGTGTTATTTCCTAAGGGCAAATCCACTTTGCACTCCAAGTGCAGTTTCAAGTGCACTTGTAGTGTAAAGTGTCTTTGCCTTTAGTGCTTTATATAAGGTTACACAATCACGCCATTTTCAGGACTCAACACATTTCTGTCAGGGTCATCTAAAACAAACACAAGCAGTAAATGTCACCAAAGATTTGCTTAATGTTTTGATAAAGGTTTCACACATTGTCTGGCATATTGATAGCCCCCCTACCCGCAAATAATTCCAGGTATCTTAGCCGAACATCACGGGCATTCAGGGAGGGCAAGGCAGGACGGCCACTTTCAAGCGCCGTCAGGGTTGGTTCAGTTTGAATTCCGGCCTCAGGCCCAACTGAGCCAGCATAGTTGGCAGAATGTTTCGGTAAAAAGTTGTGTAGAACACAGCACGCCAGGATAATATGATTCATTTTATACTCCGCCATATGTATGGGTGTAAGAAATAGGCGGAACCGGTTGGCCATGATTCCAAACGTGTTCTCCACCACTCTTCTGGCTCTGGCCAGCCAAAGTCTTCATCAGCAGTGAAGACGAATGGGAGTCCTTCCACGTTGTCTTCTGGAGGTGGCAAGTCCAAGCTGCCATTCTGGAGACGCCTGTAGAACTCCGTCTGGGCGATGACTCCACCATCGGGCATCCGGCCATTCTTCCCAACGTCCACATACAGGAACTCATAAGTAGCCGACACCACCGCCAACATCACAATACTGTTGAACCCCTTATAATTATAATAGTACGACCCCGAGTTGGGTGGTGGGATGATGTGGACGTGTTTCCCATCAATTGCCCCTCTGCAGTTAGGAAAGTCCCACCGCTGGGCAAAGTGGGAGGCCACAGTCTGCCTTTCCTGTGACGTGGAAGGAAACTGTGGAGGAAAACAAAAAAAAATAGTCTTTTTGCACATAAACATGGAAAGCAGATTAGACACAAACATTCTTGGCCAACATGAAGATAACATTTATTTATGGGTATTTTTAAAGACCAAAGTATAAGGTACACCGATCATATCCCCCCCCCCCCCTCTCATGGGCCATTTCTAACATTATAGGGGGGGAGCTCTTGGACAGGTAACCCTCTCCACTTCATTGAGAGATGAATACATAAATAATGTGTATTACTTTAAACAGCCACTCCTTAGTTACACTATTGGCAGCCCACTGGACAGGTAAGAACTGTCAAAATACAAAGATATAAATACACATTGTACACATTTGAGCACATTTGGACATTCTGCTATTACCTATCAAGATAATAATAGTATACTAAAACTTTAAACAGTACCATTTGAAAGTATACAGGCAGGCCCTTGCACTACATGCTTTGGGGAATTCATCCATAAATCTGACCACAAAAGATATGGGTATAGTGTGTATGGGTTTTGAAAAGTCAGCAGATAGATGATTGAGGATAGATAGAGAATTGTTATCAGCTGACTTAGCAGTTGGGGGGAGGGAGGGTTCCAAATGATTTGGGGACCCCCAAAAAAAAGCCTCTGGCACTCTGCCTGAATTTAACGCACAAATCACATTTCAACACATTTTAGGGGGTGTTTGGGGTAAAGCACTACTATGGAGCTGATCAAATACACTGTTAAGTGACTACATGAGGTGAATATAGGGCCAGGAGACCATGCTGGGGAGGTAAGTGAAGGCAAATATGTATGAAGGACAATATAAATAATTACAGAAAAATCCAGCATGCATGAGGACAAAGGGGACATTCACAGCATATTACAATCATGGTAAGTAGGGAATGAGGAAAGAAATGCAATATATTAGCAATAGGCATGTGCATTTAGTTTCGTTCCGAATCGAAATTCGGACAAATTTTTCATTATTCGGAAATTCGGATGCATCTGAATTTCCGAATTAGAAAAGTAAAGGATTTAAACGAATCCGAAAAAAAAATGAACGAATTCGAAAACTTATTCGAATCGAATTCGAAAAAAAAATAGAAAACATTTTTCTAAAAAAAACAATAAGATAGAATATAAAATAATAAAGCAATAGAATATATATATATATATATATATATATATATATATCTATATATATGTAGGAAGGCCAGTATGGTGGCCTGAATTTATGGGAGGAGCCCGGGGGGTACTTAAGCAGCCCGCTCACCTGTGGTGCTTGTCGGTTTCCTGTGCGCGATATACGTCACTAGGCCGACTATTCGATATACCAGCGTCCGCAAGTTCTTGCCTCGCAAGTTCCCGTATTCGATATTCCGTACTCAAAACTTTCGAAGTCCGCGTTTTTCGTTCGTAGTTTGTACCACGCGTCTGGCTTGGCTGTCGCAGGTAAGGTCCCGTCGGACTTTTCGTTTTCATATCATGTCACTAAACCGTGATTTCAAATTTTCGTTTCACTCGCATTTCACAAACTGCAATGTATATCGCTCGTACTTTCGACATGTTACCATTTCGACAGCACCGCGACGCAGACGTCGCTTCATTTCTAGCATGTCGGTATTTAAAAAAAAAAAATATATATATATATATGCGTCGGTAGACAGCCATAGCGAGTCGCAATTTGCAATGTATCGGATCAAGCCAGTTCGATACCAATCATTTCTCATTTCTGAAACATTTCTAAACTCATTTCTGACATTTCAAATCATTTCTCATTTCAGTCACCTACCGCGCTCCGATTCGAATCCAGTCGCACCAAAAGATGCGCCGATTCGTTCCGGTGTGCCCCAGTTATTACGGCCTCATTTCTATACATGCTCCAGAGTTACGTTATTGTCAGTCATTTGTACCTCTGTCATGGTTATCATTTCATTTCCACGTATCACGTTCCGACATGAATTCAGTCGCATGGAAATGCACCGATTCGTCTCGGCGTGCCCCAGGATTGGCCTCATTTCTATACATGCTCCAGAGTTACGTTATTATCAGTCATTCGTACCTCTGTCATGGTTATCATTTCATTTCCACGTATCACGTTCCGACATGAAATCAGTCGCATGGAAATGCACCGATTCGTCTCGGCGTGCCCAGGATTGGCCACATTTCAGTACATGCTCCGGAGTCCGATTCGTAGTCAGTCGCTACAACAGCACGACCGATTCGAGCCCCCGTCATGGTAAACGATATGTTACATCCTCACATACCGCGCTCCGTTTCGAATCCAGTCGCATCTTCGATGCACCGATTCATTACGGCGTGCCCCAGGGCTCGGCCTCATTTCTGATACATGCTCCAGAGTCCGGATCATAGCTAGTCGCAGATATCGGGCGATTGATCCATATCTCTGTCATACAATTACTACCATTTCACTCCCACAACGCATCACCGTTTCGAAACCAGTCGCATCTGACATGCACCGATTCGTCACGGAATGCCCCGCTGTTCCGATCGCATTTCATACCTATACCAGAGCTCGGTTAGTTGCCAGTCGCAAACACGGCACGACCAATTCGAGCCTCGGTCAAAATAATCATTTCTCTCATTTCATTTCATACTGCGCTCCGATTCGAATCCAGATGCATCAAACAGGCACCGATTCGTTCCGGGTGCACCAATGTTTTCAGTTGCCTCATTTCAATACATGCTCCAGAGCCCGGTTCACGGTCGAATAAATCATGACACGACCAGGCCGGACCTCTGTCATGGAGTTCATTCATAATCAAGGCAAACATTTCGAATCATTTCATTGTCACAAGATTGCATGCACCATACAAATCATTGCTTCAAGTTAGTTAGCAATCCCTTCACGAATTATCACCTTTTCATTTTCCTCAGGTCAGTCAAAGTTCAGTAGGTCCACCCTGCACCAGGTTGGACGATATCCCCCCAGGTCACAGTCAACCAGGAAATAAAGCTCAAGAGATCCTCACCAGAGCAACCATGTCCCAGGCCGGCAGCGAAGACTTCACGGCCCCTCTGTCACCTTCTCCGGTCTCAGAGAGCGGCAGCGTGCAGTCCCTCAGGGGATGGACTATCCCCAAACTGACGGCAGAGCTCAGACGCAGAGGTGTCCCCTTCCCCGCCACAGCGAGGAAAGGCGAGCTCTTCAAACTCCTCTTTCCCCCACCAGCAGCAGGACCCAGTACCCAACAGGCATCCCTCCAGTCGATATCATCGGCCATCTCGCAATTACACACGATGGTGTCATCTCTATCCACCTCAGTTGCAGACGTCCAGACCAGGGTTGCACTTCTGGAGGCCCGACCGGCCACGGCTGTCCCCGACCCAACTGCACCTCAAACCTTGACACCTCTTCCTGCAGGTACCTCAGGCTCGAGCCCCATTGTCTACCCCTCCCATCTGGTCCCAACCAGTATCAGGAAGGACATTTTGGACGGCAAGGACGTCAACCTGGCCTCTCTCCTTATTTCCGTGCATGATTTGGCAGAAAATAAGGCCTACTCCTGGGGCGACATATCGGTGGTCCTTAAAGCCAAAGACCCCAGATTGAACCGCAAGCTATCAGTCCCAGAATTTACCCTGGCCTTTGGCATGCTCAGAGATGTCCTGTGCTCAGCCACCCCTAGCAGGCGGGAAGAGCTGGACTTGTATCTCCATACTGTGGTAGACTTGGGCCACAAGTATGGAGGTTTTGCCTTTTACGATTATCATCGTTCCTTTTCAGCTAAGGCCGCCGCCAGACTCATACAATTCCAGACTACGACAGATTGGAGTCTCATGGACACAGAGCTCTTCTGCCGCCACTTTGCCGGCTTACGCTCACCTCTGTGTGCGATTTGCCAGTCTTCCACCCACACTGCCACCTGGTGCGCCAATGCGGCGATCAGACGGCCCTTCGAGTTTCCCTCTACCTCAGGTACAGTACAGGGTCAGTCGATCCCTGAACCAACGCCTCAGGTGGACAAACTCGGACGCCCAGTCCGAACCGTGGGAGGGGCAGCCATCTGTAACAACTTTAACTATGGGTCCTGCAACTTCAGCCAGTGCCGTCTACTTCACATCTGCACCTTATGCCAAAGAGCACACCCTAGGAATTTGTGTGAAATCAAGCAACACAAGAGGGCATGACTAAGCCGGATCAACCTCTTATGGTTAGGACTGTATCTCACTTCACATCCCACCCCTTCCCTGGCCACCTACCTTATCCAAGGCTTCACAGCAGGCTTTCACACCGGCCTCATTTCACTACCCCACAGTACTCACGAATGTGCCAATCTTCGTTCGGCAGCCATTGACGAACAAGCCATAGATCAGCTCTTACAGGCAGAGGTAGATCGAGACTACGTAATAGGCCCTTTCACTTGCCCCCCTTTCAGCACATGGAGAGTCAGCCCTATTGGGCTTGTCAAGGGCAAGTTCTCAAATAAATTGCGTTTGGTGTACGACCTGTCTGCGCCTCATTCTTCCCACATACCCAGTCTCAATTCCCTGATCCCCTCCGAAGAGTTTTCCCTAAAATATTCCTCCGTTGACATGGCAATACAAGCGATCATCAAAGCAGGCACAGGCGCCTGGCTCTCCAAAGCCGACATCTCGGATGCTTTCAAGCTCCTGCCCATCCACCCATCCCTTTGGTGCTGGCATGGCATCAAATGGAAGGAAGCATATTATTTTGCTACAAAACTCACCTTCGGTTCGAAGAGTAGCCCGTGGCTCTTCGACACGTTCGCTCAGTCCCTCGTTTGGATACTATTACACAAGGGTCAATGCCATGAAGTCATCCATTATCTGGATGACTTCCTACTGATAGAACCGCCCAGCAAGCCCCCAGGAGATCTCGACAAACTTAGAGTAATTTTTGGAAACCTCAATGTTCCTATCGCCGAGCACAAAGTCGATGGCCCAGCAAACATCATCACCTTTCTCGGGGTCAGCTTGGATACCTGCGCGATGCAAGCCAGTCTCCCCCCTGACAAACTAACACGCATTAGGGCAGTCCTTCACGAGTTTACACACACCAAGGGCTGTACCAAAAAACAGTTGCAGTCTCTCCTGGGTATGCTCAACTTCGCTATGCGAATTATCCCACAAGGCCGCACATTTGTATCACGCCTGCTTAGATTTCTGTCAGAAACTCAAGACCCTGATCAGATTTTGAATCTAGACTCCGCAGCTATAGCGGACCTATCTATGTGGGAGGAATTCTTGTCCGCCTGGAATGGCATATCTCTATTTATACCTATGGTTTCGGTCCATTCACCCCAGGTGGTGACGGACGCTGCAGCCTCCACAGGTTTTGCGGCAATTTTTGGCCATCATTGGTTTTCAGGACCCTGGCCTCAACAGATACTGTTGATACCCGGCTTTTCCCAAACATCTGCCCTCTTTGAGCTTTATCCCATAGTGGCAGCCGCACAACTCTGGGGCCATCACTGGACAGGACAAACCGTAGTCTTCACCACCGACAACCAGGCCACGGCAGACATCATCAACAGAGGCAGGTCCAAGTCCCTAGCAGTCATGTCATTCCTGCGCAGGTTGGTACAACTGTCTTTACAGCATCAGTTCAATATACACTGTGAATTTATTCCCGGCAGATACAACTCAGCAGCTGACGCACTGTCACGTTTCAATTATCCCTCCTTTTTCAAACAGGTTCCCGATGCCGATCCAATGTCGGCCCCTATCCCTGTCTGGTCACAACTGACCCTGGACTAGTTCAACATCTACACGGAGCTACGCAACTCATAAATCATTCCCTCTCCCACAACACACTCAAAGCCTACCAGACAGCTTGGAAGGCCTTTAATAAATTCCTCACGTCCTGCCGTAAAGGACCAACAGATATCAAACAGGTACTGGCCTTCACTGCACACTGCCACACGCAGCTGGCCTTATCCTACAATACCATCCGGCTATACCTAGCCGGCATTCAACATTTCATGGCGCTTGAAGACCCCACGAAATCTTCACTGTTCTCATCTCACGCTATACGAGCCATTCTAAGGGGAATTCAGAAACAACAACCAGTCATCAGCACTAAGCGCTTGCCCATTACGGGGCCCATCTTTAGGGACATGTCAACTATTCTGGCTACTTCACCATTCGGTCTGCTCCCCAGCACGGTCTTACAAGCAGCCATATATTTAGCTTACTATGGGTTCTTGCGGCCTGGCGAATTCACCTCTAACAAACCCACAGACCAAGTACTATGCAGACGACACTTGCTTCGATACCAAGACCACTTCATCCTGCACCTCGAGGTCTCTAAAACCCAGCAAACGGGCTCAGGAGTGAACATTCACCTCTACAAAACCAACAACAGCTGGTGTCCAGTCGCTGTACTCAACCGACTCCTGTCACTCCTGCCTGAGCAACCAGACAGCAGTCCCCTTCTACCATTCCCAGATAAACCCTTAAGCGCCTCTCAGTTTGTGAAACACATAAGGATACTTCTCCGCAATCTTCACCTTAACCCTAGTCAGTATTCCGGACACTCTTTCCGCATCGGAGCAGCCTCCGCGGCGTCCCGCCACGGGGTTCCAGACCACATCATCAAAAGACTAGGCAGGTGGAAATCAGCCTGCTTCGCCTGGTATATCCCCAATCCGCAAACAGAGATGGCACAGGCATTCTCCAAATTGGCTCAATAAATAACTGAAAACCAATAAAATTATAACCCTACCTGAATGTTTTTGCCCCCTTATTTTGGCATACCGGCCATTAGACCAAGGCACACTTTCAGGTCCATTTCATATGGTAAGTCCACACTTTCAGGTCTATTTCCGATGGTAAGTCTTATCTTTACTATAAGTGTTATCTATGTACATATCGGACATAGGGCTCCAACCATAAATGTATATATATATATATATATATATATATATATATATATATAGGTATATATATAGATATATATATATATCTATATATTTATATATAGATATATATATATATATATATTTTTTTTTTTATTATTCTCTTCTATTGTTTTTTATGCTTTTCGTTTCTTCTACAGAAACAGAATGAAATAGAATGAAATAGAATTCTAATAGAAGAGACTAGAACAGAAAAACAATAGAACAGAATAGAAAAAAATTATATATATATATATATATATATATATATATATATATATATATATATATATATATATATATATAAATATAATATTTCTTTCTATTCTGTTCTACTGTTCTATTGTTTTTCTATTCTATTTTTTTCTATTAGAATTTGATTTCATTCTATTTCTATATAACCATTTTCCGAAATTCGAACTTTGTATAGAATGAATTTGAATTCAAATAGAAAAGATTAGAATATAATAGAAAATAATAGAAAAACAATAGAACAGAATAGAAAAAATATTATATATATATATATATATATATATATATATATATATATATATATATATATATATATATATATAAATATATATATATATATATATAAAACCATCTTCCGAAATTTGAATTTCGTATAAAGTGAATTTGAATTTGAATAGAAAAGATTAGAATAGAGTAGAAAGACTAGAAAAACAATAGAACAGAATAGAATAAGATATCATATATATATTATATTTTATTCTGTGCTGTTAAATTGTTTTTCTAGTCTAATCTTTTCTATTATTTTCTATTCGAATTCAAATTCATTCTATACGAAATTCAAATTTCAGAAGCCATCTTCCGAAATTCAAATTTCGTATAGAATGAATTTAAATTCGAATAGAAAAGTTTAGAATAGCATAAAAAAGAATAGCATAGAAAAACAATGAAACAGAATAGAAAAAAATATAATATTCTAAATTTTTTTTCGAATTTTATCATTTTTTTCGAAAGTGGTAGAATTTTTTTGAATTTGACAGTTTTTTTCGAATGTGGTAGAATTTTTTCGAATTTGATAGTTTTTTTTCGAATGTGGTAGATTTTTTTCGAATTTGACAGTTTTATTCGAATGTGGTAGAATTTTTTCGAATTTGACAGTTTTTTTTCGAATGTGGTAGATTTTTTTTCGAATTTGACAGTTTTTTTCGAATGTGGTAGAATTTTTTCGAATTTGATAGTTTTTTTCGAATACAGTCGAATTTTTTCAAATTCGAATACGAAACAAAACGAATTCCGAAAACAAATGTAACGAATGCAACGAATTTAACTAAACGAATTTAGTTAAATAACGAATCGAAACTAAACTAAACTAAACAAATTTTTTCATCCTGCACATGTCTAATTAGCAAACATTAAATACAATAAAATGTGATATTAAAGGATAAAAATCTTACCTTAATATACTCCTTCTGCAGGACCTGAATGATGGCAGAACAGGTCTCTGGGATAATGCCTGTCGAGAACTTCAAGTCCTGCAGACTTCTCCCCGTCGCCAAGCACCGCAGGATGGCGACTAGCCTCTGCTCCGGAGTGATGGCTTGCCTCATGCAGGTATCCTAGTCTAATCTTTTCTATTATTTTCTATTCAAATTCAAATTCATTCTATACGAAATTCGAATTTCAGAAGCCATCCTCCGAAATTCAAATTTCGTATAGAATGAATTCAAATTTGAATAGAAAAGTTTAGAATAGAATAAAAAAGAATAGCATAGAAAAACAATGAAACAGAATAGAAAAAAAATATAATATATATATTATATTTTATTCTCTTCTGTTCTATTGTTTTTCTAGTTTATTCTATTTCTATTATTTTCTATTCTAATCTTTCTATTCAAATTCGAATTCATTCTATACGAAATTCTAATTTTAGAAGCCATCTTCCGAAATTCGAATTTCGCATAGAATTCATTGAAATTCGAATAGAAAAGTTTAGAATAGAATAGAAAAGAATAGCATAGAAAAACAATGGAACAGAATAGAAAAAAAATATAATATATATATAACCATCTTCCGAAATTGGAATTTGGTACAGAATGAATTCGAATTTGAATAGAAAAGATTAGAATACAATATATTATATTTTTTTCTATTCTGTTCTATTGTTTTTCTATGCTATTCTTTTATATTTTCTATTCTATTCTAATCTTTTCTATTGGAATTCGATTTCATTCTATACAAATTTCAAATTTCGCAAAATGGTTATATATAGTTTACTTTTCAAATTCAGTTAATGTTTTTTTCGAATGCGGTAGAATTTTTTCGAATTTTATCGTTTTTTTCGAATGTGGTAGAATTTTTTTGAATTTGACAGTTTTTTTCGAATGTGGTAGAATTTTTTCGAATTTGATAGTTTTTTTTTGAATGTGGTAGATTTTTTTCGAATTTGACAGTTTTATTCGAATGTGGTAGAATTTTTTCGAATTTGACAGTTTTTTTTCGAATGTGGTAGAATTTTTTCGAATTTGACAGTTTTTTTCTAATGTGGTAGAATTTTTTCGAATTTGATAGTTTTTTTCGAATACGGTCGAATTTTTTCGAATTCGAATACGAAACGAAACGAATTCCGAAAACAAATGTAACGAATGCAACGAATTTAACTAAACGAATTTAGTTAAATAACGAATCGAAACTAAACTAAACTAAACAAATTTTTTCATCCTGCACATGTCTAATTAGCAAACATTAAATACAATAAAATGTGATATTAAAGGATAAAAATCTTACCTTAATATACTCCTTCTGCAGGACCTGAATGACGGCAGAACAGGTCTCTGGGATAATGCCTGTCGAGAACTTCAAGTCCTGCAGACTTCTCCCCGTCGCCAAGCACCGCAGGATGGCGACTAGCCTCTGCTCCGGAGTGATGGCTTGCCTCATGCAGGTATCCTAGTCTAATCTTTTCTATTATTTTCTATTCAAATTCAAATTCATTCTATACGAAATTCTAATTTTAGAAGCCATCTTCCGAAATTCGAATTTCGCATAGAATTCATTGAAATTCGAATAGAAAAGTTTAGAATAGAATAGAAAAGAATAGCATAGAAAAACAATGGAACAGAATAGAAAAAAAATATAATATATATATAACCATCTTCCGAAATTGGAATTTGGTACAGAATGAATTCGAATTTGAATAGAAAAGATTAGAATACAATATATTATATTTTTTTCTATTCTGTTCTATTGTTTTTCTATGCTATTCTTTTATATTTTCTATTCTATTCTAATCTTTTCTATTGGAATTCGATTTCATTCTATACAAATTTCAAATTTCGCAAAATGGTTATATATAGTTTACTTTTCAAATTCAGTTAATGTTTTTTTCGAATGCGGTAGAATTTTTTCGAATTTTATCGTTTTTTTCGAATGTGGTAGAATTTTTTTGAATTTGACAGTTTTTTTCGAATGTGGTAGAATTTTTTCGAATTTGATAGTTTTTTTTCGAATGTGGTAGATTTTTTTCGAATTTGACAGTTTTATTCGAATGTGGTAGAATTTTTTCGAATTTGACAGTTTTTTTTCGAATGTGGTAGAATTTTTTCGAATTTGACAGTTTTTTTCTAATGTGGTAGAATTTTTTCGAATTTGATAGTTTTTTTCGAATACGGTCGAATTTTTTCGAATTCGAATACGAAACGAAACGAATTCCGAAAACAAATGTAACGAATGCAACGAATTTAACTAAACGAATTTAGTTAAATAACGAATCGAAACTAAACTAAACTAAACAAATTTTTTCATCCTGCACATGTCTAATTAGCAAACATTAAATACAATAAAATGTGATATTAAAGGATAAAAATCTTACCTTAATATACTCCTTCTGCAGGACCTGAATGATGGCAGAACAGGTCTCTGGGATAATGCCTGTCGAGAACTTCAAGTCCTGCAGGCTTCTCCCCGTCGCCAAGCACCGCAGGATGGCGACTAGCCTCTGCTCCGGAGTGATGGCTTGCCTCATGCAGGTATCCTGCCTGCTAATATAAGGGGTCAGCAAAGCCAACAAACAGTGAAATACGGGGTCCGTCATCCGGAGAAAGTTCCTGAAATCATCAGAATTATTCTCACGGATCTCACGGAGCAAAGGCATATGACAGAACTGGTCACGCTGAAGCAACCAATTCTTGGTCCATGAACTCCTCCCCACCCTGTTCATGGACTGGACTTGTGTGAAGGTCAGGACCCCAACACCAAGCCCCCGCACAGCACGAACTCTACGAGGAGTACGTATACGCAACATGGCTAGAAAACGGTCGGCTGCTCAGAACAAAGTAAAAGAATGCACTGAAGAACAGCAAGACCTGTGAAGAGCGACCTGAAAAACAGTAACGAATGAACAAGAACACAATGACAAAGTCACGCGTAGCTTGCTTGCACACACTGAAGAGCAGATACAAACCCACAAGCACAAACCGAACAGCAGAAAACGATCTGAAAACCACGAGTCTGAAAAAGTGTGAATCGTCTCTCACCAAACTTTTACTAACACGAGATTAGCAAAAGGAGCCCAAAGGTTGCCACGCTTGGTTCTGAACTGGCCTTTTCTAGTCTCGTCGTACGTGGTTTACGTCACCGCGTTCTTGGCGATCGGAAATTCTGACAACTTTGTGCGACCGTGTGTATGCAAAACAAGTTTGAGCCAACATCCGTCGGAAAAAATCCTAGGATTTTGTTGTCGGAATGTCCGATCAATGTCCGACCGTGTGTACGGGGCATTAGAGTCTGCAAGGAAGCAAATGCTCTGGAAGAACTACAAATCTCAGCGTTCAGCATCTAAAACCAGCCTTCTCTTATACCGTAAAGATTAATTTACAGCCACAAGTGATCGTAGGGTGTGGTGAGCGGACAATTGTTTACCTTTCAATATATGAACATTGTTTATTGTTGGACAGAAATCCATCCAATGTTTTTAAAATTGACATCAACTTTTTTTTTACCTTTTTTTTCCACTTTGCTGCCTTATAATAGAGAGTGTTGGGAAAAGCAGACTTTCGCTGTTATTACAGACTGGAAATATCTCTTATGCACTAGAACAGGGATCTCCAAACTATGGCCCTCCAGTTGTTCAGGAACTACAATTCCCATCATGCCTAGCCATGTCTGTGAATGTCAGAGTTTTACAATGCCTCATGGGGCTTGTAGTTCCGCAACATCTGGAGAGCCGTAGTTTGGAGATCCCTGCCCTAGAATATCTGGACTCAGCTAATACTCTACCAATTTCAATCTGGGCTCATTTTAGATGCAGTGCATTTACTAGGGAGACATACACATGCAGAAAGCCATCCAATCTGGATCTTTCTTGAGCACCACCCCCTGATTGAGGTCAATCAGCTGTTTAGTACTCACACAGCACACGCAGATACTGCATAACAGGCTGGACCATACAGGAGAGAGGACAAGTAAATTGAGAGATACGAGTTTTTAGAATCATGGACAAGCATGGTATGCTGATAAATTTTGATTGCAACTCTCTAGTCATATATGTCAATCTTTTGTTTTCATTTCCAGCAATCCAAGTGTACACAGTACTGGGAAGTCTGCACACATGCAGATGGTTGGTTATAGATCTCTTATTAGCACCATTTCCCTGTGAAGGTCAATCAGCTGCTGAGTTTTTCATCTGACATCAGTGTCTAGCAGGCTGGACCCACAGGGGAGTTAATGGTGGCGGATATAAAAAATATGTCAAGGGGATACCCAATCAGCATGATATGACATGGCATGTTGATACATCTGGTTTGCAACTCTATATTTATACATGTCAATCTGTTGTCTTTAATTTCCAACAAATCCACATGTACACACTAAGTCCATACACATGCATATAGGCGTGTGCCAGGTGTGCTTGGGCACACCCTAATCACCCTGTTCTGAGCAGATTCCCCCTGCTGCTTGGCTGCAGAGAAAGGGACTGGGGAATCTCTGTCCTCAGTTCCTTTCTCAAAATGAGACATCAGGGGTCTGTTTAGACCCCTAATATTTCACCAAAGCCCTCCAATGAGGCTCCTAAAAAACTGTAAAAAAAAAAAAAAAATAGGATTTAAGAAAATATGGTAAAAAATGAAAAATACATGGTAAGTAATAATAAAAAAAATAAAGATAAACTACTGACACACACATATATATATATATTTATATATATATATATATATATATATATATATATATATATATACACACACGCGCGCATGTGTGTTTAAACTTTGGGGTGCACAGACTAATGCAATAGGCTACCTATTGCACATGCAGATGGTTGGTTATAGATCTCTCATTAGGACCATTTCCCTGTAAGCCTGGGTTCACACTATACCGGGCTGTGGATCGCACAGGAGCACTGTGCATCCCTGTTCCCCGTTTCAGGGATGAATCAGGGCCGATTCTATGCCTGAATTCGGCCCTGAAACTGAGCCAAAGACGCACAGCGTTTTTGTGCAGTGCGCTCCGCAGCCGCCACGGAGATATGTGAACCGGTTCCATAGGGAGCCAGTCACATTCTCCTACTATGCGAATTAGATGCGGGGAAACGCACATCTAATTCGCATAGGTGTGAACCCGGGCTGAAGGTCAATCAGCTGCTGAGTGTTTTCTGGCATCAGAGTTTAACAGGCTGGACCAAAAGAGAGCCAAAGGAAGCGTTACTGAGAAATACATTTATGGGATTACCAATCTGCATGGTATGACAGATACTGAACTATGAGAGGACACCAGCCTATGTATGTACACTTTGGATGATAACTTATTGCTATTGTTCATTGCGATACACGCTCATCATCCCAATCAACAAGTCTATAGTCCTGCTAATATATTCGTTGGTATATGCTGCTGCAGCCCCTTGTAGTCGGTGGTTCGCCTTGACATTGGTTTGAGTGGGTTGGACACAAGTTAACTTGCAGATGGTCAAACCAGGCAGGCTTACTTTCATTACAGACATTTAGCCATTCAGTCTACAAATCACTTCACACAGATCACTGATACAACCGGACCTGTCATCATCAGAAGGGGGAGCATAGTCACCGGAGTGAGAAATAGGGGGGTGGCAGTGATTTTGGGGGCCAGGATCTGGGGAGATCAAAGTGGGGTGAGCTGTGTTGGGTGGGGGGCCATGTGGGGAAAGGTTTTCCCAACTTTGCCATGGTTGCTTTTTACATTTATGTCCAATAAATACAATTTTATATTGAAATTGATAGCCCGTGTAGGTGCGTTCTTTCTTTGTTTTTTTTAGATTGTAGCTGACCCTGAGCTAGAAGGAAGCCATGGGTGTGTGTATAAAGAAAGCATCCACTAGTGAAAAAAATATATAGTGATCCTAAATCAATGGATTGACATAAAATGCTAATAAAGTTAATGGAACTGGCAGTAGAGGTAGAGGAGATGCCGGAGATTACTTCGGAATACCTGGGAAAGGTTGATTTGTTTCTCTGAGACTTCCACTTAACGGATAGCTCTCTGCATTGGAAAAGGATCTTTCCCCTGGAGGAATCCAAGGAGGAGATTATCCCTGCCGGCAGGCATTTGCTTGAGCGTGTTTGATCTCTATAACCTGAGATCTGTTCTGGTAAGCAACGCTGATTTATCACCTTATGAACAAGAGCAAAGGATGACTACATTAAAGGTTGATTTACTAAAACTGGAGAGGGCAAAATCTGGTGTGTCTCTGCATAGAAACCAATCAGCTTCCAGGTTTTATTGTCAAAGCTTAATTGAATACGTTGAAGTTAGAAGCTGATTAGCTACCATGCACAGCTGCATCAGATTCTGCACTCTCTCGTTTTAGTAAATTAGCCCCATTGTGTCTTTTTATCACCTTGCACCCCTTAGAGCACTATATGTGTTATCACTTATATGAACTTTATTAGCATTTTATGGCAATCCATTCATTTATGACTTATAACTATATATTTTTTTTCACTAGTGGATGCGCACTTTCTTTCTATATATAGCCATAATGGGTTTGCCAGGGCATTGGGAAGGTTGGTTTGGGCCCAGATTCTTTGTGTCTGGTGTGTTATTCCAGTACTGATACTAGGCCTTTCTTCCTGGGATCTAGCACCATTGGTGCTGGTGCCATTGGAGTGTTGGAGGCAGGCAGGTCTTCTGATCTTGCTATTCTCATTATTATTTTGTGAGGAACCATTTCCTCCTCTGATTTGGTCCCCAATCCACTACTCTCTACTGGCCAAATCAGAATTGGATGGTGAGAGCCCCCCCCCCCCGCTGCTCTCATCATCCGTCATAGTAAGGCTGTTATATGCCTCCTCAGGTGTCAAATATCTTTTGGACATGGAAAGGTTTATGGGTAAATCCGCGCGCCGGATACAAGTACATGAAGAAATTAAATTAAAAATGAACTGCTGCCCCTACAGATACACCACCACCTAGGTGGAGTGTACTAGAGTTGATTTGAAAGGAAATGTAGGTGTGGCCCTGTTCTGATTTGAGGTAAAACACCTATTATGGTAAACCAACACAGTAGGTTTACCATAATAGGTGTTTTACCTCAAATCAGAATAGCGCCACACCTACATTATCTTTTGGACATGATGGCTGATGTGAAAGTGCAATAAGTACACTGCTGATGGGCAGCAGTGATGTTGGCTCTGTGATGGGTGACACTGATTAGGCTGCACTAATGGGCTGTGCTGACAGATCCACTGATGGCAGCACTAATGGACTGCACTGACATATCCACTGACAGTGCTGTGTGACAGATCCACTGATTGGCTGCTCTGACAGATCCACTGATGGCCACACTAAGGGGTTGTCCTGACAGATCCACTGATGGGCTGTGTGATAAATCCTCTGATGGTGGCACTAATGGACTGTGTGACAGATCCATTGATGGTGGCACTAAGGGGTTGTCCTGACATATTCACTGATGGACTGTGTGGCAGATCTGCTGATGGGCTGTGTGACATCTGCTGATGGGCTGTGTGACAGATCCTCTTATGGGCGGTGTGACAGATCCACTGATAGTGGCACTAATAAACTGTATGACAGATCCACTGATGGGCTGTGTGACAGATCCACTGAAGGTGGCACTAATAAGGGAATGACAGATCCACTGATGGGCTGTGTGATAGATCAGCTGATGGTGGCACTGATAGGCTGTGTGACATATCCGCTGGTGGTGGCACTGATGGTCTGTGTGACAGATCCGCTGATGGCGGCACTGATGGGCTGTGTGACAGATCCACTGATGGCGGCACTGATAGGCTGTGTGACAGATCCACTGATGGGCTGTGTGAAAGATCACTGATGCACTGATCTGACAGGTTTTCTTTATTGGGGGGTGTGGTGCACAGTAATGTGTGTACAATGCTCACAGAAGCAATCACTCACGGATCCTTGGTTCTCCTACTCACATGATCAGTGTGTGAGGGGAAGAAAGCCAGGAACAGTGAATAACTGCTGTATGTTTACACTTGTGACCAGCTGTGATAGGACACAGCCGATCATGTGGTAAACACCCAATTTCATTGGTTCTTACCCTGATCGGGGATGGGCTGTGTCCTGGGGACACGGCTCATCGACGATCGCTGCGTGTCTCTGGAGGCACAGATTGGGGGCACATCCGGATGGATGTCATATGACGCCCAGTCAAGATGGCAGAGACCCCACTTGGCTGTCAATTTGCTATAGGCTGGGCGGGATCTGGTTAAGCTTGTATAAAAAAGTGCTTATACTGGTAACAGAACTGTTATGGCCACCACAATTATTGTAAAGAAGGGACATGCATTGCTTCCAGCATTGACCATAAGGAAATTTAAATTGCAAGGAGATCAGGCAGACTGGAATATAGAGGAAGACCATAAAAAGAATAAGCAACCTACACAGCAAAGACAAAGTTTCCACAAATGAATCAGCAATATGTAATCAGCAATATATACACAAACATGTACCAACAGCCTAAAAAAAAAGGAAATGGGCATGGTGTTTCCCACCAAAAAAGCTGAATCAAGCATTAATACATATGTGGTACAATGGATAATGGCGAAGCTCTATCCCCAGAGAGTAAGACATCTCATAATTGAAGGTTCCAATGGGATTTTAAACCCTGCTCCTTCTCTTCTGGAGTCCCCCACTTTTGTTCCTCGCTCATCCTCTTCTTGGTGTGCCACCATAGGAAAACAGCTGTATAGCTCCCAACTGTCCCTGATTCTGAGGGACTGTCCCTGATTTGGAGCAATGTCCCTCTGTCCCTCTTTCTTCCTCATTTGTCCCTCATTTTAGTCTGATCTATATAGTTGTATATAAAATGCTCTATGTATCTTTCCAAAAGTATTTCCCAGTGCTAAACCTTCCATCCAAATTCTAAATTGCTGCATTTGTAGATTTTAAAAGCCATTATAAAGGAATAGTAGCGGTAAATAAAAAGCCCTTGTGAGTGCACATGTGCTGTCAGAACCCTAGTGCTGTGAGTACACAAGTGCTGTGAGTACACGAGTGCTGTGAGGGCTTGTGTGATGGGAATGCAAGAGTGATGTGAGTGCACGTGTACTGTAAGTACCCAAGTGCTGTGAGGGCCCTTGTGCTGGAAGTACCTAGTGCTGGGAGTACCTGTGTATTGTATTGTTGAGTACCTGTGTATTGTTGAGTATTAGTATCAGGAAGCTAGCTGTTAGTTAATTTGGACAGAGTATAATTCCCAATCCCAATTAAATTAGTGGGTACGATGCCCAGGGGGTGTGGAGATGTGACTCGGTGTACATCCTGTGGCAAGTATGCGTTTCTTGATCATCCGATTGAGGGTGAATACTGCTGTGCAAAATGTAAGCACGTTGTTTCCCTGGAAGCCCAGGTTCTGAATCTAGGGAAGCTACTGTCAACACTGAGGAGACTCTCCATACTAAAGGAAAGTTGGGATTGTACCTGGCAGGTACCGGCAGGGGCCAGCACAGAGGCGGGTGGAGATCAAGAAGGGCAGGCACCAGAGCAGAGTAGATGGGTGACAGTCAGGAAGGGTAGAGGAGACAGTGCCAGGGAGACGGTCCTGGGCTGGAACATCCCAATAAGTACGCCCCATTGTGTGACATTGGTGAAACCAGTCAGGAACCAGCATTGCTGGAGCAGAGTGACACCCCTAGCTGCCAGGGGAATAACTCCTCCACTGGGGGGTGGTAGTAAAGCCAAGGGAAAGGAAAGAAAGATTCTGGTGGTAGGGGACTCAATTCTTAGAAGAACAGAGAGAGCAATCTGTCACAAAGAGCTGAAGCGCCGAACGGTATGTTGTCTACCGAGCGCTCAGGTTCGGCACATCACGGATCTGGTGAACAGATTACTGGGAGGGGCTGGGGAAGACCCAGCTGTCATGGTGCACGTTGGCACCAATGGCAAAGTCAGAGGAAGATGGAGTGTCCTAAAAAATTATTTTAGGGACTTAGGAGCTAAATTGAGGAAAAGGACCTCCAAGGTAGTATTCTCAGAAATGAAAAATAGTACTAAAGCGCTGTGGTGAAAATAAATGAGTCAATATAAATACAATAAATAGAAAGTGCGTAAAAATGCAAAAAATGTGCAAAAATTGCAAAAAGTTTTTTAAGATAGCCAAATAATAAAAGCCGCAAACTACATGAGTGTTTTAGACACCTAAAATCCCTTGGATAAATAATTAATAGAAGTTGCGCTGATATTACCTTTCAAACAAAGAGCAGTAAAATAAATAAATATGTGTGCTCAAGTGATAAAACCATGAGTATGTAAATACCCAAAGAAACAAAAATTACCAAAGTGAATGTTCCAATGTGCCTGAGTTCATTTTTCCAATAAAGTGAAAAATTGCAGAGTTGCAGTAAAATGTGCAAATAAAGTCCTAATAAGCACATACATGAACAATCTAAATTGAGTATCCAATCATCAATCCGGACAATCCCTTTGATTTTAAAGATACTCAAAACATATGATAAATATAAATTCCGCTGTGTCATTAAATATTTCCACCAGATGTTTGGTCTAGGTATACAAAATCCACAAACTGTAGTGTGATGTGTAGATTCACCAGATTATCCTCAATGTCCCCAGTACATGTAATAAAAGAAGAGATAAAACATCATTGCGCAATGATCTCTACATAAAAAGAATAGTGCAGCGCTGCTTGGAGTGCACTCACATGAGCCTGAATGAGATAATCGCCTGGAAGAACAATCAGCCGCTTCAGAGCGGTGCATTCTCACACCGCTAGTACCAGCTGCTGACTTAGCCTCTGTGGCTGACGTCACTGACTCCTCCTACGCGTTGCGTCACCCGACATGTGACTTTTTCAAGGATAGTCATGTGATGCTCGAGTCTCAGTTTTATAATCGTGCCAGCGTCAGCGTTACCATAGGGACAGCGGAATTATTGATTCATCATTTTGTCCTTACTTAGAACATAGTTAGCATACTATATATCAACTTTATTAATACCTCAACATAAAAACAATGTATTAACAAGAAAGTGTTGTTCCAATAAAACATATTTTTTGCATTATCAACCTCGATCATTTAAAATACATAGTAAGTACTCACATACTCCCTCTAGTGGATAGTGTGAAAAATACCATACTCCAGTATACCAACCCTGAAATAAATATAATATCCAAAGAATTATTAACATTGTCACATTAAAAACATGTATTCATCCAGGACAGCCTGCATAAATACGAACGATTGACCTCCCTACCAAATGATCACAATAGGAGCCAGAACGAAAAAAACAACAAAAAAACAACACAAAAACAAGAAATTAATAATATACAGAATATGTAATGTAGGTAATTATGCCCATATAATGTGGCGCCATATCCGGGTATATACTTATTATTATTGTACAGGTGAGTGGAATATTATGAGAGCGGGAAGTATATAAAATGTAGATAGTATTACAAAATATGGGAATATAAAATGTATATAAAAAATATAAAATATGTAAAATATATATAAAATATATATAAAACCTATTTGAGAATTTAAAATCAAGTAAGAGAATAGCGAGACCTTCAGAGTAAGGGGGATCACTAAGAGAATAGCGAAACCTTCAGAGTAAGGGGGAAACACAAAAATTGATATTTTAATAATCTGATATGAAGCAATTTAAATCAAATTCAATATTAAACCCTCTCGGCGTGAGTGTACCCATCTCAAAAATCCATCTAGATTCACTCTTGCTCAACTCTCTAATTTTATTTGATCCTCTCCAATGGGGCATGTACCTATCAATGGTCCAAAATTTTAGGCCGGTGGGATCTTTATTGTGGTGGGTTGTAAAGTGTTTAGACACGCTGTGCTTCGGAAAACCATTCTTAATGTGCTGTATATGTTCTTTAATCCTTTTCCATAGTGGTCGTTTTGTTCTTCCCACGTATTGTAAGGAACATGCACATTCTAAGACATATACAACTCCCTCGGTTCTGCATGAAATGAAATCCTTAATTTCATATTTTTTCTTAGTACTGGTTTATTCAAATCTTGTGCACTTCTGTCCATTGAGGTTTGTATTTCTACACGCATAACA
Organism: Lithobates septentrionalis; assembly: GCA_037952835.1. Taxonomy (NCBI): domain Eukaryota; kingdom Metazoa; phylum Chordata; class Amphibia; order Anura; family Ranidae; genus Lithobates; species Lithobates septentrionalis. The sequence continues at coordinate 2,099,810 of JBBDGP010001113.1, read as the reverse complement.
TTTTCTACATGGATAGAATCTTTTCCCTTGGAATTAGGTTAGACCTACCCCTTTCGTGGGGGGGTCAGGGACATTTTTTGCTACAAGGTCCCTTAAAGTTGGTGCTTGTCTATAAATAAAATGGGGTCTTTCTGGTATGTTATTTTGGAGCATTTTGTCAGCTCTCAGGAGTGGCCAATTTTTTTAAATTATTTTTTCCACCTGCCTATGTTGTGCACTATAATTCATTATTAGTGGGATCTCGTTCTCTTGCTGTTGGTTCCTTGGTTTATCTTGAATTAAATTTTCTCTCAGTATTTGCAATACTTCCTGAATCTTTTCATCAACGAACTCCTCATTATAGCCTTTTGCTGAAAATTTTTTCCTATTAATTTAGCTTGTTCCAGATATTCATTTGTGTCAGAGCAATTTCTTCTAAGCCTGATCATCTGGCCCTTAGGAATATTAATCAGCCAAGGCTCATGGTGGCAACTATCAACCGGTATATAACTATTCCTCTCTACCGGTTTAAAGAAAGTTTTAGTACTAATCTCTTCACCAACAAGTTTTATTTGTAGATCAAGGAAATTTACGACCTCTTCATTTATTTCATATACCAATTTGATGTTTTTTTGGTTAGTGTTAAGTTTATTCAGAAATTCAATTAAACTCTCTTTATTCCCCTCCCATATTATAATGATCAATGAACCTTCTATATAGTACCAAACTGGGAGGTGTATTAGTAAAAATGGTCGAGTCTTCCCAGTTGGCAATGAAAATATTGGCTATACTGGGTGCATACTTTGCACCCATTCCAATGCCATTCAATTGCCTGTAATAGTCCTTGTTGTACCAAAAATAATTATGTTGCATCCCAAATGCAAGACATCTTAGAATGAATCTTATTTGCTTGGAGATTAATTTACTAAATTTGTTCATGGCCCACTTTGTTGCTTGGATTGCATCATCATGGTCTATTATTGTATACAATGACGAGACATCTGCCGTTGCTAACCAATATTTTTACTGAGATTCCAGTTTTACTTCCTTCAAGATTTGAATCAAATTCTTGGTATCCCTCAAATATGCCTTTGTGTTGGGCACCAGTGGTTGCAAATAATTGTCCACACTATACCCCAGCCTTGCATTTATCGACTGGATTCCATTAATTATTGGTCTCCCCGCAGGTTGTGTACTATTTTTGTGAATTTTAGGAATTGTGTAAATAATGGGTACTTTACACCTATCAGGAGCCAGATATTTTTGCTCTTTTTTAGTTAGAATATTTTTTTGGGCACCTCTCATTACTAGATCCATCAATTCTTTCTTGTATTCCTTTGTGGGGTTCCCCTTTATTCTTATGTATGTATTTGTATCTTCCAATTAATTTGATAGCTCCTTATGATAGTATTCTTTGGAAAGCACAACTATGGCCCTTCCTTTATCAGCTGGTCTGACTATAACTTGTTTATTTTCTTCCAATGCTTTAATTCCCCTTTTAATGCTTTGAGTTTCATTAACTTTTCTAATTTTAAGTTGATCCAATTCCTGATTGGCCATTCTTCCAAAGACCTCAATATGCTCATTATTATGGACTTGCGGATTAAATAGTGACTTATTCCGAAGTTTGCTATGCACGATCCCTCCTGGGGATTCATCACTATTTGTTCGGTTGATGGGTGGTTTGTTCAGCATGTATTTTTTAATAATGAGTTTTCTGATATACTTCTGTATATCAACATACATATCAAACTTATTCAAATTTCGTTTCGGAGCGTATTTTAAGCTTTTATCCAATGTCATCAATTCATTTCTTGACAAATCCACACAACTAAGATTGTAGATTCCTTCCCCTAATGTTCCCGCTTTCTTTTGAAGCTTGAATCCTCCTCTGCACCCCCTTTTGCATCTGAACTTCTTGCTCGTACTGTTTGGTCATATTTGGGTGGTGTCCATTCGCTCCTGTGGTACTCTAAAAAAGACCGCGTATGGTCCTCTTCCCTGTAATCTCTTAGTGCCTCATACCTATTTTGGGTTTGGATTGGGCTCCTTCTATTATCATAATAGGGTTGATCATAGGATCTTTGTTCTCGTTGTGAATAATTCTGATATTGGTAGTCGTGATCATCTCTTCCTCCATTCTTATTATAATTCCCCTGGTATCCATAATTCCCCGGATTTCCATTCTGATATGGTGAATTGTAGGGTTTATGTGTACCTCTGTTACCTTGATTCTTCCAGTAAGGTCTCCTTGGTGATTTATTATTATTCTTATTCCTCCACCACGGTTTTGGGGTTCTTGCCTCATTAGCTTCCCTATGGGTCCTTTCCTGTCCGTTGGTATACTCTCTAATATGCCTAGATGGTTCGGGGGATCTTCCTCTTCTTTCCGGGGTTCTCCCCCTTCTATCAGGAGTTGAATATCTGTTATTCCTTTGAGGAGTAATAATCCTTACCTCCCTATCAGGAGATGAGGTAGTGGATCCAGTATTCCCTTGTTTAAGATTTAATTGCCAATTAAACACTTGCTGTAATTGATAATCATTTGTGTCCCATAAATACTTCCTTTTCTTTTTTTGTTTCAATTCTATATCCTTTTGTTCCAATACCTTATTCAATTGTCTGGTAAGTGTAACGAATGAGGCTGATTCTTTGTGAGCTTCCCGTGTCTTCTTACACTCCAAAATTTGTTGATTGTTTTCTTTTTAGTGCAAACTGCACTAATTGTAATCCCTTTTCATTAAAAAACTGATACCATTCCTCTATTGAATCCTGATCAAGCAAACCATCATTTATGGGTACCTCCCACCTCAATCTTCTGGGAACTATACTCTCTTAAATATATTGTTCATGAGTGACTACATCCCACCACAAACTAACTTTCTTTTCCATTAAGTGGCCAAAACATCTAAAGTTACTGTCTAAATCCCCTGTTTCTGTGCTTTGTTTATTTGAAAAAATATCTTTAAGATCAAACGTGCGTTTTTCTACAAAATCAAATATTTCCATCACTGCTGCTCAAGTGTGGTATCTGATATAAAGTGAAAAATGAAAAATAGTACTAAAGCGCTGTGGTGAAAATAAATGAGTCAATATAAATACAATAAATAGAAAGTGCAAAATAATGCAAAAAATGTGCAAAAATTGCAAAAAGTTTTGGAAGATAGCCAAATAATAAAAGCCGCAAACTACATGAGTGTTTTAGACACCTAAAATCCCTTGGATAAATAATTATTAGAAGTTGCACTGATATTAACCTTCCAAACAAAGAGCAGTAAAATAAATAAATATGTGTGCTCAAGTGATAAAACCATGAGTATGTAAATACCCAAAGAAACAAAAATTACCAAAGTGAATATTCAAATGTGCATGAGTTCATTTTTCCAATAAAGTGAAAAATTGCAGAGTTGCAGTGAAATGTGCAAATAAACTCCTAAAAAGCACATACATGAACAATCTAAATTGAGTATCCAATCATCGATCCGGACAATCCCTTTGATTTTAAAGATACTCAAAACATATGATAAATATAAATTCCGCTGTGTCATTAAATATTTACACCAGATGCTTGGTCTCAGAAATACTACCGGTACCTCGAGCCACACCAGAAAGGCAGCGGGAGATTAAGGAAGTAAACAAGTGGCTGAGGAGCTAGTGTAGAAAGGAGGGGTTTGGGTTCCTGGAGAACTAGGTCGACTTCTCAGTCGATTACCAGTTCTTTAGCAGGGACGGACTGCACCTAAATGAGAAAGGTGCAGATCGACTGGGAGAGAAGATGGCCGACAAGTTAGAGAGGCTTTTAAACTAGGCGATGGGGGGGGGGGGAGTCCAGAGGTAGAGATGGTCAGTGTGGAACAAATTATAGAGGGTAGTATTGGGGGCATAAGTGGTAGATTGACTAAAGCACCTAAACTCGAAGTAAGTACAGTAACAAGTCCTATTTGCAACCTCAGAACCCCCTAATAAGGAGATAGTATGCGTCCAGACTAAACTAGGTAGCATGTTCACCAGTGCCAGGAGTAGGGATGAGCTTCGAGTTCGAGTCAAACCCATGTTCAACTTGAACATCGCATGTTCGACCGTTCCCTGAATTTCGAATGTTATGGGCCATTCGCACCAAGTTCAAGTGGCGCGTCACGGCTCATAATTCACTGCGGCATTGCAGTGCATTGCTGGTTGATGATTGGCCAAGCATGCACTATGACCCGCATGCTTGGCCAATCACAGCAACGTCTGTACAGAGAGCCGTAATTGGCCAAAGTCAGGGTGGCTTTGGCAAATTATGGCTCAGGGGGTTTAGTACATGCCCCACACTATATAAGGCCGCCTGCATGGCGGCCTTGTGTAGTGTGTTGCGGCGGCGGAGAGATAGACAGAGAGACAGTGTCATTTGATTTAAGTTAGATAGAGTAGGCAGGCGAGTCAGTTAGCTGCACTTACAGTGTATTGTGTATATATATATATATATATATATATATATATATATATATATATATATATATATATATATATATATATATATATATATATATATATATATATATATATATATATATATATGCATCCTAGGCATTGTATATATGTATATATATATATATATATATATATATATATATATATATATATATATATATATACATACACTGTATTCAGTTTTTTAACAGTAGGTTTATACACTGTATTCAGTTTAGCTAGATCCGTTCCTGTTATTCTCTTCCTACTGACAGGCAGGCACGTGTTTTTACAGTATTTACAGCTACCTGAAGAAAATTGCTGGTGTTCTTCTGATCCTATTAGTCCTATTGGCTGCAGTATTTACAGTTAGTGTAGTGCGTCCTCTGCACAGTGTGCACCTAAAGCTACCTGAAGAAAATTGGTGGTGTTCTTCTGATCCTATTAGTACTGCAGGCAGCTGCAGTATTTACAGTTAGTGTAGTGCATCGTCTGCACAGTGTGCACCTAAATCTACCTGAAGAAAATTGGTGGTGTTCTTCTGATCCTATTAGTACCGCAGGCAGCTTCAGTATTTACAGTTAGTGTAGTGCATCCTCTGCACAGTGTGCACCTAAAGCTACCTGAAGAAAATTGGTGGTGTTCTTCTGATCCTATTAGTACCACAGGCAGCTGCAGTATTTACAGTTAGTGTAGTGCGTTCTCTGCACAGTGTGCACCTAAAGCTACCTGAAAAAAATTGGTGGTGTTTTTCTGATCCTATTTGTACCACAGGAAGGCAGCTGCAGTATTTACAGTTAGTGTACTGTGTCCTCTGCACAGTGTGCACTTAAAACTACCTAAAGAAAATTGGTGGTGTTCTTCTGATCCTATAAGTACCACAGGAAGGCAGCTGCAGTGTTTACAGTTAGTGTACTGCGTCCTCTGCACAGTGTGCATTTAAAGCTACCTGAAGACAATTACTGTTGTTCTGATCCTATTAATACCACAGGCAGGCAGCTACAGTATTTACAGTTAGTGTACTGTGTCCTCTGCACAGTGTGCACCTAAAGCTACCTGAAGAAAATTGGTGGTGTTCTTCTGATCCTATTAGTACCACAAGCAGGCAGCTGCAATATTTACAGTTAGTGTACTGCATCCTCTGCACAGTGTGCACCTAAAGCTTCCTGAAGACAATTGCTGTTGTTCTGATCCTAATAATACCACAGGCATGCAGCTACAGTATTTACAGTTAGTGTACTGTGTCCTCTGCACAGTGTACACCTAAAGCTACCTGAAGACAATTGCTGGTGTTCTCATACTAATAATACTACAGGCAGGCAGTTGATTCTGCTAGCTGCAGTATCAGTACATATATACATCCCAGCTTTGTGCAGCTACATCTCACTGCAGGCCATTAGTATGTCTGGAAGGCCAACAAGGAGAGGCAGACAGTCACAAGCCAATAAAAGAGGGCAAGCAGGCTCTGTGTCTAGAGGCACCAGTGCTGGTCGTGGAGACGGTGCATCCTCATCAGCAGGTGGCCGTGGGACACGCTTGTCCTTTTTTTCCGCAGCTGGCCGTGTTGAGCCGCAACATGCAGAAGACTTGGTAGAGTGGATGACCAATCATCATCCTCCTCATCCTCTCTCACCCAGGCTACTTTGTCTGGCAAAGCAGCTGCCAACGCGGCCTCTTCCCTCGGCTTAATGGCATCAGTCACTTCTTCCCTAGCCCCACCATGTCCTCCTGAGGAATCCCCTGAGGAACTGTTTGACCACAGTGTTGGGTACATGCTCCAGGAGGATGCCCAGCGTTTTGAAGGCTCTGATTAGGGATGAGCTTCGTGTTCGAGTCAAACCCATGTTCGACTCGAACATCGTCTGTTCGCCCGTTCGCCGAATTGCGAACGATATGGGCCGTTCGCGCCAAATTCGTGTGGCGCGTCACGGCCCATAATTCACTGCGGCATCGCAGTGCATTGCTGGCTGATGATTGGCCAAGCATGCACTATGACCCTCATGCTTGGCCAATCACAGCGCCGTCTTAACAGAGAGCCATAATTGGCCAAAGCCAAGGAGGCTTTGGCCAATTATGGCTCAGGGGATTTAGTACACGCCCCACAGTATATAAGGCAGCCTGCATAGCGGCCCTGTGTAGTGTGTGTTCCGGCGTTGAAAGAGATAGACAGAGAGACAGTGTCATTTGATTTGAGTTAGATAGATTAGGCAGAAGAGTCAGTCAGTTAGCTGCACTTACAGTGTATTGTGTATTTATATGCATCCCAGGTGTTGCATATATATATATATATATATATATATATATATATATATATATATATATATATATACACTGTATTCAGTTTAGCTAGATCCGTTCCTGTTATCTTCCTACTGACAGGCAGGCTTGTCTTGTTATAGTATTTACAGCTACCTGAAGAAAATTGCTGGTGTTCTTTTGATCCTATTAGTACCACAGTCAGGCAGCTAGACTATTTACAGTTAGTGCAGTGCGTCCTGCTCACAGTGTTCAGCTAGATCCGCTCCTGTTATCTTCTTACTGACAGGCAGGCTTGTCTTGTTACAGTATATACAGCTACCTGAAGAAAATTGCTGGTGTTCTTTTGATCCTATTAGTACCACAATCAGGCAGCTAGACTATTTACAGTTAGTGCAGTGCGTCCTGCTCACAGTGTTCAGCTAAAACTACAAGTTAGTGGGGTGCGTCCTGCTCACAGTGTTCAGCTAAACCTACAAGTTCGTGGGGTGCGTCCTGCTCACAGTGTTCAGCTAAACCTACAAGTTAGTGGGGTGCATCCTGCTCACAGTGTTCAGCTAAACCTACGAGTTAGTGTGGTGCGTCCACCTCACAGTGTTCAGCTAAAACTACAAGTTAGTGCGGTGCATCCTGCTCACAGTGTTCAGCTAAAACTACAAGTTAGTGCGGTGCGTCCACCTCACAGTGTTCAGCTAAACCTACAAGTTAGTGTAGTGAGACCTCTGCACAGTGTTCATCTAAAGCTACAAGTTAGTGCAGTGCGTCCTGCTCACAGTTTTCAGCTAGATCCGTTCCTGTTATCTTCTTACTGACAGGCAGGCTTGTCTTGTTACAGTATATACAACTACCTGAAGAAAATTGCTGGTGTTCTTTTGATCCTATGAGTACCACAGTCAGGCAGCTAGACTATTTACAGTTAGTGCAGTGCGTCCTGCTCACAGTGTTCAGCTAAAACTACAAGTTAGTGGGGTGCGTCCTGCTCACAGTGTTCAGCTAAACCTACAAGTTCGTGGGGTGCGTCCTGCTCACAGTGTTCAGCTAAACCTACAAGTTAGTGGGGTGCATCCTGCTCACAGTGTTCAGCTAAACCTACGAGTTAGTGTGGTGCGTCCACCTCACAGTGTTCAGCTAAAACTACAAGTTAGTGCGGTGCATCCTGCTCACAGTGTTCAGCTAAAACTACAAGTTAGTGCGGTGCGTCCACCTCACAGTGTTCAGCTAAACCTACAAGTTAGTGCGGTGCGTCATGCTCACAGTGTTCAGCTAAAACTACAAGTTAGTGCTGTGCGTCCTGCTCACAGTGTTCAGCTAAACCTATAAGTTAGTGGGGTGCGTCCTGCTCACAGTGTTACGCTAAACCTACAAGTTAGTGGGGTGCGTCCTGCTCACAGTGTTCAGCTAGATCCGTTCCTGTTATCTTCTTACTGACAGGCAGGCTTGTCTTGTTACAGTATTTACAGCTACCTGAAGAAAATTGCTGGTGTTCTTTTGATCCTATTAGTACCACAGTCAGGCAGCTAGACTATTTACAGTTAGTGCAGTGCGTCCTGCTCACAGTGTTCAGCTAAAACTACAAGTTGGTGGGGTGCGTCCTGCTCACAGTGTTCAGCTAAACCTACAAGTTAGTGGGGTGCGTCTTTTTCACAGTGTTCAGCTAAAACTACAAGTTAGTGTGGTGCGTCCACCTCACAGTGTTCAGCTAAACCTACAAGTTAGTGCTGTGCGTCCTGCTCACAGTGTTCAGCTAAACCTACAAGTTAGTGTAATGAGACCTCTGCACAGTGTTCATCTAAAGCTACAAGTTAGTGCAGTGCGTCCTGCTCACAGTGTTCAGCTAAAACTACAAGTTAGTGCTGTGCGTCCTGCTCACAGTGTTCAGCTAAAACTACAAGTTAGTGTGGTGCGTCCACCTCACAGTGTTCAGCTAAACCTACAAGTTATTTTTTTGCAAGCTCTGCACAGTGTTCACCTAAAGCTACCTGTAGAAGGTTGGTGGTGTTTTCCTGATCCTATCACTACCGCAGGCAGCTAAAAAAGCTACAAGTTAGTTTTTTGCGAGCTCTGCACAGTGTTCAGCTAAAGCTACCTGTAGAAGGTTGGTGGTGTTCTCATACTACAGGCAGGCAGTTGATTTTGCTAGCTGCAGTATCAGTACATATATATATATATATATATCCCAGCTTAGTGCAGCTACAGGCCATTAGTATGTCTGGAAGGCCAAGAAGGAGAGGCAGACAGTCACAAGCCAATAAGAGAGGGCAAGCAGGCTCTGTGTCTAGTGCTGGTCGTGGAGACGGTGCATCCTCATCAGCACGTGGCCTAGGGACACGCTTGGCCTTTTTTTCGGCAGCTGACCGTGTTGAGCCGTAACATGCAAAAGACTTGGTCGAGTGGATGACCAAGCTGTCCTCATCCTCCTCATCCTCTCTCACCCATGCCCAGGGTACTTTGTCTGGCAAAGCAGCAGCCTCTTCCCTCGGCTCAATGTCATCAGTGACTCCTTCCCTAGCCCCACCATGTCCTCCTGAGGAGTCCCTCAAACTTTTTGACCACAGTGTTGGGTACATGCTCCAGGAGGATGCCCAGGGTTTGGAAGGCTCTGATGATGATACTGAGCTCGATGAAGGCAGTAACATGAGCACGGACAGAGGGGGTGCCCAAGAAGGACAGCAATCTTGCAGTCATGCTCCCCCTGCTGCAGCATACTGCCAGGTTTGCTCCAGTGATGAGGAGGGAGGGGATGATGAGGTCACTGACTCAACGTGGGTGCCTGATAGGAGAGGGGAGGAGGAGGAGGCGGCACATCACCAACGAGGCAGGATGCCCTCCAGGGGCCAGCCTAAGGGCAGCACATTGACTGCATCACACCCCAAAGCTCCACATGTGCAGGGCGCTGCAGTCTCTGCGCATTATTCAAAAAGTTCTTTGGTGTGGGCCTTTTTTGAGTGCATCAGATCGCACCGCTGCTATTTGCAACATATGTCTCAAGCGTATCTCACGTGGCCAAAACATCTCCCGCTTGGGTACCACATGCTTGACCAGACATATGTTGACCTGCCATGCAGTTCATTGGCAAGCGTATCTAAAAGACAGACACCAAAGAACAAAGAGGACCTCTCCTTGCTCCTCATCAGCTGAGATCTCCAACCCCACTATACCTTCAGTCCTCTCTGAGACCTGCACTGAGAGGAATGAAGGTGTAGAATTAGGTGTGTCACAGCCAAGTACTTGTGGGCAATCTGCTTTTGGTACACCAACGTCAGATTGTACCAGGCAAATTTCCCTGCCCCAGCTGCTGCACTGCCGAAAGAAGTTTGCTCCCAGCCATCCACATGCCCAGCGGTTGAATGCTAGCTTGGCAAAATTGCTAGCACTTCAACTGCTACCTTTTCAGTTGGTAGAATCTGTCCCCTTCCGTGAGTTTGTGGACTGTAAGGTTCCTCAGTGGCATGTACCCAAACTCCACTTTTTCTCACGGAAGGTGATTCCGGCTCTCTACCGGCATGTGGAAGGCAATGTCCATGCCTCGCTGGAGAGGGCGGTCAGCGGTAAGGTGCATATTACCGCTGACTCATGGTCCAGCAGGCATGGACAGGGACGTTACCTAAGTTTCACGGCGCATTGGGTGACTCTGCTGGCAGCTGGGAAGGATGCAGGACAAGGTGCAGTAGTGTTGGAGGTTGTTCCGACACCACGCCTCCAAAATGCTAATGATTGTGACACACCTCTCTCCTCCACCCCCTCCTCTTCTTCTTACTCCATGGCCTCTTCCTGTGCTTTGTCCTCGGAACCAGTGGTGCTCCGTAGCCGTTCAAGGGGCTACGCAAGTACGCAGGCCAAAAGATGCCATGCGGTGCTTGAGCTGGTGTGCTTGGGGGACAGGAGTCACACTGGGGCAAAGGTTCTGTCAGCTCTGCAGGGGCAGGTTCAGAGGTGGTTGATGCCACGCCAACTTAAGGCAGGAATGGTTATTTGAGACAATGGCACCAACCTCCTCTCTGCCCTCCGACAGGGACAAATGACCCATGTGCCCTGTTTGGCTCACGTCCTTAACTTGGTGGTGCAGCGGTTCTTGGGCAGGTACCCGGGCTTACAGGATGTCCTGAGGCAGGCCAGGAAAGTCTGTGTGCATTTCCGCCGGTCATATAATGCCAGTGCTCGGCTGGCGGACCTCCAAAAGGAGTTTAACCTGCCCAAGAACCACCTAATCTGTGACATGCCCACCAGGTGGAACTCAACGTTGGCCATGCTGCAGCAGATGCACACGCAGCAGAGGGCCATCAATGAGTACCTGTGCGACTATGGCACCAGGACAGGGTCAGGGGAGCTTGTTTTTTTTTCCCCATGCCAGTGGGCCATGATCAGGGATGCATGCACTGTCCTGTCACCATTTGAGGAGGCCACGAAGATAGTGAGCAGTGACAGTGCATGCATCAGTGACACTGTCCCCCTTGTCCACCTGTTGGAGCACACGCTGCGTGGAATAATGGACAGGGCACTTGAGGCAGAACAGAGGCAGGAAGAGGAGGACTTCCTTAGCTTTCAAGGCCCCCTTTATCCAGACAGTGTTCCTGCGTGCCCGCCGATCACACAGGAAGAGGACGAGGAGGAGGAGGAGGAGGAGGAGGAAGATAGTGTCAGTATGGAGGTGGAGCCTGGCACTCAGCATCAGCAGCAGTCTTTAAGGGATCAGTCCCAAGAAACACATGGACTTGTACGTGGCTGGGAGGAGGTGGCTGCGCACCATGTCGTCCTTAGTGACCCAGAGGACTCCGGACTGAATGCCTCAGCAAACTTACGCTGCATGGCCTCCCTGATCCTGCAAAGCCTGCGTAAGGATCCTCGTATTCGTGGTATCAAGGAGAAGGACCAATAATGGATGGCAACCCTCCTTGATCCACGTTGCAAGGGTAAGGTTGCGGACCTTATCTTGCCATCACAGAGGGAGCAGAGGATGAAACATCTTCGGGAGGCCTTGCAGAAAGGTCTGTGCAACGCGTTCCCAGAGACTGGCAGGTTACAAACTCCTGTTTCTGGACAACGTGTTGCTGAGGCTTCGGTCAGTCAAAGAAGGAGCGGTGGAGAAGGTGGCCGTCTGACCGATGCTTTCAGACAATTTTTTGGTCCGCAGCCCCAAGGTATGATCGGTTCCAGCAACCATCGCCAGCGTGTGTTTTACATGGTGCAGGAATACCTAGGGGCAAGATCTGACTTGGACACCTTTCCCACCGAAAATCCTCTGGGTTACTGGGTCTTGAGGATGGATCACTGGCCAGAGCTTGCACAGTATGCAATTGAGCTACTGGCCTATCCTGCATCCAGCGTTCTTTCGGAACGCACATTCAGTGCTGCTGGAGGCTTTGTAACCGATCACAGGGTGCGTCTGTCCACCGACTCGGACGATCGACTGACCTTCATAAAAATGAATCAGTCTTGGATCACCACCAGCTACCAAGCACCTGATGCTGATGTAGCCGAATAATTTTTTTTGAAATCTCAGATCCCTTCAAACACTGCCTATGCTGATGCTGAGTGACTATCCCTGAGTAATTATCCTCTTCCTCCTCAATCATCACGCTGATAGCTTGTAAGAACATTTTTGGTTCTGGGCGCCACCACCAGTGCCTAAGGCACAATTTTTTCAGCCCCTGTTTAACAGGGGCGTGTAATTACAATTTTTAATGCAATACTTTGCAGCAGGGCTCGTTTCTGCGTTACAACTAGAGTATCTGTGAGGGGTTGCAGTTTTGTGGCACCAGCACCAGTGCCTAAGGCCCAATTTTTCTGCCCCTGTTTAACAGAGGCGTGTAATTACAATTTTTGATGCAATACTTTGCAGCAGGGCTCGTTCCTGCGTTCCAACAAGAGTGTCTGTGAGGGGTTGCAGTGTTGTGGCACCAGCACCAGTGCCTAAGGCCTAATTTTTTCAGCCCCTGTTCAACAGGGGCATGTAGTTACAATTCTTGATCTAATATTTCACAGCAGGGCCCATTTCTGCACCCACCAAGAGCGAGTGAGGACTTACAGTGTTGTGGCACCACCACCACCACCACCACCAAAGGCCCAATGTTTCTGCCCCTGTTCAACAGGGGCATGTAATTACAATTCTTGATCTAATATTTCACAGCAGGACCCTGTGAGGGCTTACAGTGTTGTGGCCACAACAACACCTAAGGCCCAAATTTCTGCTGAGTATATAGGGCAGGTCCCTACTTTCAAACATCTAACTTACAAACGACTCCTACTTGCAAACGGAAGGAGACAACAGGAAGTGAGATGAAATCTACCCCTAGGAAGGGAAATTCTCTCCTGTAAGAGTTAATATGGGAAAAACATTTCTCCTTTCCACTGATGCTTTCCAATCCTTGTTCCACAAAAAAACCCAAATTTTCAAAAAACATTTGTCATTGGGACAAAAAGTGAGGTGAAATCTTCTGAAGAGGAGGAAAGACAGCAAAACAAATGTCACAGGGGTGATAACCCTTCCCTATGTTTTCCAAAAAGCTTAAAAATTTTTTTTGGCTGGAGCTAAACACGTTAAAAATGTACCCGTTCAAAATTACAAACAGATTCTACTTAACATCAAACCTACAGTCCCTGTCTTGTTTGCACCGCCTGTATACTGCTGTTCAGAGTATATAGGGCCTGGTGGCCCCACACCTTTCCTTATTTTAATTTGGGTGCGGGGTTCCCCTTAATATCCATACAAGACCCAAAGGGCCTGGTAATGGACTGGGGGGTACCCATGCCGTTTGTCTCACTGATTTTCATCCATATTGCCAGGACCCGACATTACATTAAACCCGCAAGCAGTTTTAAATGAGATTTTTTCCTTTAAAAATTACATTTTGTGCAGGGACTGTTCTAAACACGGGAAACATGCGCCACTTTACAGGCATACTATAGACACACCCCAGGTATGATATTTAAAGGAATATTTCACTTTTTTTTTACTTTAAGCATCATTAAATTCACTGCTCCCGAAAAAACGGCAGTTTTTAAAAGTTTTTTTTGCATTGATACATGTCCCCTGGGGTAGGACCCGGGTCCCCAAACCCTTTTTAGGACAATACCATGCAAATTAGCCTTTAAAATAAGAACTTTGATTTTGAACGTTCGAGTCCCATAGACGTCAATGGGGTTCTAACGATCGTGCAAATTTTCTGTCCGTTCGCAGGTTCTGGTGCGAACCGAACCAGGGGGGTGTTCAGCTCATCCCTAGCTCTGATGATGGTACCCAGCTAGAGAAAAGCAGTAATGTGAGCCCAGGGAGAGGGGGTGCCCAAGAAGGACAGCAATCTGGCAGTCACGTTCCCCCAGCTGCAGCATACTGCCAGCTTTGCTCCAGTGATGAGGAGGGAGGGGATGATGAGGAGGCACATCTCCAACGAAGCAGGATGCCCTCCAGGGGCCAGCTTAAGGGTAGCACACTGACTGCATCACACCGCAGAGCTCTGCATGTGCAGGGCGCTGCTGTTTCTGCGTATTATTGCAAAAGTTCTTTGGTGTGGGCCTTTTTTGAGACGAGTGCATCAGATCCCACCGCTGCTATTTGCAACATATGTCTCAAGCGTATCTCGCGTGGCCAAAACATCACCCGCTTGGGCACCACATGCTTGATCAGACATATGTCGACCAGCCATGCAGTTCGTTGGCAAGTGTACCTAAAATACCCACACCAAAGAACAAAGTGGACCTCTCCTTGCTCCTCATCAGCTGGGATCTCCAACCCCACTATACCTTCAGTCCTCACTGAAAACCTGCACTGAGAGGAATGAAGGTGTAGAATTAGGTGTGTCACAGCCAAGTACTTGCGGGTAATCTGCTATCAGTACACCAACATCAGATTGTACCAGGCAAATTTCCCTGCCGCAGCTGCTGCACCACCAAAAGAACCAGCCATCCACATACCCAGCAGTTGAATGCTAGCTTGGCTAAATTGCTAGCACTTCAACTGCTACCTTTTCAGTTGGTAGACTCTGCCCCCTTCTGTGAGTTTGTGGAATGTGCGGTTTCTCAGTGGCAGGTTCCAAAACGCCCCTTTTTCTCACTGAAGGCGATTCCGGCTCTCTACCGGCATGTGGGAGGCAATGTCTTGGCCTCGCTGGACAGGGCGGTCAATGGTAAGGTGCATATTACCACTGACTCATGGTCCAGCAGGCATGGACAGGGACGTTACCTATCTTTCACAGCGCACTGGGTGACTCTTCTGGCAGCTGGTAAGGATACAGGACAGGGTGCAGTAGTGTTGGAGGTTGTTCTGCCACCACGCCTTCAAAATTCTACTAGTGGAGATTCTGCCACATCTCTCTCCTCCACCCCCTCCTCTTCTTCTTCCTCCATGGCCTCTTCCTGTGCTTTGTCCTCGGAACCAGCAGTGCTCCGTAGGCGTTCAAGGGGCTATGCAAGCACGCAGGCAAAAAGATGCCATGCGGTGCTTGAGCTGGTGTGCTTGGGGGGACAGGAGCCACACTGGGGCAGAGATTCTGTCAGCTCTGCAGGGGCAGGTTCAGAGGTGGTTGATGCCACGCCAGCTTAAGGCAGGTATGGTGGTTTGCGAAAATGGCACCAACCTCCTCTCCGCCCTCCGACAGGGACAACTGACTCATGTGCCCTGTTTGGCTCACGTCCTTAACTTGGTGGTGCAGCGGTTCTTGGGCAGGTACCCAGGCTTACATCATGTCCTGAAGCAGGCCAGGAAAGTCTGTGTGCATTTACGCCAGTCATATAATGCCAGTGCTTGGCTGGCTGACCTCCAAAAGGAATTTAACCTGCCCAAGAACCACCTAATCTGTGACATGCCCACCAGGTGGAACTCAAAGTTGGCCATGCTGCAGCAGCTGCAGAGATGGCACAGAGGGCCATCAATAAGTACCTATGCGACTATGGCACCAGGACAGGGTCAGGGGAGGGTGTTTTTATTTCCCAACACCAGGGGGCTATGATCAGGGATGCATGCACTGTCCTGTCACCATTTGAGGAGGCCACGAGGATGGTGAGCAGTGACAGTGCATGCATCAGTGACACTGTCTTTCTTGTCCACCTGTTGGAGCACAGGCTGTGTGGAATAATGGACAGGGCACTTGACGCAGAACAGAGGGAGGAAGAGGAGGACTTCTTTACCTCTCAAGGCCCCCTTTATCCAGACAGTGTTCCTGCGTGCCTGACGATCACACAGGAAGAGGACGAGGAGGAGGAATGTGTCAGCATGGAGGTGGAGCCTGGCACAGCATCAGCAGCAGTCTTCAAGGGATCATTTACAGTCCGAAGAAACCCATGGACTTGTACGTGGCTGGGAGGAGGTGGCTGCGGATCATGTCGTCCTTAGTGACCCAGAGGACTCTGGACCGAATGCCGAATGAATCCTGCAAAGCCTGTGGAAGAATCCTCGTATTCGTGGTATCAAGGGGAGGGTTGATTACTGGCTGGCAACCCTCCTTGATCCATGTTACAAGGGTAAGGTTTCGGACCTTATCTTGCTGTCGCAGAGGGAGCAGAGGATGAAACATCTTCGGAAAGCCCTGCAGAAAGGTTTGTGCAATGCATTTCCAGAGCCTGGGAGGTTACAATTTGCTGGTCCTCCTGGACAACGTTTTGCTGAGGCTTCGGTCAGTCACAGAAGGAGCGGTGGAGAAGGTGGCCGTCTGACCGATGCGTTCAGACAATTTTTTTTGTCCGCAGCCCCGCGGTCTGATTGGTTCCAGCAACCATCGCCAGCGTCTGATTCACATGGTGCAGGATTAACTAGGGGCACAATCAGACTTGGACACCTTTCCCACCGAAAAACTTCTGGGTAACTGGGTCTTGAGTAGGGATAAGCTTTGTGTTCGAGTCAAACCCATGTTCGACTCAAACATCGCGTGTTTGGTCGTTCACCGAATTACGAACGATATGGGCCGTTCGCGCAAAATTAGAGTGGCGTGTTCCGGCCCATAATTCACTGCGGCATCGCAGTGCATTGCTGGCACTATACACTATGCACTATGGCCCGCATTCTTAGCCAATCACAGCGCCGTCTGAACAGAGAGCCGTAATTGGCCAAAGCCAAGGAGGATTTGGCCAATTATGGCTCAGGGGGTTTAGTACACACCCCACACTATATAAGGCCGCCTGCACAGCGGCCCTTTGTAGTGTGTTCCGGGAATTCAGATAGAGAGATAGAGAGAGAGAGAGACCGACAGTGTCATTTGATTTAAGTTAGATAGAGTAGGCAGGTCGAATCAGTTAGCTGCAGTTACAGTGTATTGTGTATATATATGCATCCCAGGTGTTGTGTGTGTATGTATATATATATATATATATATATATATATATATATATATATATATATATATATATATATATATACACTGTATTCAGTTTAGCTAGATCCTGTACTTCTCTTCCTACTATACTGACAGGCAGGCAGGTGTTTTTATAGTACTTCCAGCTACTGTACTGTGTACCCTGCACAGTCTCACCTACAGTATACAGTAGCAACCTGCAGCCTGGTGCTTGTGTAGGCTCATTGAAGTATTTCCAGCTACTATACTGAGTACCCTGCACAGTCCCGCCTATAGTATAGCAACCTGCAGCCAGGTGCTTGTGTAGGCTCATTGAAGTATTTCCAGCTACTATACTGTGTACCCTGCACAGTCTTGCCTACAGTATAGCAACCTGCAGCCAGGTGCTTGTGTAGGCTCATTGAAGTATTTCCAGCTACTGTACTGTGTACCCTGCACAGTCTCACCTACAGTAAAGCTATCTGCAGCCAGGTGCTTGTGTAGGCTCATTGAAGTTTTTCCAGTTACTGTACTGTGTACCGCGCACAGTCTCACCTACAGTATAGGTACCTGCAGCCAGGTGCTTGTGTAGGCTCATTGAAGTATTTCCAGCTACTATACTGTGTACCCTGCACAGTCTCACCTACAGTATAGCAACCTGCAGCCAGGTGCTTGTGTAGACTCATTGAAGTATTTCCAGCTACTGTACTGTGTACTCTGCACAGTCTCACCTACATTATAGCATCCTGCAGCCAGGTGCTTGTGTAGGCTCATTGAAGTATTTCCAGCTACTGTACTGTGTACCCTGCACAGTCTCACCTACAGTATAGGAACCTGCAGCCATGTGCTTTTGTAGGCTCATTGAAGTATTTCCAACTACTGTACTGTGTACCCTGCACAGTATCACCTACAGTATAGCTACCTGCAGCCAGGTGATGTGTAGGCTCATTGAAGTATTTCCAGCTACTGTACTGTGTACCATGCACAGTCTCACCTACAGTATAGCTACCTGCAGCCAGGTGATGTGTAGACTCATTGAAGTATTTCCAGCTACTGTACTGTGTACTCTGCACAGTCTCACCTACATTATAGCATCCTGCAGCCAGGTGCTTGTGTAGGCTCATTGAAGTATTTCCAGCTACTGTACTGTGTACCCTGCACAGTCTCACCTACAGTATAGGAACCTGCAGCCATGTGCTTTTGTAGGCTCATTGAAGTATTTCCAACTACTGTACTGTGTACCCTGCACAGTATCACCTACAGTATAGCTACCTGCAGCCAGGTGATGTGTAGGCTCATTGAAGTATTTCCAGCTACTGTACTGTGTACCCTGCACAGTCTCACCTACAGTATAGCTACCTGCAGCCAGGTGATGTGTAGGCTCATTGAAGTAATTCCAGCTACTGTACTGTGTACCCAGCACAGTCCCACCTACAGTAAAGCTACCTACAGTCAGGTGCTTGTGTAGGCTCATTGAAGTATTTCCAGCTACTGTACTGTGTACCCTGCACAGTCTCACTTACATTATAGCAACCTGCAGCCAGGTGCTTGTGTAGGCTCATTGAAGTATTTCCAGCTACTTTACTGTGTACCCTGCACAGTCTCACCTACAGTATAGCAACCTGCAGCCAGGTGCTTGTGTAGGCTCATTTAAGTATTTCCAGCTACTGTACTGTGTACCCTGCACAGTCTCGCCTACAGTATAGCAACCTGCAGCCAGGTGCTTGTGTAGGCTCATTGAAGTATTTCCAGCTACTGTACTGTGTACCCTGCACAGTCTCACCTAAAGTAAAGCTATCTGCAGCCAGGTGCTTGTGTAGGCTCATTGAAGTATTTCCAGCTACTTTACTGTGTACCCTGCACAGTCTCACCTACAGTATAGCAACCTACAGCCAGGTGCTTGTGTAGGCTCATTGAAGTATTTCCAGCTACTGTACTGTGTACCCTGCACAGTCTCACCTAAAGTAAAGCTATCTGCAGCCAGGTGCTTGTGTAGGCTCATTGAAGTATTTCCAGCTACTTTACTGTGTACCCTGCACAGTCTCACCTACAGTATAGCAACCTACAGCCAGGTGCTTGTGTAGGCTCATTGAAGTATTTCCAGCTACTGTACTGTGTACCCTGCACAGTCTCGCCTACAGTATAGCAACCTGCAGCCAGGTGCTTGTGTAGGCTCATTGAAGTATTTCCAGCTACTTTACTGTGTACCCTGCACAGTCTCACCTACAGTATAGCAACCTACAGCCAGGTGCTTGTGTAGGCTCATTGAAGTATTTCCAGCTACTGTACTGTGTACCCTGCACAGTCTCACCTAAAGTAAAGCTATCTGCAGCCAAGTGCTTGTGTAGGCTCATTGAAGTATTTCCAGCTACTTTACTGTGTACCCTGCACAGTCTCACCTACAGTATAGCAACCTACAGCCAGGTGCTTGTGTAGGCTCATTGAAGTATTTCCAGCTACTGTACTGTGTACCCTGCACAGTCTCGCCTACAGTATAGCAACCTGCAGCCAGGTGCTTGTGTAGGCTCATTGAAGTATTTCCAGCTACTGTACTGTGTACCCTACACAGTCTCACTTACAATATAGTTACCTGCAGCCAGGTGCTTTTGTAGGCTCTTGACGTATTTCCAGTTACTGTACTGTGTACCCTGCACAGTTGCACCTACAGTATAGCTACCTGAAGGCAAGTGCAGGTGTTATCATACTAATAATACTACAGGCAGGCAGTTGATTCTGCTATCTGCTAGCTGCAGTATAATCTATATATATATAGATATATATATATAGATATATATATATATATCTATATCTATCTATCTATCTATATATATATATATATATATATATATATATATATATATATATATATATATATATATATATATATATATATATATATATATATATATATATATATATATATATATATATATATCCCAGTTTTGTGCAGCTCATTGCACAAAACTGGTGTAAAGGAACGTCCCACACTCCGCTTGAGTGCTTCCGTCAGTATACCACTTCCTCCCAGTCTGGATACAGATATCAGATATTCCAACCGCTCATAAGCACAAAACAAGGCGACGCTTGTTTCAGTGCTAACATGGACTCATTTATTAGAACCAGAATACAGTCTTATATACAGTAGAAGAGGAGGTTCCCCCCTCCTGCTCATATTACTCTAACAATACACCTTTAACAAATTAACATGAGCTAATTAACTAATCCTTTTAAGCAGCCGATGTGACTCTGTGCCCTTCAGGATTTCACTACAGGTTGGACTTGTTGTCTCCGAGCTTCACACAGTACATTATACATTATCATAAGTACAACCACAGGACATTTCTTACAATAGCAGGAGCTAATTGCAATTAACAATACAAACAGTGATCTCCCCCCCTCCTCAGCATAGTCATCAACAAACTATAGTAGGAGTAGACTGTTCGTCTCCTGGCCATTGACTATTCAATACACATTACCATAAACATCAACACAGGGTTAATTAGAACAAACAACAATGTGTGGAATACCCTTAGAACCTATGGTAAGCCAGACTAGACTCATTTACATTAAACACATTATAGCAGACATCAGACAGGTGAGTGGAGTTGATATTACCATCTCCTCACAGTATGTGTCCCAACAGTATGACTCAGTCACTATTGCTAATATGGCAAATACAGGGTCCCCAGAGTCTGTGTGTCCTGGGGGACAAGGACCCGAAACCAAAGTAACAACACCTCAAGGGTACACCAAATGCCAGGGCCCATAATCTGTAGGCAAGAGGCTCACATTCAGTCCCCTCCAAAAGCCCCTGTCCCGGGTGAGTCTGTCACAGAGGGCAAGCAGGCTCTGTGTCTAGAGGCAACAGTGCTGGTCGTGGACACGGTGCATCCTCATCAGCACGTGGCCATGGGACACGCTTGGCCTTTTTTTTGGCAGCTGGCCGTATTGAGCCGCAACATGCAGAAGACTTGGTCGAGTGGATGACCAAGCCGTCCTCATCCTCCTCATCCTCTCTCACCCAGGCTCAG
The DNA here is from genome assembly GCA_037952835.1 of Lithobates septentrionalis. Lineage (NCBI taxonomy): Eukaryota > Metazoa > Chordata > Amphibia > Anura > Ranidae > Lithobates > Lithobates septentrionalis. Next base: position 2,078,830 of record JBBDGP010001113.1, on the reverse strand, counting down.
GGTACTTTGTCTGGCAAAGCAGCTGCCAACGCGGCCTCTTCCCTCGGCTCAATGGCATCAGTGACTCCTTCCCTAGCCCCACCATGTCCTCCTGAGGAGTCCCTCAAACTGTTTGATCACAGTGTTGGGTACATGCTCCAGGAGGATGCCCAGCGTTTTGAAGGCTCTGATGATGATACTGAGCTAGATGAAAGCAGTAACATGAGCACGGACAGAGGGGGTGCCCAAGAAGGACAGCAATCTGCCAGTCATGTTCCCCCTGCTGCAGCGTACTGCCAGGTTTGCTCCAGTGATGAGGAGGGAGGGGATGATGAGGTCACTGACTCAACGTGGGTGCCTGACAGGAGAGAGGAGGAGGAGGAGGCACATTACCAACGAGGCAGGATGCCCTCCAGGAGCCAGCCTAAGGGCAGCACACTGACTGCATCACACCGCTGAGGCTTCGGTCAGTCAAGGAAGGAGCGGTGGAGAAGGTGGCCGGCTGACCGATGCGTTCAGACAATTTTTTAGTCTGCAGCCCCAAGGTATGATCAGTTCTAGCAACCATGGCTAGCGTCTGTTTTACATGGTGCAGGAATACCTAGGGGCAAGATCTGACTTGGATACCTTTCCCACCGAAAATCCTCTGGGTTACTGGGTCTTGAGGATGGATCACTGGCCAGAGCTTGCACAGTATGCAATTGAGCTGCTGACCTGTCCTGCATCCAGCGTTTTTTCGGAACGCACATTCAGTGCTGCTGGAGGCTTTGTAACAGATCACAGGGTGCATCTGTCCACTGACTCGGTCGATCGACTGACCTTCATAAAAATGAATCAGTCTTGGATCACCACCAGCTACCAAGCACATGATGCTGATGTAACCGAATAATTTTTTTTGAAATGTCAGATCCCTTCAAAGACTGCTTATGCTGATGCTGAGTGACTATCCTGTTATGCTGAGTAATTATCCTCTTCCTCCTCAATGATCATGCTTATAGCTTGTAAGAACATTTTTGGTTCTGGGCGCCGCCACCAGTGCCTAAGGCCCAATTTTTCAGCCCCTGTTTAACAGGGGCGTGTAATTACAATTTTTGATGCAATTCTTTGCAGCAGTGCTAGTTCCTGCGCTCCAACTAGAGTATCTGTGAGGGGTTGCAGTGTTGTGGCACCAGCACCAGTGCCTAGGGCCCAATTTCACTCTTTTTTCACTTTAAGCATCATTAAAATCACTGCTCCCGAAAAAACTTTTTTTTGCATTGATATATGTCCCCTGGGGCAGATCCTGGGTCCCCAAACAGTTTTTAGGATGATAACTTGCATATTAAGAAAAAAATAGCTGCGCTAAATAATGGACATGATATGTGATAAATTATTAAATCAATTTGAATATAGTGAAAGGTGAACAAAATTTTGAATATGACTGTCATGAACTTTGGAATACTGGATTGTCATGAAGCTTGGAATACTTTCTCCTTTGATTCTATTACACAGTGGGGGGTCTTCTACCCTGTCTTAAGGCTAACCCCCTCCAGGCGGCTCCATGGTCTGGAAGGAAAGCATTGTTCTGTGTTTGACCATTTGTTTATGTACTTTATTTACCCCCTGGGGCTTCTCTGTGTCATTACACATATCAGTACTCTTATTTAAGCTATCGGACCAACCTATGCTGACCCTGTTTCAAGTCCTCATTTGCATGGACAAGAGGACCTGAGTGAAGACTAGAGTGTACTTTACAATTGACCAATAGGAAAGTGGTTGTTCAAACTGCTGTGTATAAAAGTGTGTTGTGTGCATCAATAAAAGTGAGATTCCTGTTTGAACTTACATACAGCCTGCCTGGTGTTTGTTCTGAGCTATCACAACTGGATTCGAATGGCACATAGCTGTAATTCGAATCATGGAGCATCGGATGACCGAACCATCAGACGTTGCAATCTGCAATCTGATTCAATAGCCGCAGAGGAGTGTCGGGAGAGTGGAATCGAGCGAGCAGGGGCACAACCTAATCCCGTGAAAAACAGAAAAGAAAAAACATAAAAATAAAGTGATAAAAAGTGAGGATAAACTTGACATGAAAGTCAGAAGCAATCAGCCAATTGCTGGATGTTAAAACAAAATAGTGCAATCTTCCATCACCGTTGAGTGTAAATCACCAGGAAAAATGCATGCTTACCAGAGGCAAGCAAAGAGAAGCTTACGGCTATATACCAGCCAGGGCCTTTCCTTGGGGAATCAGAGGTATACAACACAGAAGACACTGATCCAGGATCGGCACACCACTCGGATATATGGAAGGGACCCTCAGTTAATGTATCACCAAAAAATATAAGAAAAGGGACTTCCCATGGTGTAATACCGTATGAATAGTTTATGGATAAAAGAATCACACTTACAAGCATAAATTAGTAACGATCATATGTAGCCGGCCGGCTTGTGAGCGCCCGTACACTCCGGGAATCACACGCGGTACATCAGTGCGTCCTGTCCACCCTGGAATGGTACTAGCTGATTGGAGAAAATCAAATGTAGTACCAATATTTTAAAAATGACCAAGATATATCCCTGGGAACTACAGACCAGTTAGCTTAACATCAATAGTTTGTAAGCTCTTGGAGTGGATGATAAGGGACTATATACAAGATTTTAGTAATGAAAACTGTATCATTAGTAGAAATCAGCATGGATTCATGAAGAATCATTCTTGCCAAAACAATCTATTAACCTTCTATGAGGAGGTGAGCTGCCATCTAGATAAAGGAAGGCCCGTAGATGTGGTGTATCTGGATTTTGCAAAGGCATTTGATACAGTTCCCCATAAACGTTTACTGTACAAACTAAGGTCTGTCGGCGTGAACCATATGGCGAGTACATAGACTGAAAACTGGCTACAGGGGCAAGTTCAGAGGGTAGTGATAAATGGGGAGTACCCTGGTCTGGTGTGGAAAGTGGGGTCCCCCAGGGTTCTGTCCTGGGACCAACCCTCTTTAATTTATTCATAAACGACCTGGAGGATGGGATAAACAGCTCAATCTCGGTATTTGTGGACAAAACTAAGCTAAGCAGGGCAATAATTTCTCTGCAGAATGTGGAAACCTTACAAGAAGATCTGAACAAATGAATGGACTGGACAACTGCATGGCAAATGAGGTTTAATGTAGAAAAATGTAAAATTATGCATTTGGGTGGCAAAAACACAAATTCCATCTACTCACTAGGGGGTGAACCTCTGGGGGAAACTAGGATGGAAAAGGACCTGGGGGTACTAGTAGATGACAGGCTCAGGAATGGTATGCAATGCCAGGCTGCACCCAATCTACAAGACTCTGGTCCGGCCACACCTGGAGTTTGCCATCCAGTTCTGGGTCCCAGTCTTCAGGAAGGATGTGCTGGAACTGCAGAGAGTCCAGAGAAGGGCAACAAAGCTAATAAAGGGACTGGAGGACCTTAGATATGAAGAAAGATTACAAGCATTGAACCATTTCTCTCTGGAGAGGAGACGCTTGAGAGGGGATATGATTTCAATGTACAAATACTGTACTGGTGACCCCACAATATGGATAAAACTTTTCCGCACAAGGGAAATTAAAAAAAGTGCGCCCATTCATTAACAATAGAAGAGAAGCGGTTTAACCTTAAACTGCATAGAGGGTTCTTTACTGAAAAGTAGGGATGAGCTTCGAGTTCGAGTCAAACTCATGTTCAACTCGAACATTGGCTGTTCGCAAGTTCGCCGAACAGCGAACAATTTGGGGTCTTTGCGGCAAATTCGAATGCCGCGGAACACCCTTTAAAAGTCTATGGGAGAAATCAAAAGTGCTAATTTTAAAGGCTTATATGCAAGTTATTGTCATAAAAAGTGTTTGGGGACCTGGGTCCTGCCCCAGGGGACATGGATCAATGCAAAAAAAAGTTTTAAAAACGGCCGTTTTTTCAGGAGCAGTGATTTTAATAATGCTTAAAGTCAAACAATAAAAGTGTAATATCCCTTTACATTTCGTAGCTGGGGGGTGTCTATAGTATGCCTGTAAACGGGCGCATGTTTCCCGTGTTTAGAACAGTCTGATAGCAAAATGACATTTCGAAGGAAAAACCCATTTAAAACTACTCGCGGCTATTGCATTGCCGTCAATACACATAGAAGTTCATTGATAAAAACGGCATGGGAATTCCCCACAGGGGAACTCCGAACCAAAATTTAAAAAAAAAATGACGTGGGAGTCCCCCTAAATTCCATACCAGGCCCTTTAGGTCTGGTATGGATATTAAGGGGAACCCCGGCCAAAATTTAAAAAAAAATGACGTGGGGTTCCCCCTAAATTCCATACCAGACCCTTCAGGTCTGGTACGGATTTTAAGGGGAACCCCGCGCCAAAAAAACCAAAAAACGGCGTGGGGTCCCCCCAAAAATCCATACCAGACCCTTATCCGAGCACGCAACCTGGCAGGCCGCAGGAAAAGAGGGGGGACGAGAGTGCGCCCCCCCTCCTGAACCGTACCAGGCCACATGCACTCAACATTGGGAGGGTGCTTTGGGGTAGCCCCCAAAACACCTTGTCCCCATGTTGATTCCGCCCCCCCCTGTGTGAAATGGTAAGGGGGTACTTACCCCTACCATTTCACTAAAAAACTGTCAAAAATGTTAAAAATGACAAGAGACAGTTTTTGACAATTCCTTTATTTAAATGCTTCTTCTTTCTTCTATCTTCCTTCATCTTCTGGTTCTTCTGGTTCTTCCTCCGGCGTTCTTGTCCAGCATCTCCTCCACGGCGTTCTTCTCCTCGGGCCGCTCCGCACCCATGGCATGGGGGGAGGCTCCTGCTCTTCTCTTCATCTTCTTCTCTTCTTCCTTCTTCTCTTCTTCATTTTCTTCTCCGGGCCGCTCCGCATCCATGCTGGCATGGAGGGAGGCTCCCGCTGTGTGACGGCATCTCCTCGTCTGACGGTTCTTAAATAACGGGGGGCGGGGCCACCCGGTGACCCCGCCCCCCTCTGACGCACTGTGACTTGACGGGACTTCCCTGTGGCATTCCCCGTGACGTCACAGGGAAGTCCCGTCAAGTCACCGTGCATCAGAGGGGGGCGGGGTCACCGGGTGGCCCCGTCCCCCATTATTTAAGAACCGTCAGACGAGGAGACGCCATCACACAGCGGGAGCCTCCCTCCATGCCAGCATGGGTGCGGAGCGGCCCGGAGAAGAAAATGAAGAAGAGAAGAAGAGAAGAAGAAGATGAAGAGAAGAGCGGGAGCCTCCCCCCATGCCATGGGTGCGGAGCGGCCCGAGGAGAAGAAGATAGAAGACGCCGCGGAGGAGATGCTGGACGAGAACGCCGGAGGAATAACCAGAAGAGCCAGAAGAACCAGAAGAAGAAGATGAAGGAAGATAGAAGAAAGAAGAAGCATTTATATAAAGGAATTGTCAAAAACTGTCTCTTGTCATTTTTAACATTTTTGACAGTTCTTTAGTGAAATGGTAGGGGTAAGTACCCCCTTACCATTTCACACAGGGGGGGCAGAATCTGGGGGTCCCCTTGTTAAAGGGGGCTTCCAGATTCCGATAAGCCCCCCGCCCGCAGACCCCCACAACCACCGGCCAGGGTTGTGGGGATGAGGCCCTTGTCCTCATCAACATGGGGACAAGGTGTTTTGGGGGGCTACCCCAAAGCACCCTCCCAATGTTGAGGGCATGTGGCCTGGTACGGTTCAGGAGGGGGGCGCACTCTCGTCCCCCCCTCTTTTCCTGCGGCCTGCCAGGTTGCGTGCTCGGATAAGGGTCTGGTATGAATTTTTGGGGGGACCCCACGCCGTTTTGTTTTTTTTGGCACGGGGTTCCCCTTAAAATCCATACCAGACCTGAAGGGTCTGATATGGAATTTAGGGGGAACCCCACGTCATTGTTTTTTAAAATTTTGGCCGGGGTTCCCCTTAATATCCATACCAGACCTGAAGGGCCTGGTATGGAATTTAGGGGGACTCCCATGTCATTTTTTTTTTTTAATTTTGGTTCGGGGTTCCCTTGTGGGGAATTCCCATGCCGTTTTTTTCAATAAACTTCTATGTGTATTGTCGGCAATGCAATAGCCGCGAGTAGTTTTAAATGGGTTTTTTCCTTCGAAATGTCATTTTGCTAGCAGACTGTTCTAAACACGGGAAACATGCGCCCGTTTACAGGCATACTATAGACACCCCCCAGCTACGAAATTTAAAGGGATATTACACTTTTATTGTTTGACTTTAAGCATTAATAAAATCACTGCTCCTGAAAGAACGGCCATTTTTAAAACTTTTTTTTGCATTGATCCATGTCCCCTGGGGCAGGACCCAGGTCCCCAAACACTTTTTATGACAATAACTTGCATATAAGCCTTTAAAATTAGCACTTTTGATTATTCGTGTTTGTGTCCCATAGACTTTAACGGTGTTCGCGTGTTCGAACAAACTTTTTTCCTGTTCGCATGTTCTGGTGCGAGCCGAACAGGGGGGTGTTCGGCTCATCCCTACTGAAAAGCCTCGTACACATGATCGGATTTACCGATGGGAAATGTGTGATGACAGGCTGTTGGCGGAAAATCCGACCATGTGTATGCTCCATCGGACAATTGTTGTCGTATTTTCCAAGGACAAATGTTGGATAGCAGGTTTTAACATTTTCTGCGGACAAATGTATGTTGTCGGATTATCCGAGTGCGTGTACACAAGTCTGTCGGACAAAAGTCCAAAGTACAAACACGCACGCTCGGAAGCAAGGACGTGCTGGAAGAAGTCGGTCTTGTAAAACTAGCATTCATAATGGAGATATCATATTCCTGGTGCGGCAAATGATGAAATCTTGAAATGCAGCGCACATTCTCTTCTTCTTTATAATGGGATAATAATGAAGCTGCTTTGCTGGTGATATTGACAGAGTTCTGACAAACGTATTTCAAAAGGCTTTTTTTTTCCAGTGATATCCAGAATAATAATGTTTTTTTTTTTATTTTGGGTCAAGTTACCACAACACCATTATTATCTCGTAGTTTTTAAGCTCAAAGATACAACTATGTTGGTGTCCATTGTTACCCCCGGGCAGACCTCAATTATCTGAAGCTCAAAATTGGGAACCTGAGGAGTACATTTAATAGGGAGCACAATACGGTCCTGGACTCTAAGAGATCGTGAGCAGCAGCAGATGACATATGTTCCCAGGCTGTGGTCTTACCACAGCCTGTGTTTTTTGCCAGACCGGACCGAACCCAGGCCATCACTGTCAACTCTTCCTTACACATTGGCTGAGGCCATTTTTTTTATTGTGCATTCTTTAACAAATAAAATAAACTAAATTATACATGTTATCTGCCCTACAAATCAAAATAAAATAATTTAAAGAAAAACTGCATTCTCTGCACAAAAAAATAAAGTATAACAACTCAAATCATAATTTAAAAAATAAACAAAAAGAAAATTAGGGGTGAAAATCCCCAGGCCAGAGGGCTTGTTGGGGGTGTTGGGGCTGTATTTGCCATGGTACGCCATGCTGCTGTGGTGGGTTGGGTTGCTGTGGTGTCTGTGGAGGTGGTGGAGGTGGTGGAGGTGTGTCATCTAAATCACAGATGTGTGTTTTAGATGTAATTTGTCCCCTCCTCCTCTTGTTGAGGAGCTTCAGGATTAGCTCCTCACACATACTTCTTTGCTCTTCCTCCATATCTCTCAGCTTATTACCCGTCATACAGCCAAATGCCTCCTGTGTATCCGGGGCCATACTAATGGCAGTTGTTGCATGGGTGAGGAAGGCAGCTGTGGCCTCATCCAGGTTCCTCGTCTTCCTGGCCCTTTTAGTAGGAGGGCGTAGGGGAGGGATCTGCGACTCCGTCTGGCTGCTGGGCACAGGCTTGTTCTGACTGAGAATTTCCTGTGTATGAAAATGGGACATATTTGTTGGTTTTTGGTCATCAATCACACACAATTTTTAGTTTATGACTGTTGCAAATTTAATGTTGACAAATAGAAAAGACTATCATTCTGACCCCAGCATTTTTCATTCTTGTCCCAATCATTTTTGGCTACTGCTGTCTATTGATATTGATATTGAAACCACTTTGTTAAGGCATCAATTTAGGATCAATAAAGTCTAGTTAACATTATTCTAATTTTGTCTATAAATATGTTCAACAATGATATACCTGGGTCAAGCTGGGCTCCTCCACATCTTCTTCCTGTGTAGAAGAACCAGGGTGGACCTCAGGAGCTGTGGCCTCAGTCGATGTGGAAGAGTTGAGAGTGATGGGCATGGTTCGGTTTGGTCGGACAAAAAATGCAGGCTGTGGTAGTACCACAGCCTGGGGACATATATGTAATCTGCTGATGCTCCCGATCTCTGGGATTCCAGGACCTTCTTGCGCTCCCTATTATATGTACTATGCAGGCTACCGATTTTGGCCTTCAAATAATTGATGTCTGCCGTGGGGTACAGAGGCTTCACCAATTCCAAGAGTTTCTCCATCGCTGCCTTCCTCTTGATTTTATTTGAGTAATCCCTACTCTTCACTTTCCATAGACATGGCAGCTCCCGGTACTGCTCTATAAATTCAGGCAAAAAGTCTGGCGCTGTGAATTTGTCCATCTTTATGAATTCAATTAGCAGATGCCTGCAAGACAGAACACAAGACAAACCCTAATGTCAGGCTTAACTCATAAATAATCTGGTCCCAATACAAGCCTCAATCTAACAAGTATAGGCCACTAACCACTGATGCCCAAATTTACAGTTGTACCTTCGTTTTATGTTTCCTTTTGGTGATGTCGATCATTCGTCCTCCACTCCCAGATCATTCCTACGGCCGTTACATCGCACGTTATGGCTTTATATACACTGTGCATGCGTGAAACTCCGCTCTCAGTGCATTATGATGCTGGGGCATGACCATCTCTCTTCTGCATGTGACACACATGGCGGAAGATTCGGGAGTGTGACAGCATGGCGGATTCCGAGAATTTGAGGCAGGTCCATGGTGGTAGAGCTTATAGGAGGCACAAAGCCACCCTCATGAGCAAGAGTGAGATGGATTGAGATGGTGCGCATCCTTGAGAAGCTATGATTGCAAGCTGCACAACTACAAAAGTCCCAACAGCTGAAAGGACCTCATTTTGGAGAAGGTCCTCGCCGTTTTGGAGGTCGAATTTTCAGTGCAACGAACGAAGATGGTGCAGATGGAGTCCATCCATCACATAATCAAAAAAAGTAAGCAATATTTGTATCTAACCAATATGTATATGTGTAAATTAGCTGTCTGTATATGTGCTTTCTCCAAGTAAGTTTTTAATATTGGAGATAATGTTTTCTCTAATCTTTGCCAGAATTATTTTTTTTTTTAAGATGCATTTAAATATAAAGCAGATATGAACATCTTTTTATTCTCTTTTTTTGCCATTTTTTTCTTAAAAACTATCAACAAAAAAGGGTGGCTACAGACAAGCCACCAGAGGCCTTGCCCGGCCCCCAACAGGGGGAGACAACAAGGCTATCTTCCCCCCAAAATCATAAGTGACAACTTCAAACACTCATTTAGCCACTGACATGGGTGATTCTAGGTGGGCCAAAGGCCTTGGGCTTAAGACGGAACTTAAGGGGCACAGAACACTTTCTGGTTGCTGCCTGGCTCATCAGTCCCCATTAATGCAGCCTTGCCAGGGTAGACATGGGTAGAGGAGAGGACCCGGGGATCACAGTCACACAGAGTCACACCTGCTAGAATGGGCCTCATATATCCCCTATCCCATAGGAGACAAGAGGGGTGGGGGGGCAACTGCATGAGTTTTTTAACGTTGGCACTTGTCCAGTGTTTCCCCCCTGTAAAATGATATCACATTTCCTTTTCAATCCATTTTTAAGGGGAAAAAACCACAGTGCACCATGGTGTAGTCCACTAGTCATGAGCAAACATTGTCCCCAGTGCAAGGTTGGTCAACTATTGCACCAAAATGGATGCTAGAAACATATGTGACTTGGGAGGATTAATGAATGGTGTATTATTTCTTTTTGGAGGAAAGTGAGTGCATTCAGCTGAACCAGAATGTTCGTTTTGAGGCGTGGGTTCTAACACCTGGACCCAGCACAGACCTTCCAATTGTTGATGTAACATCCCTTGACACAAGTCAAACAGAGGGCCAAAGAGACCCAGAAGTGGAAGAAACTATTTGTGAGCCTCAAAGAGTATTCTTTGAATCTGGCTTCAAATGTGTATACATGTCAAATGTTTAGATGTCCAAAACAAACACCCACTCCAAACATTAGCAAAGTATGTAGTGCCTTAACATTAGCATGGAGAAGGAAGAGGTGGAAGAAGATGGCAGTGTTGCTAGGTACCCGAATTTTGTAGACCTAGGCACCAGGGCCAAGATTACAGAGTAGTTGCAGTGTGTACATTAGGTGTCTGAAGGGCAAGAAGGTTGAAAGCAACAATAGACTGGGTAGGTAATAGGGATGAGCTGAACACCCCCCTGTTCGGTTCGCACAAGAACATGCGAACAGGAAAAAAATTTGTTCGAACACGCGAACACCGTTAAAGTCTATGGGACACGAACATGAATAATCAAAAGTGATAATTTTAAAGGCTTATAGGCAAGTTATTGTCATAAAAAGTGTTTGGGGACCTGGGTCCTGCCCCAGGGGACATGGATCAATGCAAAAAAAAGTTTTAAAAACGGCCGTTTTTTCAGGAGCAGTGATTTTAATAATGCTTAAAGTCAAACAAAAAAAGTGTAATATCCCTTTAAATTTCGTAGCTGGGGGTGTCTATAGTATGCCTGTAAAGGGGCGCATGTTTCCCGTGTTTAGAACAGTCTGACAGCAAAATGACATTTCGAAGGAAAAAACCCATTTAAAACTACTCGCGGCTATTGCATTGCTGACAATACACATAGAAGTTCATTGATAAAAACGGCATGGGAATTCCCCACAGGGGAACCCCGAACCAAAATTTAAAAAAAAATGACGTGGGAGTTCCCCTAAATTCCATACCAGGCCCTTCAGGTCTGGTATGGATATTAAGGGGAACCCCGGCCAAAATAAAAAAAAAATGACGTGGGGTTCCCCCTAAATTCCATACCAGACCCTTCAGGTCTGGTATGGATTTTAAGGGGAACCCCGCGCCAAAAAAAAAAAATACGGCGTGGGGTCCCCCCAAAAATCCATACCAGACCCTTATCCGAGCACGCAACCTTGCAAGCTGCAGGAAAAGAGGGGGGGACGAGAGTGCGCCCCCCTCCTGAGCCGTACCAGGCCACATGCCCTCAACATTGGGAGGGTGCTTTGGGGTAGCCCCCAAAACACCTTGTCCCCATGTTGATGAGGACAAGGGCCTCATCCCCACAACCCTGGCCGGTGGTTGTGGGGGTCTGCGGGCAGGGGGCTTATCGGAATCTGGAAGCCCCCCTTTAACAAGGGGACCCCAGATCCCAGCCCCCCCCTGTGTGAAATGGTAAGGGGGTACTTACCCCTACCATTTCACTAAAAAACTGTCAAAAATGTTAAAAATGACAAGAGACAGTTTTTGACAATTACTTTATTTAAATGCTTCTTCTTTCTTCTATCTTCCTTCATCTTCTTCTTCTGGTTCTTATGGCTCTTCTGGTTCTTCCTCCGGCGTTCTCGTCCAGCATCTCCTCCGCGGCATCTTCTATCTTCTTCTACTCGGGCCGCTCCGCAAGCATGGCATGGGGGGAGGCTCCCGCTCTTCTCTTCTTCTTTTCTTCTCTTCTTCTCTTCTTCATTTTCTTCTCTGGGCCGCTCCGCACCCATGCTGGCATGGAGGGAGGCTCCCGCTGTGTGACGGCGTCTCCTTGCCTGACGGTTCTTAAATAACGGGGGGCGGGGCCACCCGGTGACCGCACCGCCTCTGACGCACGGTGACTTGACGGGACTTCCCTGTGACGTCACGGGGAATGCCACAGATAGTCCCGTCATGTCCCGTGCGTCAGAGGGGGGTAGGGTCACCGGGTGGCCCCGTCCCCCGTTATTTAAGAACCGTCAGACGAGGAGACGCCGTCACACAGCGGGAGCCTCCCTCCATGCCAGCATGGGTGCGGAGCGGCCCGGAGAAGAAAATGAAGAAGAGAAGAAGAGAAGAAGAGAAGAAGGAAGAAGAGAAGAATAGAAGAAGATGAAGAGAAGAGCGGGAGCCTCCCCCCTGCCATGGGTGCGGAGCGGCCCGAGGAGAAGAAGATAGAAGACGCCGCGGAGGAGATGCTGGACGAGAACGCCGGAGGAAGAACCAGAAGAACCAGAAGATGAAGGAAGATAGAAGAAAGAAGAAGCATTTAAATAAAGTAATTGTCAAAAACTGTCTCTTGTCATTTTTAACATTTTTGACAGTTTTTTAGTGAAATGGTAGGGGTAAGTACCCCCTTACCATTTCACACAGGGGGGGGGCTGGGATCTGGGGTCCCCTTGTTAAAGGGGGGCTTCCAGATTCCGATAAGCCCCCTGCCCGCAGACCCCCACAACCACCGGCCAGGGTTGTGGGGATGAGGCCCTTGTCCTCATCAACATGGGGACAAGGTGTTTTGGGGGCTACCCCAAAGCACCCTCCCAATGTTGAGGGCATGTGGCCTGGTACAGTTCAGGAGGGGGGCGCACTCTCGTCCCCCCCTCTTTTCCTGCAGCTTGCAAGGTTGCGTGCTCGGATAAGGGTCTGGTATGGATTTTTGGGGGGACCCCACGCCGTTTTTTTTTTTTTTTTTTGGCGCGGGGTTCCCCTTAAAATCCATACCAGACCTGAAGGGTCTGGTATGGAATTTAGGGGGAACCCCACGTCATTTTTTTTTAAATTTTGGCCGGGGTTCCCCTGTGGGGAATTCCCATGCCGTTTTTATCAATGAACTTTTATGTGTATTGTCGGCAATGCAATAGCCGCGAGTAGTTTTAAATGGGTTTTTTCCTTCGAAATGTCATTTTGCTGTCAGACTGTTCTAAACACAGGAAACATGCGCCCCTTTACAGGCATACTATAGACACCCCCCAGCTACGAAATTTAAAGGGATTTTATACTTTTATTGTTTGACTTTAAGCATTATTAAAATCACTGCTCCTGAAAAAACTGACGTTTTTAAAACTTTTTTTTGCATTGATTCATGTCCCCTGGGGCAGGACCCGGGTCCCCAAAAACTTTTTATGACAATAACTTGCATATAAGCCTTTAAAATTAGCACTTTTGATTTCTCCCATAGACTTTTAAAGGGTGTACCGCGGCATTCAAATTTGCCGCGAAGACCCCAAATTGTTCGCTGTTCGGTGAACTTGCGAACAGCCAATGTTCGAGTCGAACATGAGTTCGACCCGAACTCGAAGCTCATCCCTAGTAGGTAAGTATTTACCCAATTTGACTAGTGACTTGACCATAATTCACTATGTAGGACCTCAGCCACTTGACCATCATTCCCTTAATACTTTTTTCTCTTCTTACAAGGACACAAACTTCCAAGATGCACAATTGGCCGTATGAGTGCAGATTTGATGATAAAGGAGGCTGCCACTGCTCTACAGAGAAGAATACACGACTATGTCGACATGCTTGCCAAATTTTCAGTTCATCTGGCCTGAGGTTTTCTTCCACTTGTTGGCTCCTGCTTGCAGTTTTAGGATTTCACATGTTTTTATTACTTTTAAGCCCTGGTTCACATTGATGTTACTTTGAAATCGCACTACTTCACTTGAAGTAGGGCAATTTCTAAGTAGCAAGGTCAGTGAAATTTCAGGTGCTACTTGATAGACATTTGTGTGGCTTCATGCGCAGATGTCTATTGAAGTCACACCTGAAATTGGAAAAAGTAGTGCAGGAACTACTTTTGCAAATTGTTGCAGCGCCACTAAATCAGTGTCACTGTCAGGGCTTGGCTCAGCCTTTCCTTCTTTGAGCTGGCCGCTCAGCTGTCGGCTAATTGCCAGCTACCATCTCTCTTCACAGTTCACCCAGCTGTTGTTGATCCTGCTCGTCAGTCCTGCCTACTTAAGCCGTCCAGTCCAGAGGAGCTCTGCCTTCGCCTTGGTCACATCACAAGAAACTATCTCCTGCATTGCTGTTTAAAGACTGGCTTTGCTGACATCCCTTCAGGCTACATATCCTGCTGGCTGTTCCACTACTTTGATCCCTGACTCCTGGCTTGGCTGACGATCCGTTCCGGTTACTGAACTTTGGCTATGTTTTGATTATGTTTGATCTTTTAACTTTTATTATTAAACAAGTGTGATTTAACTGTACTTCTGTCTCGGTCTGATTTCATGGTTTCTGACTGCTGCAAATTATCATGCAATTTTATCTATCAAATCGCATGACAAATCGCTCCAATGTGAACCTAGGCTTTAGTGTCTGAGGTCAGTGTTTAGCCACTCCAATTCTCTAGGTGTACCACCGGGTCCTGTTTTCTTTATTTTCCACAGTAGAAAAACGACTGTGTGAATTACTAACCTCGAAAATGGCATCATCACCTGTGATGTTATAATTGTAATCTTTATGTGTTTTTAAGATTTGCAAAGCCAAAAATTAAGACGCACACAAACTGGGCCAAAAAATATGATTTCCCTCATGATCCCATGCCTAAAATGTGTGTCTTTCCCTACATCTAGTTTGCTAAAGCCACAAAACACACAGTGGGGGTTATTTTCGAAAGGCCAATCCACTTTGCACTACAGGTGCAATGCAAATGCACTTGAAAGTGCACTTGCAGTGTACTTGTAGTACAAAGTGGATATGCCTTTCAAAAATAACCCCCAATGTGTCAACATGTGCTAGCTCCCATCATGGGGTATCAATTGATGTGTTTTAAGGGTGCAACCCCTTTCTCTCAACTACTTTAGTTTGGAGGAAGGGGTTGCACCCCCAAAACGCGTACATTGATATCCCGTGATGGGAGATAGCACATGTCGACACACTATGTGTTTTGGGGCTGTAGAAACTAACCTGTTTGTACCTACACACATTTTAGGCAGGGGATCATAAAGGACATCTAACAGTTATGCCTCTACATGTATGTGGCTTAAAATTTTGGGGTTTAGAGGGGTGAGATCACCCCATCTGAGGAAGGCAACATCAACACAGTCTTGGAATACTAATGTCTCATATGGCCTTCAATTTACCAAAGTCAAACTTTGTAAGTTCCTGAGTTGGGGATGTGTATCTTCTGGTTTCAAACAAGCCTGTTTTTTACCCCCAAAAAAGGCAAAATAATGGAAAACATAAATGTTATACACCAAGATGTTGGTTTGTTCAAAAACCTTTTAAAACACACATGTGAATGTGCTTGGAGTAAAATGTTTTATACTAAACAATGTGTGGCTTCTTATTTCAATGCTCAATACCAGTCTATTTGTTAAGTTGGTGTAGTTACAGTGACATTGTGGTCTAAAATATGGCAAACTCAGGGAATTTTAGGGCCTCAAAGAAATTAATTAAAGGAGTTGAAAAGGCTGAATATTTTTAACATTAATGCATTAGATACATTAACAACAATAACATTGTGTGTGTGTAGCAGACCCACAGCACAACATTAATAGTTAGCTGAAAAAGAGATTGTCACCTCATGTAGCAAATAAGGTATGTTTGCACTATTGTAGAAAATGGACAAAATTAAGGTCATTTGTGAACCTAGGAGACAGATAAGAAACACAAACAGTAGTTCAAATGAAATAGGAGTTTGGTATCAAATCAAATATTTATTCATGATCAGAAACAGTTTGCTGTGAAGCCACTGCCCCTCTACCCACAAAATAGTCCATATATTGTTGCCGGACATCCTGGGCAGTTTGGGAGGGCAACCTAGAACACCCACTCAAGAGCCGTCATCACGCCAGGATCAGCTGGGCCTGACACTGAAAGGTCAACCTCACTTTTCAGTGAGGCAAGGTAGCTGCTTGCATTACTTCTTAAGTAATTGTGGAGGATGCAGCAGCACAATACCACATGGTTGATTTTGTATGAAACGACTGGAGAGTATGCCAAAGGTGTTTTTCACAACCCTTCTGGCATGAGAGAGCCTGTAATTGTAGATTCTGTGCTCTGGGGTGAGGTTCCTCATAGGAAAGGGCTTTAGATGATGTTCCCCCTGAGCAAAGGCCTCATCTGCCACAAACACAAAATTGACGCTCTCGACATTGTCCTCAGAAGGTGGCAAATGTAAGGTGTCATTCTGAAGCTCATGGTAGAATTTGGTCTGTGCAATCACTCCTCCATCAGAGTTGCGGACGTTTTTCCCAACATCCAGGTACAGGAACTCGTAGTTGGCAGACACTACCAGTAGCATGACTATGCTGCAAAAGCCCTTATAATTAAAATAATAGGAGCCCAAGTTGAGTGGTGGGACAATCCTCACATGATCCTCACATCAATTGCCACACCACAGTTGGGAAAATCCCACTGATGCTCTAACTGGGCTGCAACAGTATCAGAAAGCAGGCCGAGACAGAAGCACAGTTAAATCACACTTGTTCAATAATAAAAGTAAAAAGAACAAATGTAGTCAAAACATAGCCAAAGTTCAGTAACTGGAATGGATAGTCAGCCAAGCCAGAAGTCAGGGATCAATGTAGTGGAACAGCAAGCAGGATCTGGAGCCAGAAGGGATGACAGCAAAGCAAGTCTTGAACAGGATCTCAGGAGATAGTTTCTGTGATTTGACCAAGGCGAAGGCAGAGCTTCTCTCGACTGGATGGCTTAAGTAGGCAGGACTGACGAGCAGGATATCATCAACAGCTGAGTAACTGTGGAGAGATAGGAGCTGACAATTAGCCAACAGCTGAGTGGCCAGCTCAGAGAAGGAAGGGCTGAGTCCAGCCCTGACAGTACCCGCTCCTCAACGACCCATCCCCCTCGGAGGACCACCAGGCTTGAGTGGAAAACGTCTATGGAAATCATAGAGGAGGACAGGGGCATGTACATCTGAGGATGAGACCCAAGAGCCTTCCAATGCACCGGGTATTGTATGCACCCACGGAACATACGGGATTCAACAATGGACTGTATTTCATACCCCTCATGGTTTTCAACCTGTACAGGGTGAGGACATGGCACAGAGGTGGTAAAGCGGTTGCAGACCAAAGGTTTTAATAAGGAGACATGAAATACAGTGCCTTGCAAAAGTATTTGGCCCCCTTGAACTTTTCAACCTTTTGCCACATTTCAGGCTTCAAACATAAAGATATAAAATTTTAATTTTTTGTGAAAAATCACCAACAAGTGGGACACAATTGTGAAGTGGAACGAAATCTATTCTATATTTTAAACTTTTTTAGCAAATAAAAAACTGAAAAGTGGTGCGTGCAAAATTATTCGGCCCCTTTACTTTCAGTGCAGAAACTCACTCCAGGAGTTCAGCGAGGATCTCTGAATGATCCAATGTTGTCCTAAATGACTGATGGTGATAAATAGAATCCACCTGTGTGTAATCAAGTCTCTGTATAAATGCACCTGCTCTGTGATAGTCTCAGGGTTCTGTTGAAAGCGCAGAGAGCATCATGAAGACCAAGGAACACACCAGGCAGGTCCGTAATACTGTTGTGGAGAAGTTTAAAGCTGGATTTGGATACAAAAAGATTTCCCAAGCTTTAAACATCCCAAGGAGCACTGTGCAAGCGATCATTTTGAAATGGAAGGAGTATCAGACCACTGCAAATCTACCAAGACCTGGCTGTCCCTCTAAACTTTCAGCTCAGACAAGGAGAAGACTGATCAGAGATGCAGCCAAGAGGCCCATGATCACTCTGGATGAACTGCAGAGAACTACAGCTGAGGTGGGAGAGTCTGTCCATAGGACAACAATCAGTCGTACACTGCACAAATCTGGCCTTTATGGAAGAGTGGCAAGAAGAAAGCCATTTCTCAAAGATATCTATAAAAAGTCTCGTCTAAAGTTTGCCACAAGCCACCTGGGAGACACACCAAACATGTGGAAGAAGGTGCTCTGGTCCGATGAAACCAAAATTGAACTTTTTGGCCACAATGCAAAACGATATGTTTGGCGTAAAAGCAACACAGCTCATCACCCTCAACACACCATCCCCACTGTCAAACATGGTGGTGGCAGCATCATGGTTTGGGCCTGCTTTTCTTCAGCAGGGACAGGGAAGATGGTTAAAATTGAGGGGAAGATGGATGCAGCCAAATACAGGACCATTCTGGATGAAAACCTGTTGGAGTCTGCAAAAGACCTTAAACTGGGACAGAGATTTATCTTCCAACAAGACAATGATCCCAAACATACAGCAAAATCTACAAAGGAATGGTTCACAAATAAACGTATCCAGGTGTTAGAATGGCCAAGTCAAAGTCCAGACCTGAATCCAATCGAGAATCTGTGGAAAGAGCTGAAAACTGCTCTTCACAAACGCTCTCCATCCAACCTCACTGAGCTCAAAGTGTTTTGCAAGGAAGAATGGGCAAGAATTTCAGTCTCTCGATGTGCAAAACTGATAGAGACATACCCCAAGTGACTTGCAGCTGTAATTGCAGCAAAAGGTGGCTCTACAAAGTATTAACGCAAGGGGGCCGAATAATTTTGCACGCCCCACTTTTCATTTTTTTATTAGTTAAAAAAGTTTCAACAATCCAATAGATTTCGTTCCACTTCACAATTGTGTCCCACTTGTTGGTGATTCTTCACAAAAAATAAAAATTTTATATCTTTATGTTTGAAGCCTGAAATGTGGCAAAAGGTTGAAAAGTTCAAGGGGGCCGAATACTTTCGCAAGGCACTGTACTTTTGAAATACGCATATTAGAAGGAAGGTCTAATGCGTAAGCCACTGGGTTAATCCTGCAAAGAATATGGAAAGGCCCAATAAACCGAGGTGCAAACGTCAGTGAGGGAGCATGAAGTTGGAGGTTGCGAGATGACAGCCAGATCCTGTACCCAACCTGGTAGGAAGGCGCAGGCAGGTGTCTGTGGTCAGCATGGAGTCTGTACCTATCAATAGCATCACACAAAGCCTCCTGGACTTGTGCCCAAGTGGAACGAAGAAACCGGAGATGCTCCTCTAACACAGGAATACTCTGCGGAACAAACGAGTCAGGCAACATGGAAGGTTGGAAATAGGGATAAGCCGAACATCCCCTGGTTCGGTTCGCACCAGAACCTGCGAACGGACCGAAAATTTGCACGAACGTTAGAACCCCATTGACGTCTATGGGACTCGAACATTCAAAATCAAAAGTGCTCATTTTAAAGGCTAATTTGCATGGTATTGTCCTAAAAAGGGTTTGGGGACCCGGGTCCTGCCCCAGGGGACATGTATCAATGCAAAAAAAAGTAGCTTTAGATGCACACTGTGCAGAGGACACAGTACACTAACTGTAAATACTGCAACTGCCTGCCTATGATATTAATAGGATCCGAACAACAGCAATTATCTTCAGGTAACTTTAAGTGCACACTGTGCAGAGGACACAGTACACTAACTGTAAATACTGCAGCTGCCTGCCTGTGGTATTAATAGGATCATAACACCAGCAATTGTATTCGGGTAGCTTTAGGTGCACACTGTGCAGAGGACACAATACCCTAACTGTAAATACTGCAGCTGCCTGCCTGTGTTATTAATAGGATCAGAACACCAGCAATTTTCTTCAGGTAGCTTTAGGTGCACACTGTGCAGAAGTCGCACTGCACTGTAAATACTGCAGCTGCCTGTGGTACTAATAGGATCAGAAGAACACCACCAATTTTCTTCAGGAAGTTTTAGGTGCACACTGTGCAGAGGACGCACTACACTAGCTGTAAATACTGCAGCTGCCTGCGGCCCTAATAGGATCAGAAGAACACCACCAATTTTCTTCAGGTAGCTTTAGGTGCATATTGTACAGAGGACGCACTACACTAACTGTAAATACTGTAGCTAATAGGACTAATAGGATCAGAAGAACACCAGCAATTTTCTTCAGGTAGCTGTAAATACTGTAAAAACACCTGCCTGCCTGTTAGTAGGAAGAGAATAACAGGAACGGATCTAGCTAAACTCAATGCAGTGTGTGTATATATATATATATATATATATATATATATAACACCTAGGATGCATATATATATACACAATACACTGTAAGTGCAGCTGACTGACTCGTCTGCCTACTCTATCTAACTTAAATCAAATGACACTGTCTCTCTGTCTATCTCTCCGCTGCCGCCGCAACACGCTACACAAGGCCGACACTTACTATACACAGGTACTCACTTTACACATACAATACTCAGGTACTCCCAATACTCCACAAAAACAGTTACTCCAAAATACACAGCGTCCACGCTAGACACAGTCATTTTTTTTCCGTTTTTTTTGTATGTTAACTGGTTATGACTGCTCTGCTCAATAGCCTATGCAATCTGACACTTGCAGGGCTTGCCAGTGTCTAGAGTCTCCCCTGGTCCGCCTGCTGGTTACTGTTCCCACCGTTGCCCTGTCTGCCTATCACTCTCCCCCTCTGGTCCGCAGGAGGTAAGTGCATCACTTACCTGCCACCTGTCCCGGTCAGACCTGTCACCACATGGTCCCCTCAGTCTCTCTCCCAGTCAAACCGCCTCATCTTTCCTCCGTCACCCCTGTCCACTGCCTCTCACAGTCCCCTCGGGTCGTCCGCTGCTGCTTCTCCCGGTCTCAAGGGGGGGTTTGATCTGGACCGCACCCGCCCTTTGCTTCTCCTGGTCACAAGGGGGGTTTGATCTGGTCCACACCCACTGCTTCTTCTCCCGGTCTCGAGGGGGTTGATCCTGTCCGCAGCACACACTCTCACACACTTCCTTCCAGACACCACGCTGCTCTGTGGATTTGCGCCAACAATCAAACAGTGAAACAGCACCACCTGCTGGTTCCCCAGGGAGTTGCGAACACAGGCACTGTGGGCTGATTGTACTCACTCATCTGGCCATAGTCTCTACTTGGTCTAAGTTCTGACCAGTAACTGAAAGTCGGGAGACATATAGCCGGAATCTGGGTATTTACAAGCACACAGATCTCTGTGCTGACAGACATCGCTGGACACTTTTTTTTTTATAAAGGAATTGTCAAAAACGGTCTTTTGTGGTTTTTACTTTTTGACACTTTTTTTGGTGAATGGGTAGGGGTACAATGTACCCCTACAATGACGGGGTGCAGCCTCAAGTACGACCTGGAAGTGGGCGGCATGAAGACAGCCAATGTGATGCAGGCTGGGGTGACACATGAGGACACAGCCCCATGCTTCAGAAGCTCCCTGAATCCCACTGGCCTGGGAGTGTCAGCTGCACCAACCAAACTGGCTGCCCAGAGCCAAGCAAGAGACCTGGAAAAAAATAATAAATAATAAATTAAATGAAATATAAAAAAAGAAGAGTTTGTTAAATTAATATAAAGTGGAAACTGAAAATAATAATAAATATGAATGAATGCAAAAAAATGGGATATTAGGGTTATTACCAGAAGGATATGAGGTAATATATGAATGTCATAGAATGATACTATTGGTAGTAATAAAACTTTACCATGGATTGGCATGCGTGTTCCTCTAAAGACACAGGCAAAGTTTTTTTTTATCTTTCATTTAATTTATTATTTGTTTATTTTATTTTTTTTCCAGGTCTCATGCTTGGCTCTGGGCAGCCGGTTTGGTTTGTTGCATCTGGCGCTCCCAGGCCAGTAGGATTCAGGTAGCTTCTGACACATGGGACTGTGTCCCCATGTGTCAACCCCGTCTGCATCACATCAGCTGTCTTCATGCTGCCCACTTCCAGGTCATGCTTGACGCTGCAACCGTGACCCCGTGACGTCATCTCCACTGGCCCTTCACCGTATCCACAGTGCTGCTGGCCATGCCCATTAGTTAGGACAGCCATTGTGTCGGTGGGTTCCGAGCGCACAATGTCATCCTGCACACCATGCCCCTCAAGATCAAGGAAGCTATAAAGATATTTCAGCTACCTTCCAAGCATATGACAGGTGAATTCCCTTCAGGTTAAGGTGCGTGAAGTTTATCCGAAAATAAATATTAGAGCGTAACATTTCAGAAAAAATAGATACAAGTATTGTACAGTCTCTAGAGTCTAGACGGTATGTAAGCAGCTTGCTTAGACCACAATGTAACATGGAGAGATGAATCGGGTTTTAGTTTGAAATAAGAGTGTTTTATTTCAGAGAGACAATAACCATGAATATAATGTTAAAGCATTGAAATAGGCCACAAACTTGGAGAGTAGAATTGGCCCTACAGCAAACATTACAAATTTTGCAGCCAAGGCCCAGCTGGGAAAGCATTTTGGAGCCTATGTATCAAGTAGCCATGAAACTATCTCAAGCATCCACACAGCCAGCATGAATAATGTCCTCACAGCGACCAGATTGCTTCCACAACTCCTGGTAACCGGCACCCCTATCAATGTATCCCATGTTCCTCTTGCCCATATGCGGGCCCAGGACTGGCATGGTGGGTGCCGCAGGGTAGAGGGGAGGGAGCTTTCCTCTCCTTATTCTTGCTGACTTTTGTAACGTGTATGATGTCACTTCTGCGTTCCCCTCTCACTTTCCCTGGCCAGCATGGCTGGGAGACAATCAAATGCAGTGCGATCTGCACTGCATTCGATTCATTGAAGCACAGGGGAGACATCCAGTAGACATGTGTGGTTTGCTTTCGTTCCGAATTAATATTCAAATACATTTTTCGTTATTCAGAGATTCAGACATATCCGAATACCCAAAATACAATATAAACAAATTTTACTGAATTCTCTGAATAACGTAATGAAATTTATCCGAATTTCGGAAATTCAGATTGATATTCGATTTGAATTTTACATTGAACTCCAGTCGAATTCTCACTACACATATTGCTGAAATCAAAGACTGTGTTTGTTATTAGAGTACCATTTTGAAATAATGCTGTTTTTGTTAAGCCAAAGGTGATTTAAAGAATCATTGTAATCATTTGATGAAGATTTTTGTTCACTTTGCTGCTTTCGAATCTAAAACAGTATAACATTTTAGTTTTGGCTGATTTGAAAATTTATCGATTTGATTGTTTCAAATTGAAAAAATTGATAAATTTTAAGAAAATTCAAAAATTCAGAATACAAATTCTGAATACGAATTCCGAAAACAGATTCCAAAAACTAATTAAATGAATCAACTGAATTTAACTAAACAAAATAACTAGATTAACGAATCAAAACTAAATACATTTTTTCGTCATGCACATGTTTAACATACATGTTTTTTTTTAGACCCCATATATCTCATAAAGGAGAACCTGTCACCAAAAACATCAAATAGGGACTTTTTGTACCCTATGTGATCAAAAAAAAAAATGTAAGTAAAAAATGTGTTACCACAAGCACATGTACAAATGTATACAAAGGCACTTACATGCAAATACATTGATTGTAATTAGGGATGGGCCGAACACCCCCCGGTTAGGTTCGCATCCAGAACATGCGAACGGACCGAAAGTTTGCGCGAACATTCGAACACCATTAAAGTCTATGGGACTCGAACATGAGAAATCAAAAGTGCAAATTTTAAAGGCTAATATGCAAGTTACTGTCCTAAAAAGGGTTTGGGGACCCGGGTGCTGCCCCAGGGGACATGTGTCAAAAACTGACGTTTTTTCGGGAGCAGTGATTTTAATGATGCTTAAAGTGAAAAAATAAAAGTGAAATATTCCTTTAAATATTGTACCTGGGGGGTGTCACTAGTATGCCTGTAAAGTGGCACATCTTTCCCCTGCTTAGAACAGTCCCTGCACAAAATGACATTTCTAAAGGAATTAAAGTAATTTAAAACTGCTTGAGGCTTTAATGTAATGTTGGGTCCGGCAATATGGATGAAAATCAGTGAGACAAACGGCATGGGTACCCCCCCAGCCCATTACCAGGCCCTATGGGTCTTGTATGGATATTAAGGGGAACCCCGCACCCAAATTAAAAAAAGAAAAGGCGTTGGGCCCCCAGGCCCTATATACTCTGAACAGCAGTATACAGGTGGTGCAAACAAGACAGGGACTGTAGGTTTGTTCTTATGTACAATCTGTTTGTAATTTGGAACAGGTATATTTTTTAAGTGTAGCTCCAGCCAAAAAATCTATTTTAAATCTTTTTGGAAAACATAGAGAAGGGTTATCACCCCTGTAACATTTGTTTTGCTGTCTGTGCCCCTGTTCAGAAGATTTCACCTCACTTTCTGTCCCAATGACAATTGGATTTTGAAAATTTTAGTTTTTTAAGGGAAACAAGGATTGGTGATAAATCAGCGGAGGAGACACCTTTTTCCCATATTAACTCTTACAGGAGAGAATTTCCCTTCCTAGGGGTAGATTTCCTCTCACTTCCTGTTGTCTCCCTCCGCTTGTAAGTAGGAGTCATTTGTAAGTCGGATTTTTTAAAATAGGGGACCGCCTGTATATACTATATGTCCTGCCCTATACACTCTGTGGAAAATTGGGCCTTAGGAGTTAGTGGTACCAGAACACTGTAAGCCCTCACAGTTACTCTAGGTGGGTGCTGGAATGGGCCCTGCTGTGAAATATTATATCAAGAATTGTAATTACATGCCCCTGTTAAACAGAAGCAGAAAAATTGGGACTTAGGCAGTGGTGGTGGCACAAAACTGTAAAGCCTCACAGATACTTTTGTTGAGCACAGGAACAGGCCCTGCTGTGAAATATTAGATCAAAAACTGTAATTACAGGCCCCTGTTAAACAGGGGCAGAAAAATTGGGCCTCAGGCAGTGGTGGTGGTGCCACAATACTGCAACCCCTCACAGATACTCTTTTTGAGCGCAGGAACCGTTCCGAAAGAACGCTGGATGCAGGACAGGCCAGTAGCTCAATTGCATACTGTGCAAGCTCTGGCCAGTGATCCATCCTCAAGACACAGTAACCCAATGGATTTTCGGTTAGAAAGGTCTCCAAGTCTGATCTTGCCCCTGTATTCCTGCACCATGTACAACAGACGCTGGCGATGGTTGCTGGAACCGATCAGACCTTGGGGCTGCGGACTAAAAAATTGTTTGAACGCATCAGTCAGACGGCCACCTTCTCCACTGCTCCTTCTGTGACTGACCGAAGCCTCAGCATCATGTTGTCCATGAGTACGAGTAAATTGTAACCTCCCAGGCTCTGGATGCATTGCACAAACTTTTTTCCACGGCTTCCCGAAGATGTTTCATCCTCTGCTCCCTCTGCGAAGTGTCTTTGAACACGTACTCCAGGAATGGCCTACAGTCAGGTAAAGGCTTGGCTGGTCTACAATGCAGTGGATATATATTTTATGAACTGCAGCTCACTGAGTCACCTGCCTGCCTGCCTGAAAGTGTGAAAGTGTCTTACAGTCAGATATAGGCCTGGTTAGACTATATATATATATATATATATATATATATATATATATATATATATATATATATATATATAAATATATATATTTATATATTTATATATATATTAAATAAACTGCAGCTCACTGAGTCACTTGCCTGAAAGTGTCTTTGAACACGTGCTCCAAGAATGGCCTACAGTCAGGTATAGGCTTGGCTAGACTATATACATACAAGCCTATATATATATATATATATATATATATATATATATATATATATATATATATATATATATATATATATATATATATATATATATATATGAAATACACTGCAGCTAACTGAATCAACTGACTGCCTGAAGTATATTAGAAACAGTAGAGCAGGAACAGTCTGCAGTGATATCTAGCTAACTGGATCAACTGCCTGCCTGAAGCAGATTAGAAATAGTACAGCAGGAATGGTCTGCAGTGAGATCTAGCTAACTGAATAAACTGCCTGCTCAAAGTAAATTAAATGACACACTCTCTCTCTCTCTCTATCTATCTCTCTCTCCCCGCCAACAACACACTACACAGGGCCGACGTGCAGGCGGCTTTATATAGTGTGGGGAGTGTACTTAACTCCCTGAGCCATAATTGGCCAAAGGCACTGTGCCTTTGGCCAATTATGGCTCTGTTTGCTTACGGTGCTGTGATTGGCCAAAGCATGTGGGTCATAGTGCATGCTTGGCCAATCATCAGCCAGTAATGCACTGCGAAGACGCAGTGCATTATGGGCCATGACGCGCCACTCAAATTTGGCGCGAATGGCCCATAATGTTCGATCTTCGTCGAACGATCAAACAGCCGATGTTCGAGTCGAACTCATGCTCGACTCGAACAGTCAACATATCCCTATTTGTGATACACATGTTACATATCACCATGCACGCTGGAGTAAGAGCAACATTTTTTGCACCTGACCTCTGATGACCTCTAGGGAGATTTTAAAGCTTTGTCTATTGAAAAAATAGGGTATTGTATAATAGGGTTTGTTGCCATTTCACGTGCCCCCACAAATTCAAGGTTTAACATCTTAGATATCTATTTACTTAGTTTCAGTCTCTTCTTTTATATTTTACCATTAATTGTATTGCTTTTGTGTGCTCTAAATTTAACATTAGTTTATTTTTTACAGAAATTTTGTGGTAATATAATGTAACATAAAAAAAATTGGAACTACCACCATTTTATTTTCTAGGATGTCTGCTTTCAGAAAATATATCATGTTTTGGTGGTTTATGCAATCTTTAGGCCTAAAATGATTTTCTAAATATGTGTGCAAAAAATTCAAAAATGGCTCTGGCGGTGAAAGATCATTGTGGCTGCCACCATCACCACTGCATCTCTTTTCAGGGATCTGAAGACTGAGTTCCAGTGCATACAGTAAGTGTATTGCATATAAGGTGGTCGGCAGGCAGCTTGTGCTGCCACTGCATTTAGGCCAGGCGAAAACTCCCAGGGCATGACCACCAAAATTGTCCACAATCTCATCTGGATTGCCACTTAAAGGGGTTGTAAAGGTAAATTTTTTTTTTTTTTTAAATAACAAACATGTTATACTTACCTTCACTGTGCAGCTCGTTCTGCACAGAGTGGCCCCGAACCTGGTCTTCTGGGGTCCCTCGGTGGCTGTTTCAGCTCCTCCCCGCAAGCATTAACCACCTTAATGCGAGCTCCCTCGCATGGTGGTTAGTGCTTGCGGGCGCGCTCCCGTGATACAGCCGGCGGCTATAGCCGCTCACTGTATCACTCGGCCCCGCCCCCCAGCGCGCCGCATCATTGGATGTGATTGACAGCAGCGCGAGCCAATGGCTGCACTGCTTCCAATCCATCCACTGTAGCCAATCAGCGGCCAGGGTGAGCGGAGGAATAGATGTCGGGAACGCGAAGCTGACTTTCGAGGCGTTAGGTAAGTAAAACGGGGGGGCTGGGGGCGGCGGTATTGTCAGAAGTTTTTTCACCTTAATGCATAGAATGCATTAAGGTGAAATTTTTTTTACCTTTACAACCCCTTTAACATCCTAAAAGCCAGGTTACCTAAGAATAGCTGCACCAACAGGTTCTGCACATTTGCCAGGCAAGGGATGTGTATGGAAATAATGTGTGAACTTTAACTGCCATAAGGCAGACAGAGGGTGGTTGCTAGGGATGAGCCGAACACCCCCCGGTTCGGTTCGCACCAGAACCCGCGAACGGACCGCAAGTTCGCACGAACGTTAGAACCCCATTGACGTCTATGGGACTCGAACGTTCGAAATCAAAAGTGCTCATTTTAAAGGCTAATTTGCATGGTATTGTCCTAAAAAGGGTTTGGGGACCCGGGTCCTACCCCAGGGGACATGTATCAATGCAAAAAAAACTTTTAAAAACGGCCGTTTTTTCGGGAGCAGTGATTTTAATGATGCTTAAAGTAAAAAAAAAAAAGTGAAATATTCCTTTAAATATCGTACCTGGGGGGTGTCTATAGTATGCCTGTAAAGTGACGCGTGTTTCCCATGTTTAGAACAGTCCCTGCACCAAATGTCATTTTTAAAGGAAAAAATCTCATTTAAAACTGCTTGCGGGTTTAATGTCATGTCGGGTCCTGGCAATATGGATGAAAATCAGTGAGACAAACGGCATGGGTACCCCCCAGTCCATTACCAGGCCCTTTGGGTCTTGTATGGATATTAAGGGGAACCCCGCACCCAAATTAAAATAAGGAAAGGTCCCTATATACTCTGAACAGCAGTATACAGGCGGTGCAAACAAGACAGGGACTGTAGGTTTGTTGTTAAGTAGAATCTGTTTGTAATTTTGAACATTTTTAATGTGTTTAGCTCCAGCCAAAAAATCTTTTCTAAGCTTTTTGGAAAACATAGGGAAGGGTTATCACCCCTGTGACATTTGTTTTGCGTCTTTCCTCCTCTTCAGAAGATTTCACCTCACTTTTTTGTCCCAATGAAAAATGTTTTTTGAAAATTTGGGTTTTTTTGTGGAACAAGGATTGGAAAGCATCAGTGGAAAGGAGAAATTGTTTTCCCATATTAACTCTTACATGAGAGAATTTCCCTTCCTATGGGTAGATTTCATCTCACTTCCTGTTGTCTCCTTCCGTTTGCAAGTAGGAGTCGTTTGTAAGTTAGATGTTTGAAAGTAGGGTCCTGCCCTATATACTCAGCAGAAATTTGGGCCTTAGGTGTTGCTGTGGCCAAAACACTGTAAGCCCTCACAGGGCCCTGCTGTGAAATATTAGATCAAGAATTGTAATTACATGCCCCTGTTGAACAGGAGCTGAAAAATTAGGCCTTAGGCACTGGTGCTGGTGCCACAACACTGCAACCCCTCACAGACACTCTAGTTGGAACGCAGGAACGAGCCCTGCTGCAAAGTATTGCATCAAAAATTGTAATTACACGCCCCTGTTAGACAGGGGCAGAAAAATTGGGCCTTAGGCACTGGTGCTGGTGCCACAACACTGCAACCCCTCACAGACACTCTAGTTGGAACGCAGGAACGAGCACTGCTGCAAAGTATTGCATCAAAAATTGTAATTACACGCCCCTGTTAGACAGGGGCAGAAAAATTGGGCCTTAGGCACTGGTGCTGGTGCCACAACACTGCAACCCCTCACAGACACTCTAGTTGGAATGCAGGAACGAGCCGTGCTGCAAAGTATTACATCAAAAATTGTAATTACACGCCCCTGTTATACAGGGGCTGAAAAATTGTGCCTTAGGCACTGGTGGTGGCGCCCAGAACCAAAAATGTTCTTACAAGCTATCAGCGTGATGATTGAGGAGGAAGAGGATAATTACTCAGGGATAATCACTCAGCATCAGCATAGGCAGTCTTTGAAGGGATCTGAAAAAAATTATTCAGTTACATCAGCATCAGGTGCTTGGTAGCTGGTGGTGATCCAAGACTGATTCATTTTTATGAAGGTCAGCCGATCGACCGAGTCAGTGGACAGACGCACCCTGTGATCGGTTACCACGCCTCCAGCAGCACTGAATGTACGTTCCGAAAGAACGCTGGATGCAGGACAGGCCAGTAGCTCAATTGCATACTGTGCAAGCTCTGGCCAGTGATCCATCCTCAAGACCCAGTAACCCAGAGGATTTTCGGTGGGAAAGGTGTCCAAGTCTGATCTTGCCCCTAGGTATTCCTGCACCATGTAAAACAGACGCTGGCGATGGTTGCTGGAACCGATCATACCTTGGGGCTGCGGACCAAAAAATTGTCTGAACGCATCGGTCAGACGGCCACCTTCTCCACCGCTCCTTCTTTGACTGACCGAAGCCTCAGCAACACGTTGTCCAGAAACAGGAGTTTGTAACCTCCCAGTCTCTGGGAACGCGTTGCACAGACCTTTCTGCAAGGCCTCCCGAAGATGTTTCATCCTCTGCTCCCTCTGCGATGGCAAGATAAGGTCCGCAACCTTACCCTTGTAACGTGGATCAAGGAGGGTTGCCAGCCAGTATTGGTCCTTCTCCTTGATACCACGAATACGAGGATCCTTACGCAGGCTTTGCAGGATCAGGGAGGCCATGCAGCGTAGGTTTGCTGAGGCATTCGGTCCGGAGTCCTCTGGGTCACTAAGGACAACAACGTCCGCAGCCACCTCCTCCCAGCCACGTACAAGTCCATGTGTTCCTTGGGACTGATCCCTTAAAGACTGCTGATGCTGAGTGCCAGGCTCCACCTCCATACTGACACAATCTTCCTCCTCCTCCTCCTCCTCCTCCTCGTCCTCTTCCTGTGTGATCGGCGGGCACGCAGGAACACTGTCTGGATAAAGGGGGCCTTGAGAGCTAAGGAAGTCCTCCTCTTCCTGCCTCTGTTCTGCCTCAAGTGCCCTGTCCATTATTCCACGCAGCGTGTGCTCCAACAGGTGGACAAGGGGGACAGTGTCACTGATGCATGCACTGTCAGTGCTCACCATCCTCGTGGCCTCCTCGAATGGTGACAGGACAGTGCATGCATCCCTGATCATGGCCCACTGGCGTGGGGAAAAAAAACCAAGGTCCCCTGACCCTGTCCTGGTGCCATAGTCGCACAGGTACTCATTGATGGCCCTCTGCTGCGTGTGCAGCCGCTGCAGCATGGCCAACGTCGAGTTCCACCTGGTGGGCATGTCACAGATTAGGCGGTTCTTGGGCAGGTTAAACTCCTTTTGGAGGTCCGTCAGCCGAGCACTGGCATTATATGACCGGCGGAAATGCACAGAGACTTTCCTGGCCTGCCTCAGGACATCCTGTAAGCCCGGGTACCTGCCCAAGAACCGCTGCACCACCAAGTTAAGGACGTGAGCCAAACAGGGCACATGGGTCAGTTGTCCCTGTCGGAGGGCAGAGAGGAGGTTGGTGCCATTGTCGCAAACCACCATTCCTGCCTTAAGTTGGCGTGGCGTCAACCACCTCTGAACCTGCCCCTGCAGAGCTGACAGAACCTCTGCCCCAGTGTGGCTCCTGTCCCCCAAGCACACCAGCTCAAGCACCGCATGGCATCTTTTGGCCTGCGTACTTGCGTAGCCCCTTGAACGCCTACGGAGCACCGCTGGTTCCGAGGAAGAGGCCATGGAGGAAGAAGAAGAGGAGGGGGTGGAGGAGAGAGGTGTGTCACAATCAGCATTTTGGAGGCGTGGTGGCGGAACAACCTCCAACACTACTGCACCTTGTCCTGCATCCTTCCCAGCTGCCAGCAGAGTCACCCAATGCGCCGTGAAACTTAAGTAACGTCCCTGTCCATGCCTGCTGGACCATGAGTCAGCGGTAATATGCACCTTACCGCTGACCGCCCTGTCCAGCGAGGCATGGACATTGCCTTCCACATGCCGGTAGAGAGCCGGAATCGCCTTCCGTGAGAAAAAGTGGCGTTTGGGTACCTGCCACTGAGGAACCGCACATTCCACAAACTCACGGAAGGGGGCAGAGTCTACCAACTGAAAAGGCAGCAGTTGAAGTGCTAGCAATTTTGCCAAGCTAGCATTCAACCGCTGGGCATGTGGATGGCTGGGAGCAAACTTCTTTCGGCGGTGCAGCAGCTGGGGCAGGGAAATTTGCCTGGTACAATCTGACGTCGGTGTACCAAAAGCAGATTGCCCACAAGTACTTGGCTGTGACACACCTAATTCTACACCTTCATTCCTCTCACTGCAGGTCTCAGAGAGGACTGAAGGTCTAGTGGGGTTGGAAATCTCAGCTGATGAGGAGCAAGGAGAGATCGTCTTTGTTCTTTGGTGTGGGTCTTTCAGATACGCTTGCCAACGAACTGCATGGCAGGTCAACATATGTCTGGTCAAGCATGTGGTACCCAAGCGGGAGATGTTTTGGCCACGCGAGATACGCTTGAGACATATGTTGCAAATAGCAGCGGTGCGATCTGATGCACTCGTCTCAAAAAAGGCCCACACCAAAGAACTTTTTGAATAACGCGCAGAGACTGCAGCGCCCTGCACATGTGGAGCTTTGGGGTGTGATGCAGTCAATGTGCTGCCCTTAGGCTGGCCCCTGGAGGGCATCCTGCCTAGTTGGTGATGTGCCACCTCCTCCTCCTCCTCCTCCTCCTCTCTCCTATCAGGCACCCACGTTGAGTCAGTGACCTCATCATCCCCTCCCTCCTCATCACTGGAGCAAACCTGGCAGTATGCTGCAGCAGGGGGAGCATGACTGCCAGATTGCTGTCCTTCTTGGGCACCCCCTCTGTCCGTGCTCATGTTACTGCCTTCATTGAGCTCAGTATCATCATCAGAGCCTTCCAAACGCTGGGCATCCTCCTGGAGCATGTACCCAACACTGTGGTCAAACAGTTCGAGGGAATCCTCATGAGGACATGGTGGAGCTAGGGAAGGAGTCACTGATGACATTGAGCTGAGGGAAGAGGCCGCTGCTTTGCCAGACAAAGCACCCTGGGCATGGGTGAGAGAGGATGAGGAGGATGAGGACGGCTTGGTCATCCACTCGACCAAGTCTTCCGCATGTTGCGGCTCAACACGGCCAGCTGCCGAAAAAAAGGCCAAGCGTGTCCCATGGCCACGTGCTGATGAGGATGCACCGTCTCCACGACCAGCACTAGACACAGAGCCTGCTTGCCCTCTCTTATTGGCTTGTGACTGTCTGCCTCTCCTTCTTGGCCTTCCAGACATACTAATGGCCTGTAGCTGCACTAAGCTGGGATAGAACACCTGTAATTTTCTTCAGGTAGCTTTATATACTGTAACCAGACAAGCCTGCCTGTCAGTAGGAAGATAACAGGAACGGATCTAGCTGAACACTGTGAGCAGGACGTACTGCACTAAATGTATATAGCAGGAACGGATCTAGCTGAACACTGTGAGCAGGACGCACTGTACTAAATGTAAATAGTCTAGCTGCCTGACCGTGGTACTAATAGGATCAAAAAGAACACCTGTAATTTTCTTAAGGTAGCTTTATATACTGTAACCAGACAAGCCTGCCTGTCAGTAGGAAGATAACAGGAACGGATCTAGCTGAACACTGTGAGCAGGACACACTGTACTAAATGTAAATAGTCTAGCTGCCTGACCGTGGTACTAATAGGATCAAAAAGAACACCTGTAATTTTCTTCAGGTAGCTTTATATACTGTAACCAGACAAGCCTGCCTGTCAGTAGGAAGATAACAGGAACGGATCTAGCTGAACACTGTGAGCAGGACGCACTGCACTGAATGTAAATAGCAGGAACGGATCTAGCTGAACACTGTGAGCAGGACGCACTGCACTGAATGTAAATAGCAGGAACGGATCTAGCTGTACACTGTGAGCAGGACGCACTGTACTAAATGTAAATAGTCTAGCTGCCTGACCGTGGTACTAATAGGATCAAAAAGAACACCTGTAATTTTCTTAAGGTAGCTTTATATACTGTAACCAGACAAGCCTGCCTGTCAGTAGGAAGATAACAGGAACGGATCTAGCTGAACACTGTGAGCAGGACACACTGTACTAAATGTAAATAGTCTAGCTGCCTGACCGTGGTACTAATAGGATCAAAAAGAACACCTGTAATTTTCTTCAGGTAGCTTTATATACTGTAACCAGACAAGCCTGCCTGTCAGTAGGAAGATAACAGGAACGGATCTAGCTGAACACTGTGAGCAGGACGCACTGCACTGAATGTAAATAGCAGGAACGGATCTAGCTGAACACTGTGAGCAGGACGCACTGCACTGAATGTAAATAGCAGGAACGGATCTAGCTGAACACTGTGAGCAGGACGCACTGCACTAAATGTAAATACCAGGAACGGATCTAGCTGAACACTGTGAGCAGGACGCACTGCACTGAATGTAAATAGCAGGAACGGATCTAGCTGAACACTGTGAGCAGGACGTACTGCACTAAATGTATATAGCAGGAACGGATCTAGCTGAACACTGTGAGCAGGACGCACTGCACTGAATGTAAATAGCAGGAACGGATCTAGCTGAACACTGTGAGCAGGACGCACTGCACTAAATGTAAATACCAGGAACGGATCTAGCTGAACACTGTGAGCAGGACGCACTGCACTGAATGTAAATAGCAGGAACGGATCTAGCTGAACACTGTGAGCAGGACGCACTGCACTGAATGTAAATAGCAGGAACGGATCTAGCTGAACACTGTGAGCAGGACGCACTGCACTGAATGTAAATAGCAGGAACGGATCTAGCTGAACACTGTGAGCAGGACGCACTGCACTGAATGTAAATAGCAGGAACGGATCTAGCTGAACACTGTGAGCAGGACGCACTGCACTGAATGTAAATAGCAGGAACGGATCTAGCTGAACACTGTGAGCAGGACGCACTGCACTGAATGTAAATAGCAGGAACGGATCTAGCTGAACACTGTGAGCAGGACGCACTGCACTGAATGTAAATAGCAGGAACGGATCTAGCTGAACACTGTGAGCAGGACGCACTGCACTAAATGTAAATACCAGGAACGGATCTAGCTGAACACTGTGAGCAGGACGCACTGCACTGAATGTAAATAGCAGGAACGGATCTAGCTGAACACTGTGAGCAGGACGCACTGCACTGAATGTAAATAGCAGGAACGGATCTAGCTGAACACTGTGAGCAGGACGCACTGCACTGAATGTAAATAGCAGGAACGGATCTAGCTGAACACTGTGAGCAGGACGCACTGCACTGAATGTAAATAGCAGGAACGGATCTAGCTGAACACTGTGAGCAGGACGCACTGCACTGAATGTAAATAGCAGGAACGGATCTAGCTGAACACTGTGAGCAGGACGCACTGCACTGAATGTAAATAGCAGGAACGGATCTAGCTGAACACTGTGAGCAGGACGCACTGCACTGAATGTAAATAGCAGGAACGGATCTAGCTGAACACTGTGAGCAGGACGCACTGCACTGAATGTAAATAGCAGGAACGGATCTAGCTGAACACTGTGAGCAGGACGCACTGCACTAAATGTAAATACCAGGAACGGATCTAGCTGAACACTGTGAGCAGGACGCACTGCACTGAATGTAAATAGCAGGAACGGATCTAGCTGAACACTGTGAGCAGGACGCACTGCACTGAATGTAAATAGCAGGAACGGATCTAGCTGAACACTGTGAGCAGGACGCACTGCACTGAATGTAAATAGCAGGAACGGATCTAGCTGAACACTGTGAGCAGGACGCACTGCACTGAATGTAAATAGCAGGAACGGATCTAGCTGAACACTGTGAGCAGGACGCACTGCACTGAATGTAAATAGCAGGAACGGATCTAGCTGAACACTGTGAGCAGGACGCACTGCACTGAATGTAAATAGCAGGAACGGATCTAGCTGAACACTGTGAGCAGGACGCACTGCACTGAATGTAAATAGCAGGAACGGATCTAGCTGAACACTGTGAGCAGGACGCACTGCACTGAATGTAAATAGCAGGAACGGATCTAGCTGAACACTGTGAGCAGGACACACTGCACTAAATAGTCTAGATAGAAGATAACAGGAACGGATCTAGCTAAACTGAATACAGTGTATATATATATATGCAACACCTGGGATGCATATATATACACAATACACTGTAAGTGCAGCTAACTGACTGACTGTTCTGCCTAATCTATCTAACTCAAATCAAATGACACTGTCTCTCTCTCTCTCTCTATCTCTCAGCACACCGGAACACACACTACACAGGGCCGCCGTGCAGGCGGCCTTATATAGTGTGGGGCGTGTACTAAATCCCCTGAGCCATAATTGGCCAAAGCCACCCTGGCTTTGGCCAATTACAGCTCTCTCTACTGACGGCGCTGTGATTGGCCAAGCATGCGGGTCATAGTGCATGCTTGGCCAATCATCAGCCAGCAATGCACTGCGATGCCGCAGTGAATTATGGGCCGTGACGCGCCACACGAATTTGGCGCGAACGGCCCATATCGTTCGCAATTCGACGGACGGTCGAACAGCCGATGTTCGAGTCGAACATGGGTTCGACTCGAACACGAAGCTCATCCCTAGTGGTTGCCTTTGTCACATACTACTTTGTTTAAAACAAGATGGCATGGGGTCAGACAGTACTCTGTCTTGCTGTGAAGAGCTGCCAGTGCCTCTAGCCTAGTATAGCCCCTATCCTCCAGGCATTTTAATTGCAACACAATGTGGTGGTATTTTGCCTGGGCTGTTAAATCAGTTTTGTGGAATTTGAGGACTGGTCGTTTTAATGAATCAGAAATGAAGGTCATAGAGAAGGAGGTGACTGTGTTATTACCTAAACTAATGTGTAAGACAAAGGGAAGAAGCACCAGCAGGTGTGCCCTGTCCTTCGTGTTTCATAGCCAACAACAAATTTACCCAGTAAATGTAATAAGAAATGTAAGGCCCCTGCCACTGACAGCATGGTCCAGCAACACAGACACATTACCTTCTCCAAGCTTCTCAAGGGCAGGGATTACCTTCTGGGCAGAAATGGCTACTAGATACCTATCACTATAGTGCATGACAGACCATAAACTGATGGAAAGAGGTCAACTTTACCAGTTAAATTGGGATCAGCTGACATTAGGACATGGGGATGATTAAAATACATTTTCTGCCACTCCAGCAGCTACAGAAGAGACACATGTTGTAAGAGAACTGTTACGTCCCGGGTTCACTCGCGGGTACACTCGTTCGTAAAGGACTCGTTACGCACGCATGCGTTCGGGAACGTCGCTTCGGATCGCAGACGTGCTAGTGCGCGTGCGCAAAGGAATGGGTGCACCCGCGGGAGCGCGTCCGCGCGGCCCTTTGGCGCCAGACGGCCTATTTAAAGGACACACTGACTGTGACAGGTGCTGACTGATCTTCAGCTGTTCCTGTATCTGTATCCTGTGTTACCTGCCTGCTTGATATTCGTTGCTGAACCTTGGCTCCCCTGACCTTGTCTCTGGACTCTTCCACATCCTGATTCACTGGCTCCTGACTTCGGCTTCCAACGTTGACTCTGCTTCTGCCTGATGATTTGGTACCTTGCTGTCCGCCTGCTTCCGAACCCGGCTATTCCTGTGACTCCGTTCCTGTCTCCTTCCTGGCTCCGAGCTGCCTGTCAAGTTCCTGCATCTCTGCTCCTGCGATCTGCTGCGACTTCCTGCCTACCTAAAGTCGCATCATCTGCCTCTAGACTCCTGGGTTACTTCAACAGGCACTCGTGTTCCTCCTTTCCTTGGGGTCCCTCTGTTCCCACTCTCAGCGGGACCCGGGTTGGAGATACAAGGGAGGCCGACCTCGTCACTTCAGACTCCGATCAGGTTCGTGACAGTATCAGTCAGCCAGCAATGGAGTCTGAAAGGGAGGCCTCACCTGTTATGGACATTTGCCGGGCAATTTCTGCACTAGCCCATACCGCACGAAATCTCCAAGAAGACTTGGGTCAGATGCAAGATCGTCTACCGAATCTGCTTGGTGTCTCATCTGCAGCTACTCTCCTTGCACCTGTAAATACGTCTGTACAGACTGACTTCTGCCTGCTCAACGAAACCTCTCTGCCTCCTGAACCTAGAGTACCTTTGCCAGAGCATTTTTCAGGGGATCGCAAATTGTTTCGCACCTTTCAAAATGCCTGTGAACTTTATTTTTCCTTGTTACCACGCACCTTCTCGTCCGAGCATATTAAAGTGGGATTTATCATTACACTCCTACGAAATGAACCACTCTCCTGGGCTCATCATCTTAGAGAACACCATGATCCGGCCTTGTCTACCGCTGACTCTTTCTTTTCAGCCATGTCCCAGCTGTATGCTGACCCTTTCCTCCAACAGACTGCTGAATTTACACTGGGAAAACTCCAACAAGGCTTGAGATCCGTGGAGGACTATGTAACAGATTTCCGTGTCTGGAGTTTAGATACGCAGTGGAATAAGGCCGCTTTACATCATCAATTTCGTCTTGGACTCTCTGACCAATTAAAAGACGAACTTGCCCGAATAGGAGTGCCCTCATCCCTGGAAGATCTGATCCATCTTGTTATCCAAATTGACCGTCGATTGCGTGAAAGGCAATCTGAGAAAGCTAGTACCAAGCCAGCGCCTCTCTCAAGAAGTTTTGCTCCTGTCTCCACAATCACGTCCAGATTACCTAAGGGTCACTCCAAGAATAAGGAGCCTCCTGAACTTCCCCGCAGAAGCTTTTCAAGACCACCACTATCTTCCTCTGAACGCCTCCGGCGAGTACATGACGGACTATGTTTTTACTGCGGAGGAGCGGGCCATTTCATCCAAGCTTGCCCCATAAGACCTGCCAAGCCCACTTCTACGCCTCCTTACATGTTGCATCTTCCTGGGAGGGATCTGCTACACCTCCCTCTTTCGCTCCAGTTTCATTTGCCAGGGAGGACTATTTCTGTAACCGCAATTATAGACTCTGGAGCTTGCAGTTGTTTTGTGGACTCAGCCTTTGTCACCTTACATCAACTTCCTGTATGTACCAAGAGGCAGGAATTTACTGTGCATCTGGCAGATGGCTCTGGTCTTAAGTCTGGGCCTGTTACACAAGAGACTGTACCCATTCTTTGCCAAGTCTCTTCGGAACATCAGGAGCTGCTCCGTTTGGACGTCATAACGTCCCCCATGTTTCCTGTTATCCTGGGGCTACCCTGGTTAAGGGCCCATAACCCTCATATTGACTGGCTTACCGGAGATATCTCATTTTCCTCTAATTATTGTCAGAAACATTGTTACCCAAAAAAGTTTGTTAATCCTGCTCCTCTCCTCAGCATCCACTCGGACCCTGAAACTCTGAAATTAGTACCCACAGTCTATCATGAATTCTTGGACGTATTTAATAAAAAGAGTGCAGAGAGCTTACCTCCCCACCGGACTTACGATTGTCCCATTGAACTCTTACCAGGGGCAGAAATTCCCTTCGGCCGAATTTACCCTCTCTCGGAACCTGAACTAGAGGCCCTACGCAAATACATTGATGAAAGTCTAGAAAAAGGGTTTATTCGAGCCTCTTCCTCCCCAGCAGGAGCTGGTATCTTTTTTGTGGAGAAAAAAGATCACTCCCTGAGGCCCTGTATTGACTATCGTGATCTTAATAAAATAACTATCAAGAACCGGTACCCACTTCCCTTAATTCCCGAGTTATTTCAGAGACTGCGTGGAGCACAAGTTTTTTCCAAGCTAGATCTAAGAGGTGCCTACAATTTGGTGCGAATCAGAAAGGGGGATGAATGGAAGACTGCCTTCAGGTCACGCTTTGGGCATTTTGAATACCTAGTTATGCCCTTCGGTCTCTGCAACGCCCCAGCCACCTTTCAGCATCTGGTAAATGATGTTTTTCGGGACTTTCTTGACCTGTTTCTCATTGTCTATCTCGATGATATTCTTATCTTCTCTGACTCAATCGAGATCCACCGTACCCATGTGAAAAAAGTTTTGAGTAAACTTCGTGAACATCATCTCTATGTCAAGGCTGAAAAATGCGACTTTGAAAAACATACAATTCAATTCCTGGGACTTGTCATCTCCGCTGATGGGATCTCCATGGATCCCCAGAAAGTCGCTGCTGTTTTGGAATGGCCAGCTCCTACAGATCGAAAGGCGGTACAAAGGTTTGTGGGATTCGCTAATTTCTACAGGAAATTTATTAAGAACTTTTCTGGTATTATTTCTGCTATCACCCTTTTGACCAAACAGCATGTTCCCTTCCGGTGGAGTACTGAAGCACAAACATCTTTTGAGCAGTTGAAAGCCTTGTTCACCTCAGCTCCCATCTTAAAGCATCCTGACCCTTCCTTGCCCTATATTCTAGAGGTGGACGCCTCTGAAATCGCAGTGGGAGCCATATTGTCGCAGCGACAGGGCCCCAAGTCCTTACTCCATCCTGTGGCATTCTTCTCCAAGAAATTGAATCCCTCTGAGAAGAATTATGATGTAGGGGACCGGGAACTGTTGGCCATTAAAGCTGCCCTCGAGGAATGGCGCTATCTGTTAGAAGGAGCCTTGCACCCTATACTCATTTTCACTGACCATAAGAATCTTGAGTATTTGAGAACAGCTAAACGACTCAGACCTCGGCAGGCAAGATGGGCATTGTTCTTTTCCCGTTTCACATTCCACATAACCTTCCGCCCTGGTTCTAAGAATGGGAAACCAGACGCGCTGTCACGCATGTTCCATGACCCTGTTCATCCTTCCGAAGCAGACACCATTTTACCTGCCAAAAACTTTCTTCTTCTCCAAACCAATCTGACGTCCCAAATAAGAGCTGAGCTGTTGGAGCATCCCCCTTCCCAAGATTTATCTCTTCAACTCAAAGACGGGCTGTATTACCATAAGGAACAGGTCTTTGTCCCGGAGCAGTTCAGGGTTTCTGTCCTCAAGCGTTGCCACGATCATCCTTTGGCAGGCCATTTTGGGATTCACAAGAGTATCAACCTAATTTCCCGTTCCTTCTGGTGGCCAGACTTGATTCAAGACTGTAAAAGATACGTCAAATCCTGTGTGACCTGTCAACGCAATAAGACTGACCGAGCCAAGACTTGGGGCCTATTAGAATGTCTTCCTGTGCCTAAGAAACCATGGAGCATGATATCCATGGATTTCATTGTGGAACTTCCCCCGTCTGAAGACTTTACCACCATATTTGTCGTGGTTGATCGCTTGACTAAGATGGCACACTTTTTACCCATGCAAGGAACCCCGTCTGCCGCTGAGACTGCTTCCATGTTCATCCGAGAGATAGTGAGACTACATGGTATTCCCGATAATATCACTTCTGATCGAGGGGTACAGTTCACGTCCAGATTCTGGAGATCTCTCTGTGAAGCCTTAAACATCGAGCTCCGTCTGTCCTCTGCCTACCATCCTCAAACTAATGGACAGACGGAGAGAACCAACCAGACGCTGGAGCAATATTTGCGTTGCTTCTCCTCTTTTTCACAGGACGATTGGTCACCTCTGCTTCCGCTAGCGGAATTTGCATACAATAATTCCATCCACTCTGCTACCAAGCAAACCCCCTTTTTCGCCAATTATGGATATCACCCTTCCTTTTTGCCTGAATTACCCGTGGATTCTGCTGTGCCTGCTGTTCAAGACAGACTGAGTTGGTTCATCTCCAATAATAAAGTGCTTCAGGACACCATCTCTAAGGCCCAGGTCAATAACAAAAGATTTTTTGACAGGAAAAGGAGGGGCAACTTGAATCTGAATCCAGGAGACAAGGTCTGGCTATCCACTGCTAATTTAAAACTGAAGTGTCCCTCCAAGAAACTTGGTCCAAAATACCTGGGGCCCTTTGCTGTAAAAAGGAGGATCAACTCTGTGGCTTTTGAACTTATCCTACCAAAGAATCTCAAAATTCACCCTGTTTTTCATATTTCTTTGTTGAAGACATCAGTACCCAATCCCTTCTCTAACCGGGATCCAGAAAACCCTCCTCCACTGCTCGTTGAGGGCAGTGAAGAATTTGAGGTAGAAGCCGTTCTCGACTGCAGAACCAGGAATGGCCTAACACAGTTTCTGATTAAATGGAAGGGCTACGGCCCTGAGGACAATTCCTGGGAACCAGCTTCTAACGTACATGCCCCGCAAAAGGTACGAGCATTTTTTCAGCATCATCCAGAGAAGAAGCCCCTGAGGGGCATCCGGAGGCTGCCCGTAAGGAGGGGGCAATGTAAGAGAACTGTTACGTCCCGGGTTCACTCGCGGGTACACTCGTTCGTAAAGGACTCGTTACGCACGCATGCGTTCGGGAACGTCGCTTCGGATCGCAGACGTGCTAGTGCGCGTGCGCAAAGGAATGGGTGCACCCGCGGGAGCGCGTCCGCGCGGCCCTTTGGCGCCAGACGGCCTATTTAAAGGACACACTGACTGTGACAGGTGCTGACTGATCTTCAGCTGTTCCTGTATCTGTATCCTGTGTTACCTGCCTGCTTGATATTCGTTGCTGAACCTTGGCTCCCCTGACCTTGTCTCTGGACTCTTCCACATCCTGATTCACTGGCTCCTGACTTCGGCTTCCAACGTTGACTCTGCTTCTGCCTGATGATTTGGTACCTTGCTGTCCGCCTGCTTCCGAACCCGGCTATTCCTGTGACTCCGTTCCTGTCTCCTTCCTGGCTCCGAGCTGCCTGTCAAGTTCCTGCATCTCTGCTCCTGCGATCTGCTGCGACTTCCTGCCTACCTAAAGTCGCATCATCTGCCTCTAGACTCCTGGGT
Organism: Lithobates septentrionalis; assembly: GCA_037952835.1. Classification (NCBI taxonomy): domain Eukaryota; kingdom Metazoa; phylum Chordata; class Amphibia; order Anura; family Ranidae; genus Lithobates; species Lithobates septentrionalis. Next base: position 2,036,851 of record JBBDGP010001113.1, on the reverse strand, counting down.
TACTTCAACAGGCACTCGTGTTCCTCCTTTCCTTGGGGTCCCTCTGTTCCCACTCTCAGCGGGACCCGGGTTGGAGATACAAGGGAGGCCGACCTCGTCACTTCAGACTCCGATCAGGTTCGTGACACATGTCTAGTCAAGGATGCTGGTGGAGATGTCCGAGTTGAGGGGGTTAGGCATACACTTTTCCCACCTCTGTGTGGTCACAGGTTGGCCTATTCCCCACTTGACATAACATAAGGTAAGCCTCTGAAACCCATTCCCTATCACTTAAGGATGCAGCAGATGTGGTTGGAGAATCTTGTGGAGGGGTAGGGAGAGGTGGAAAGTGAGGAACAATGAGGAGGAGTAGGAGGGAGGGCTTTTGTTGCCAATATCATTAAGGTGTTCCTCCCACTAAGCTTTGTGCTGCAGATTCATATGTGTCTTTGTGTTTGTAGTACCAAAATAACTAATAGTGTTATAGAAGAAAAGGGTCAGCCCCTGGAAGTAACACATCTAAGGTGTTCTAAAGAGGTGAATGGAGTGGCAACCTCAGCCTGGACTCCAACCAAGCCACGCCCTCAACGTGTTTCACTTTGCCTCCTGGAGCTTAGTCATGGGGACTAAGTAGTATTATCATGGCTGATATGCTGGAGGAACCCACATGCTGTCCCTGCCCCTGGATGAAATCTTTGCTTGCTTCTATGCTACCATTTTTCACTTTTCTCCTCTCCAGTCTCTGACATTCATGTACAGTCTGCTACCTAGTCATCCTCCTACTCCTCATTGTTGGAGCCTGTTTGGCAGTAAGCCGCGGAAACACCACTCTACATTTTTGCTCCTATCCTGATGTTCTTGGTGTGAAATTCCTCAAGATAAGATAACAGGAATTCTTGCACACCCTCCTACAACAAGTGTATTATGGTGTGCTGAACTATTTTGCCAACTTCTCCATGCCAGTTTGCAAGGCTATGAAGGAATTAACAGAGGAAGAGGAGAACATAGAAGAGAGTGAATTTGCAGGAGTAACAGAAAATGACAGAAATCTGAGAATGAATATTGTATTGTAAAACAGAAATGGCAACCACCCCAATTTATACATTTTTTAAAGTAAGGTGCCTATGGAAGGGCTTTGCACAGAGCAATGAAAACTCTAGTCCTCTAATCTATGAGAGATTCTACAACATATGTTGGAGCATATATAGCAGTTGATAAATTAAGGATAGGTATGCCTGGAGGCAACCCATTCCTTCTTGAAGGCATAGGAACAGAAGTCCAGAAGAGCACAATGACAGCTGGAAGCATATGATGTTTCCCTATAGAAATTCCATTATACATTTTAATGCCCCTCTCCTTTTACAACAAACATCCTTATTTTTATAAAAACTCCTCACTTAGTTATCCCTCGCTAATAAGGCTCTATTCAAGGTAATGGAAGTTTTTTCGCGATAAACTTTAGACACCATCTCATATTCTCTAAGTAGCAATGTTCCTGTAACTTTTTTCAAGGGGTTGTAAGTGACAGCTCATTGCCTCTTGTATAGTATTTCCTGCAGTATCCCTTCTGAACAACGCATTGCACATTTGTCTGGCTTCATCCTTGCAAATATAAAGCTTCAAAAATTATATTTTGTATGACCTACGTTATATATTAACTTCAATTTGTAATCATTATTATGTTCTGTTTAGTTGCACATTCTTTAGAAAGTTCTGTTGTGCCCATTCAAAAGATAAGAAAGTCAACTAGAAAGATCCTTATTCCAATCCTCCAAGTTTTGCCCATGTGCTACAAAGGATAAAATTCCATCAAACATAAAAATGTAATCCCATCATGACCGAGGGTCATGGGCTTTCATTTGTTTTGTTTTTTTTATTATCAAAGGAAAACTGTCCCAAAATAGTAAAAAGATTTTTTTAACCACTTAACAACCACTCACCACAGATATACTGCAGCAGGGGGGCCACTCTGTGCCAGATCACGTACCTAGTAGGTGATCTGACACTTCGGGGTCTGGGGCGCATAGTAGGAGCCAAGTGGTGGGTACCGTGGACTCGATGTCCGCTGGCACCCGCCAATTACACAGGACACAGGCAAAACAGCATTCTACTTATGTATACAGGGCAGATTGTCGTTCTGTCAGAAGGGAAGGCATTATTCCTGTGTTTCTTCAAAGCAGGAACATGGATCTTTGCCTTCCCCTAGTCAAAGCACCTCCCCCACACTGAGTAAGCACAACCTAGGCAGACAGTAAACCCTTTGATTGCCCCTTATGTTAATTCCTTCCCAGATAGTGTCTTTAATACAGTGGCAGTGTATATTTTTTAGCACTGGTCCCCAAAAAGTGTCAAAAGTGTCATTTCGGGGAGTGGCTAGCCTGAGCTGAAGATGGACGCTTAGATCCACAGCTCATCAGTGAGGGAGAACCCCGGAGCGACTCAGGCCCGCCAGCAACCACAATCTATCATCATCCTCACCCCAGGGCAGCAGGACACCCTAGCTGACCATGTCCCGAAAATAGATGGGTGACTACAAGCCTAAGAAACTAACGTCATTCCTGTTTACCCTGGATGACAAGGTCAGTTATTTCCAAGATGGCGATGACCCGACCATGCCACGCGAGGCATACACAGACCTCCCTGATGAAATCCAGGGAGAAATGGGCATCTCAGCCTAACCTGCATCCCCCACCCAAGACCTGGGTACAGATCCCCTCACGAGCAGCCCTGCTAAGGCCCGGATGCGGATAGATGCACCGATTCCGCTGTCGCCTTAGGCTCTACTCAAGGCTCAAGCCTTTAACCCTCTGCAATCCAACCAAGCCCTACACACCTCCATGGCATCTTTCCCCACCACAGGGCAGCCGGTGATGGACACTACCCTAAAAGATATGCTAATGTCATTGCAGTCCTTGCTGATGACAGACCTCTTCTCACTGTTTCACAAAATCTCCACAGATATGCATTCTATGGACAACAGAGTCACTACCATTGAAACAGGAATGGAATAATGCACCGGTAAATTATATCATTGATATCTATGAGGAGGTGAAAGAAGAGCAGGACTGGGTCCAGGCCAAGCTGGCCGACCTGGAAGACCGATCGAGACGTAATAACATCAAGCTGCGGGGGGTCCCCGAATTTATCCTGCCGGCAGACCTACCTAGGTATGCCAAAGAACTCATACACACCATCCTACCTGACGCCTCTCCTAGAGATATCATTATTGACAGGATACATAGAATAGCAAAACCTCCCCACTTGGCAGCGTCTGTACTGAGAGATGCGCTCATGCGAGTGCATTTCTTTCACATCAAAGAAAAGCTGATGTTAGGAACCAGAATCAAATCACTGCTACCCGAACCATATGAAGGAGTGTAGTTCTCCCTGGACCTCTCCAAATACATGCTACAACTCAGAAGGAATCTGAACCCTATCACCAAAGGCCTCCACAATCATAAAATCCTGTACAAGTGGCTCTACCCTGACACTCTCCTCATTACCAGAAATGACACCACACATGCCCTCAGCGATTTCCAGAAAGGCATGCATCTACTGCACAACTGGGGTATCATCTTAGAGCCTCCCAAGGATGTGGACCCACCTTTGCAACAACGTTGATCATCGAGAAACCCGGGAACTTCCGTGACCGCCGGGTCCTGAAGACCCGGCGCATCACGGATCATGGTAAAAGGCCGCTGATCGCGGCCGTTTACCATGTGATCTCTCCGTCAAATGACGGAGCGATCACATGTCAACAAACCGGCGTCATATCATGACGCCGGTTCCTCCCTCCCCTCTCTGTACTGATCGGTACAGTGCGGGGGGAGAGGGGGAGGGATCGGATGGCAGCACCGATGTGGGCTGCATGTGTAGTGCCCACAGCGGTGCTCAGTGACAATTGCAGTCACATCCATCCATCCCTTCATGCTCAGCCATCCCTGCAATATACCCTGCACTACTCTGCAATATGCCCTGCACTACTCTGCAATATGCCCTGCACTACTCTGCAATATACCCTGCACTACTCTGCAATATGCCCTACAATACTCTGCAATATACCCCGCAATACTCTGCAATATGCCCCATAATACTCTGCAATATGCCCCGCAATACTCTGCAATATGCCCCGCAATACTCTGCAATATACCCCGCAATACTCTGCAATATACCCCGCACTACTCTGCAATATACCCTGCAATATACCCCGCAATACTCTGCAATATACCCCGCAATACTCTGCAATATACCCCGCAATACTCTGCAATATACCCTGCAATACTCTGCAATATACCCGGGAATACTCTGCAATATACCCCGCAATACTCTGCAATATACCCTGCAATATACCCTGCAATACTCTGCAATATACCCGGCAATACTCTGCAATATACCCGGCAATACTCTGCAATATACCCAGCAATACTCTGCAATATACTCTGCAATACTCTGCAATACTCTGCAATATACCCTGCACTACTCTGCAATACCCCGCAATACCCCGCAATTTTTAACCAGTTCCCCCCCACCGTCATATGACGTCCTTAGCTTTGAGCGGGGATATCTGAATGATGCCTGCAGCTACAGGCGACATCCTCCTCCTGTGGGATGGCAGTGAGGCGGATCTCGTAGGTTTTATGGCTTTCCTTAACGAGAATGACAGGGGTATTAAATTGAGTTTTGAGTTTAGCGAGGTGGAGATCAACTTCCTGGACCTCAAGATTAAGGTCCAAGGTGATAAATTGGTGACCTCTACTCACTTTAAGACAACCGATAAAAACTCATTTATTCCCCTTGACAGTTGTCATCATGAACCCTGGTTGAGGGTGGTTCCTTTAGGACAATACACACGTCTTCGGCGCAATTGCACCGAAATCAAGACCTTTGATGATCAGGCAACTACTCTAACTGAGAGGTTCATTCAAAAAGGATATGATCGAGCCACACTATCAAGGTCATTAGAGACAGTAAGGGGTAAAGATAGATCATTGCTGTTGGGAACAGGCCAGCGTCAGGCTGTTAATGGTGATTTCAGCTTACCCTTTATCACTACATTTTCCACTCAGCATCGCCAGATTAAAGGCTTAGTTAAAAAACACTGGCATATTTTGACCATAGACCCAGTTCTTAACACAATCTTACCTAAGAACCCCCGTATTGTGTTTAGAGGAGCATCTACTCTGGGTAACAGAATTGCCCCTACAGTACAGGACCCACCCACTACTAATAGATCTTTCTTCCATGACCTTACAGGATACTATAAATGCAGGAACTGTCAGGTTTGCTCCCTTAACAGCTGTAGGGAAAGAAAGATCTGTCAGTTCACCTCTACGAGTACCTCACGGGTCTATGAGGTAAAACCGTTTATAACTTGCACGTCCGAGGGAGTTGTTTACCTTATACAATGTCCTTGCGGACTGCAATATGTGGGCAGGACCAAGAGGGCCCTCAAGGTCCGATTGATCGAACATATTAACAACATCTGCAGAGGTTTTGATAAGCACCCTGTTTCGAGGCATTTCGATGAAGTACATGGTAGGGACCCCTCTAAGACTTTGTATGTTGGGATTGACAAGTACAAACCACACTGGAGAGGGAGTTCACTTGTAAGGGAGATTTCTAAGTGTGAAATGTCGTGGATCTATAGATTAAGAACTTATGCCCCTTTTGGGCTAAACGTAGATACAGATGTAAATGCATTTATCAATAACTCTTAATGCAATATAATGTCTGCATCTGTATGGTCATACTGTATCCACTATGTATATAAGTCCACTTGTGGTGCATGTGACCTTGTATCTAATTTTTGCTAAAGGGGGTTACCCAGGGGTTATCCCTAGAGTGTCATACTAGATATAATATTCACCAATGTCCCCTTTGGAAGCATTTCATTCCTAGGAGGCCTTGTTGCATGAGGTTCATTTTGCCCTTCCTATTTCATAGAATATACTTTATCAGGAGATTATGTATATATTTCTATACATCCATACGTTTTTTCACTTTTTTTTTTTTATTCTTATTTTTTGATATATAGTTTTTTTATTTAGTATTTTGGGATGCGTATCTCTTGTAGTCTCCTAATTATCCATTAGATGCTGCCTCAATTTTTGATAGAGTTACTTAGTATTTTGGGATTTGTATCCCGGTTATTCTCTAATTTATCCACTAGATGTCGCCTCAATTTGTGACAAAGATATCCTGGCAGCTTAACATACATTGGATACCTTTTTAGTGTTCTCTAAGTCTATCCACCAGATGGCTCTGTTGAGGGTCTGTGGGGACACCTGGATGGAGACTACTATCTATCAATTGCTCCATTTCCGTTTTTTGCACCGTTTTAATAAAGACAGTTAGAGAGATTTAGATGTACATATCCGCAATTTCTCTTTTTAAATTTTTGTTTTACCTTTTAAATAGGTTCCCCTCAACGTATAATTGCGACTAGTTAGGCACCACTCCTACATTTGGAGCCGTTCACTACTAGTTTAGAAAAAAAAAATTCTTTTCTTCTTTGTAGAAGTTTTTTATTTTACTTTTTCCAACTTCTTATTTTGCCTCACATTTGTATTTGGGATGATATTTTTATTTTTTATATTATGTCTGCTTTATGCAAATTGGTGTATACAAGTTGTTACAATATGATGGCTCACTGCCGACCGCTCGTGCTGAGCAATGTACCCGGATGCTGAATTCCTCTGATGCATCGCGGGTAACTCTCAGCACGCACTGGGATCCACAACGAGGCTTGGTTCTGTTTTTGGTAATATATAGGGAGGTGACGCAGTGCGCCGCCTGTGCCCCTGGAAGACGTGATGATGTCACGAAACGCGTAGGGCGGAGCCAGACGATGCACTGATGTCACCTCCAAGCTGTGCTGTATTCCAGTAGGACGGGTTTGTCCGTGTTCCTGTGGCCAAGGAACCGGACTTTAGGCTTTTTTATCCTTCGGACTTTGTAAGTGTTCATTTATGTATATGATTTTTAATAAATCCGTATGGTTTTATGCTATGTGAGCTCCTTTCTGTGTTTTATGGTGCACCTCTGCCACGAGTTTTGCTGCTGTTGTTGCTGACGGTGTGATGACCCCTAGTGGATGCTGATAGAAGTCCTTACAACCTGTTTAAAGTTTACCTGCCTGCTGTGATCCTCTGTGGTGGGGGGTCATGGCCATCCGGTAAGAAGTAACCCCCTTCATTCTCGGTGGTGGATCTTCCTTTGTTGTCACGGATTATTATTGTTTATCACTCGGACTTACCTTGACCATTTATGGGTGATTTGGAGCCACTACTTCATTCGTTTATTTTTCTTTCTTTTTTCATTTAATGGGACACTATTTTGGATTATATGCAGGTGTTCTCTGCATTTATCCTCCTCCACATGATTTTTCATTTATGTGTTGTATGTTATATGCACATTTAATTAGCGCAATTCCTTTATTTTTCTATGTCTGATCTTACAATTGATGTTTATTGTTAGAATTGCTGCTGTTCTATATTATTAGTCGTTCACATATTACATAGCGCAGTTTTTATCACTTTTTTTCTATACCAAATGTCAGAATTGGCCTGGGTGCTCCAGAACGCCTGGAGGTGCTCCTTGCATGTTGGGCCTCTGTATGTGGCCACGCTGTGTAAAAGTCTCACACATGTGGTATCGCCATACTCGGGAGTAATAGCAGAATGTGTTTTGGTGTGTAATTTGTGGTATGCATATGCTGTGTGTGAGAAATAACCTTCTAATATGACAATTTTGTGAAAAAAAAAAAGAAAAAAAAATCTTGATTTTGCAAAGAATTGTGGGAAAAGATGACAATTTCAAAAAAACTCACCATGCATCTTTTCAGATACCTTGGAATGTCTTCTTTCCAAAAGGGGGTCATTTGGGGGGTATTTGTACTTTTCTGGCATGTTAGGGTCTCAAGAAATTAGATAGGCCGTCAGTACTTCAGGTGTGATCAATTTTCAGATATTGGCACCATAGCTTTTGGACTCTTTAACATTCACAAAGACCAAATAATATACACCAAGTTGTACTTATTTTTACCAAAGATATGCAGCAGTATAAATTTTGACCAAAATTTACGAAGAAAAATTACTAATTTGCTAAATTTTATAACAGAAACAAAGAAAAATTCATTTTTTGACCAAATTTTCAGTCTTTTTTCTTTTATAGCGCAAAAAATAAAAAACCCAACGGTGATTAAATGCCACCAAAAGAAAGCTCTATTTGTGTGAAAAAAAGGACAAAAATTTCATATGGGTACAGTGTTGTATGACTGAGTAATTGTCATTCAAAATGTGAGAGCACCGAAAAGCTGAAAATTGGTCTGGTTAGGAAGGGGGTTTAAGTACCCAGTGGTCAAGTGGTTAATTCAGATTGAGTCCCAGACCAAAAGATAAGGACATCATCTATAAAACGATACAAAGCAATGATTTTGTTGTGGAGGTGATTCAGATCCTCTCTAGAAAAGACCTCTTTTTCCCACCCCCCCAGGTACAGGTTTGCATAGGAGGGGGCAACCCCCTGTACCTGGAGGTAGTGAGAAGAGTCAAATTGGAACACATTGTGTTTCAGAATGTAATCAAGCAAGTCCAATACAAATGCATTATATTTGGCGAAGGAGGGACCCCTTTCATCTAAATGATGTTGTATCACTTTAATTCCTTTGTCATGTGGAATATCATTGTAGAGGCTTTCTACATAAAGGGCTACTAGCCAGTTGTTAGGGGGAAGGGAAATGCCTTCAATAGTTCTCAGGAGGTCAATAGTATCTTTAATATACGAAAAAAGTAAAGTAACATGAGGTTGAAGATAACTATCTACTAGGGAACTGGCATTTTCTGTAAGGCTAGAACAGCCTGAAATTAAGGGACCTCCTGGAGGTTCAGTTAAGGATTTATGCACCTTGGGCAGTGCGTAAAAGGTGGGGATCCTTGGATCCCTAACATTCAAAAAATTCAAGGTATTGAGGTCAATAACACCTTGATGGTAGGCCTTGAAAATGATGGTACGATATTGTGCGTTGTAGTTATCAATGACTGTTTTTGAGATGGGACAATACCAATTACGGTTCATAAAAATTTTCTTACACATAGTTACATATTGGGAAATTCCCATTCCTCATTGAAGTCTATGTGACTCAAAAGTTCGAAATCAAAAGTGCTCATTTTAAAGGCTAATTTGCATGGTATTGTCCTAAAAAGGGTTTGGGGACCCGGGTCCTGCCCCAGGCGACATGTATCAATGCAAAAAAAAACTTTTAAAAACGGCCGTTTTTTCGGGAGCAGTGATTTTAATGATGCTTAAAGTAAAAAAAAAAAGTGAAATATTCCTTTAAATATTGTACCTGGGGGTGTCTATAGTATGCCTGTAAAGTGGCGCGTGTTTCCCGTGCTTAGAACAGTCCCTGCACAAAATGTCATTTTTAAAGGAAAAAAAGTCATTTAAAACTGCTTGCGGCTTTAATGTAATGTCGGGTTCTGGCAATATGGATGAAAATCAGTAAGACAAACGGCATGGGTACCCCCCAGTCCATTAACAGGCCCTTTGGGTCTTGTATGGATATTAAGGGGAACCCCGCACCCAAATTAAAAAAGGAAACAGCAGTATACAGGCTCTGTACTCTGAACAGCAGTATACAGGCGGTGCAAACAAGATAGGGACTGTAGGTTTGTTATTAAGTAGAATCCGTTTGTAATTTTGAACTGGTACATTTTTAACATGTTTAGCTCCAGCCAAAAAATCTATTTTAAGCTTTTTGGAAAACATAGGGAAGGGTTATCACCCCTGTGACATTTGTTTTGCTGCCTGTGCTCCTCTTCAGAAGATTTCACCTCACTTTTTGTCCCAATGATAAATGATTTTTGAAAATGTGTTTTTTTTGTGAAACAAGGATTGGTGATAAAGCATCAGTGGAAAGGAGAAATGTTTTTCCCATATTAACTCTTATGCCCCGTACACACGGTCGGATTTTGTTCGGACATTCCGACAACAAAATCCTAGGATTTTTTCCGATGGATGTTGGCTCAAACTTGTTTTGCCTACACACGGTCGCACAAAGTTGTTGGAATTTCCGATCGACAACCACGCGGTCACGTACACCACGTACGACGAGACTAGAAAAGGCCGGTTCAGAACCAAGCGCGGCACCCTTTGGGCTCCTTTTGCTAATCTCGTGTTAGTAAAAGTTTGGTGAGAGGCGATTCGCGCTTTTTCAGACTCGTGGCTTTCAGACCGTTTTCTGCCGTTCAGTTTGTGTTTGTGGGTTTGTATCTGCTCTTCAGTGCGTGCAAGCAAGTTCCGCGTGACTTTAAGGAGTCATTGTATTCTTGTTCGTTCGTTACTGGTTTTCAGGTCGCTCTCCACAGGCCTTGCTGTTCTTCAGTGCGTTCTGTTACTTCGTTCTGAGCAGCCGACCGTTTTCTAGCCATGTTTCGTATGCGCACTCCTCGTACAGTTCGTGCTGTGCGGGGGCTTGGTGTTGGGGTCCTGACCTTGACACAAGTCCAGGGTGGGGAGGAGTTCATGGACCAAGAATTGGTTGCTTCAGCGTGACCAGTTCTCTCATATGCCTTTGCTCCGTGAGATCCGTGAGAATAATCCTGATGATTTCAGGAACTGTCTCAGGATGACGGACCCCGTGTTTCACCATTTGTTGGCTTCGCTGACCCCTTATATTAGCAGGCAGGATACCTGCATGAGGCAAGCCATCACTCCGGAGCAGAGGTTGGTCGCTACCCTGTGGTATTTGGCCACAGGGCAAAGCCTGCAGGACTTAAAGTTCTCGACAGGCATCTCCCCCAGGCTCTTCTTTGTGGACATTTACTGCTTGTGTTTGTTTGAGCTGACCCTGACAGAAATGTGTGGAGTCCAGAAAATGTTGTGATTGTGTAACCTTACAAAGCACTGTTGGCTGTTATTTACTACATGCAAAGACACTTTGCACTACTACACTGAAACTGCACTTGTAGTGCAAAGAGTATTTGCCCTTAGGAAATTACCCCCATTTTCTCATCAAACAACAATTACATCACCCCAAAAATGTTGTAGCGTTGAGACAATAATCCACACATTCTTGATGAACAATCTTTTTAATACCTGCACAATCACATGTGCATTTACCAAAGGTTTTTCAGACAAACCGACATGTTTGTTGTCTAACAATTTTTGTGGTGTCATTTCCAAAATCAAAATGTCCATTTTATAGAAAACAGGCCTGTGTAAAACCAACAAGAAAGACACAAATCTTGATCTTACAAAGTTCACATTTGGTAGAACTGGAAGGCAATATCAGACATCAGTATTTAGGAACTGGGTTTGATATTGCGTTCAGATGGGGTGAAGTCACCCCTGGAAAAGCCAAATTTGGAAGATGCACACAAATTTCACAATGTCAACATGTGCTATCTGCCATCATGGGGGATCAAGGGACGTGTTTTGGGGGAGAAAGCCCTTCCTCACCGCTACTTTATTATTGAGGAAGGGGTTGCACCCCCAAAACGCGTCCCTTGATCCCCCATGATGGCAGATAGCACATTTGGCTTTGGGAAAAATCACAAAAAGATTTAGCACATTGTAGCACACAAAAGAAGAAAGTGATTTGGAGGGGCTTTAAACTCGCCCCAAAACATCAATGATGTTTTTATATTTTGGAATAACATCATTGATGTTTTGCTTGATGTTTTGCAATTGTAAATTACACCCCATGATCTCCCCGATCAGGATCTGGGCACTTTCGGATGTGAAAGGATCTTCATCCACAACCTCACGATCACCTAAAAAGAGAGGAACCCCAAAATAAATTAGGTTTGCCCAAAAATGCCGCCATCCATCTCTTATCTGAGCCTGTGGTCACAGACACTCACCTGTTGTGGTGACTAGTGCCACCACGTCTTCTTCCTCCTGCTCTTCTTGTGTTGGGGGTATTTCCCCTTCTTCCAGAGGGGGGGGGGGGGCTCTGGTCTCCTCGGATGAGGGGTGTCCTCCGAGTCTTTTATCCCCTATGTAAAACAAAAATTGTATAATTAGCACACAGATATTTGATGGCAGAACTATAAAGATGAAACATTGCTTGGAAGTGGGGTACAATTGTCTGTTTTAGCCGAGTTCCAAGATGTAGCTTTTTTAGTGTCCTTTGTCAACCTCCAATACTTTACCTGTTTGGTACAAGCTTCACAGATGTAGCCCCCCCTATAGTATACACTGGAGCACCTGTGTGGGCCCCTAATAAAAATGGTGTTCTGGGGTCCCACACTAGTGCTCCAGTGTCCAGATGTGAAAACTGCTGCTCAGTGTCCTCTCCTTACACCGAATCTAGTTTGCATTTCATTCTAGTAACAAAGCCATCTACACAACACAATTCTTTGAAGACAAGTATAGGGCCTCAAAATGGTGGCCAAATGCATATGGCCTAAACAATGGTATTTTATAGTCCGAAAGAAAAATGTGTGATCCGAACGAATAATGTGCCCATGAACATGAAAGTTGCAATTTTAAACTGTACAACAGTTCCTAAAAGCACGTGGAGCAGCACAAACGTAATAAACACCAAAAAAATAGGAACACAGCACAACTACTTACTTTTTTGCAGCACTCTCCGGATCTTTCTGTACTGCTCATGTTCTCGTAATTTCAAGTCCGACCACCGCTTCCTGAGCTGATCTTTCGATCGTCGTACCCCGAAATTCCGGTGCAGACTCCTGACCACTTTCGTCATTAACTTGGCCTTTCGGACATTGTGGTTGGGGTAAGGCCCATACTTCCCATCATAGTCGGCCTTCTTCAGGATGTCCACCATCTCCAACATCTCCCCAAAGGACATATTTGAGTCCTTTAATTTCCTTCTGGATCGGGACGTTTCAGGCTCCGGTCTTTCCTCCTCCTCCTCCTCGTTGCTACAATTAGCACGCACCTGCTGTCTATCCGCCATGTGCTCTTCACCCACTGCGCCGAACGAAAAGGGGCGGGGAATAGACTAGAAAGAACGTCAGGGGTGGGCGGAGTTATACGCATACACAGTGTGTATAAAGCGTAACGCGCCGTCTTACGTACGATCTGTGAGCGGAGGAAGAAGCATCGGAGACGCCGATCGTGCTTACGAAGGTAGGATCTAAACTTGGGCCTATACTGCTTCGAAATGGAAGCCTATATTGTAACAAGATTAGGGGAGTTTGGCCTGACCTTAGGGTTTGTCTTGTGTTGTGTCTTGCAGAGAAAATGGATGGCTTCAATGACCACAACTTCCTGCCCCTGTTCATAGATAAATACAGAGAGCTGCCCTGTCTGTGGCAGGTCAGACATCCCCATTACAACCACAAACAGAAGAGGCAGGCAGCGCTGGAGAAACTGCTGGAGTTGGTGAAGCCGGTGGTCCCCACAGCAACCATCACCTATTTAAAAGCTAAAATTGGTGGCCTGAGGAGCACTTATCTTAGGGAGCGCAAGAAGGTCACAGATTCCCAGAGGTCCGGAGCTGCAGCAGATGACGTTTATGTCCCCAGGCTGTGGTACTATGAGAGACTGCGATTTCTGTCAGACCACACTGAAGTCAGGGAATCCCTCTCTACTCTTCCTTCCACGCTTCCTTCCATCCCAGCTGAGGCTTCCGATGTCCAACCTGGGCTTTCCTGCCAGGAAGAAGTGGAAGAGCCCAGCTGGAGTCAGGTATAGCATTGTTCTATAGATTTCTGGTCAATAAATAAATGATGTTTATTATATGTTATTATTGATAACTAATTGCTGCTTGAAACTGTTTTACATATCAATAGACAGTAGTGGGCACCCAAAATTGGGACAAGACTGAAAACTGCTGAGCTCAGAAGGATAGTCTGTTATATTTGTTAACATTCAATTTGCAGCAGTGAGGAGGTGAAAATTGTGTGTGATTGATGAATAAAATACTAAAACTATGTCCCTTTTTCATACACAGGAAGACCTCAGCCAGGAGGAGGCTGTGGAATGTGGCAGTCAGGAGGAGGCGGGGATTAGTGGCAGCCAGGAGGAGGTGGGGCTAAGTGTCAGCCAAGAGAAGCCTGGGACCAGTCGCAGTCTGACTGAGTCTCAGGTTCCTCCCCTCCGCCTGCCATACAAAAGGGCCAGGAAGATGGCTCCCAGTCCTGTGCAGGATTCAGCATACAGGCTGATCCAGGAGGCTTCTGCGTCCCTCCGAGCCTTCCCCAGTCCTGCAGAGGCCTTTGCCTGCATGGCTGCCACAAAATTGCAGGGCATGCAGGAGGGCCAACGCAGGCTCTGTGAGGACCTGCTTTATAAAGTCCTTCGGAAGGGGGAGAGTGGGGAACTGACACCCAAGACGGATGTCATGGAGATGGACCATCCTCCTCCTCCTCCTCCTCCTGCTGCCACAACTCCACCACCACAGCCAAAGCCTGGAAGGAAGCGTGGAAGGAAGACCTGAGAGTGATGACCCTGTGTTCAGTCTGGTCTGACAGAAGATGCAGTCTCTCGTATGATCACAGCCTGGGGACATGCATGTCATCTGCTGCTTTCCGGATCTCTGGGACTTCTGGACCAGACTGCCCTCCCTAAGATAAGGACTCCTCAGGCCACCAATTTTGCTTTTAAATAATTGATGTGTGCCCTGGGGGTCCCAGGCTTCGCCAATTTCTGCAGTTTCTCCAGCGTTGCCTCCCTCTTTGTTTTTTTTATAGTTGTGACCCTTTAATAAAAAATTTTTCGGTAAATTCTACTCTCCTGTGTGTGTTTTCATCCAAAAAGGACAGTTTGTTGGTGACGATTAAGGTACATTTCTAAAAACATAAAATGTGAAAATAACAAGGGACAACAACACCAAACAATCTCCTACAGATTAAATACAACAACATATCAATGGTGTTGTGGGAACTTGTCACAAAAAACACACAAACATTTTCGGGAGTACAAATCAAAATCACCAAAAAAAAAATTTAAAAAGAGAAACACAAAAAAAAATCTACATTAAAGTCAAAAAAAAAAAAAAAAATATGTTGTCAGATGTGAGAAATCAAAATATATTGAGGGAATCCCGATAAATAGTAACGAAAGAAGTTTGTGAGAAGTGTGTGTGAATATGAGCATCAAAACTACTTAATTCTTGTCACATTATAAAGAAGAAGAGAGTGCGCTGTATTAAACCATTTTGAACATTGCAGCGTGACGAAAGTGCTGTATCCATTGCGAACGCTAATGCCGCGTACACACGAGCGGACATTACGGCGGACTTTGCCCGGCGGACTTTTCGACGTACTTTCCGACGGACTTTGTGAATGAACGGACTTGCCTACACACAATCCACCAAAGTCCGTCGAATTCGTACGTGATGACGTACGACCGGACTAAAACAAGGAAGTTCATAGCCAGTAGCCAATAGCTGCCCTAGCGTGGCTTTTTGTCCGTCGAACTAGCATACAGACGGCGGACTTTTCGACCGGACTCGATTTCAACGGATAAATTTAAAACAAGTTTCAAATCTAATTCCGTCGAACTTTTGAGAAAACAAAGTCCGCTGGAGCCCACACACATCGAATTGTCCGACGAAATCCAGTCCGCCGGGCAAAGTCCGCCGTAATGTCCGCTCGTGTGTAGGCGGCATTAAGTTTACCAGAACGAGCTGTCCCGTGTCGGAATTTCTTCTGAGCATGCGTGGCACTTTGTGCGTCGGAACAGGCCACACACGGTCGGAATTGACGCGATCGGATTTTGTTGTCGGAAAATTTTATCTCCTGCTGTCCAACTTTGTGTGTCGGAAAATCCGATGGAAAATGTCCGATGGCGCCCACACACGGTCGGAATTTCCGACAACACGCTCCGATCGGACATTGTCCATCGGAAAATCCGACCGTGTGTACGGGGCATAACAGGAGAGAATTTCCCTTCCTAGGGGTAGATTTCATCTCACTTCCTGTTGTCTCCTTCTGTTTGCAAGTAGGAGTCATTTGTAAGTTGGATGTTTGAAAGTAGGGGCCTGCCCTATATACTCAGCAGAAATTTGGGCCTTAGGTGTTGTTGTGGCCACAACACTGTAAGCCCTCACAGGGCCCTGCTGTGAAATATTATATCAAGAATTGTAATTACATGCCCAACAGGGGCAGAAAAATTGGGCCTTTGGTGGTGGTGCTGGTGCCACAACACTGTAAGTCCTCACTCGCTCTTGGTGGGCGCAAAATGGGCCCTGCTGTGAAATATTAGATCAAGAATTGTAATTACATGCCCCTGTTGAACAGGGGCTGAAAAATTGGGCCTTAGGCACTGGTGCTGGTGCCACAACACTGCAACCCCTCACAGATACTCTAGTTGGAACACAGGAATGAGCCCTGCTGCAAAGTATTGCATCAAAAATTGTAATTACACGTCCCTGTTAGACGGGGCTGAAAAATTGGGCCTTAGGCACTGGTGCTGGTGACACAACACTGCAACCCCTCACTGATACTCTAGTTGGAATGCAGGAACGAGCCCTGCTGCAAAGTATTGCATCAAAAATTGTAATTACACACCCCTGTTAGACAGGGGCTGAAAAATTGGGCCTTAGGCACTGGTGCTGGTGCCACAACACTGCAACCCCTCACAGATACTCTAGTTGGAACGCTGGAACGCACCCTGCTGCAAAGTATTGCATCAAAAATTGTAATTACACGCCCCTGTTAGACAGGGGCTGAAAAATTGGGCCTTAGGCACTGGTGCTGGTGCCACAACACTGAAACCCCTCACAGATACTCTAGCTGGAATGCAGGAACGAGCCCTGATGCAAAGTATTGCATCAAAATTGTAATTACATGCCCCTGTTAAACAGGGGCTGAAAAATTGGGCCGTAGGCACTGGTGGCGGCGCCCAGAACCAAAAATGTTCTTACAAGCTATCAGCGTGATCACTGAGGAGGAACCGGATAATTACTCAGGATAGTCACTCAGCATCAGCATTGGCAGTCTTTAAAGGGTTCTGAGAGTTCAAAAAAAATATTCAGTTACATCAGCATCAGGTGCTTGGTAGCTAGTGGTGATCCAAGACTGATTCATTTTTATGAAGGTCAGTCGATCGACCAAGTCAGTGGACAGACGCACCCTGTGATCGGTTACAAAGCCTCCAGCAGCACTGAATGTGCGTTATGAAAGAACGCTGGAGGCAGGACAGGCCAGTAGCTCAATTACATACTGTGCAAGCTCTGGCCAGTGATCCATCCTCAAGACCCAGTAACCCAGAGGATTTTCGGTGGGAAAGGTGTCCAAGTCAGATCTTGCCCCTAGGTATTCCTGCACCATGTAAAACAGACGCTGGCGATGGTTGCTGGAACCGATCATACCTTGGGGCTGCGGACTAAAAAATTGTCTGAACGCATCGGTCAAATGGCCACCTTCTCCACCGCTCCTTCTTTGACTGACCGAAGCCTCAGCAACACGTTGTCCAGAAACAGGAGTTTGTAACCTCCCAGTCTCTGGGAAAGCATTGCACAGACCTTTCTGCAAGGCCTCCCAAAGATGTTTCATCCTCTGCTCCCTCTGCGATGGCAAGATAAGGTAAGAAAGTTGTAAAGTGGATCAAGGAGGGTTGCCAGCCAGTATTGGTCCTTCTCCTTGATACCATGAATACGAGGATCCTTAAGCAGGCTTTGCAGGATCAGGGAGGCCATGCAGCATAGGTTTGCTGAGGCATTCGGTCTGGAGTCCTCTGGGTCACTAAGAATGACATGGTCCGCAGCCACCTCCTCCCAGCCACGTACAAGTCCATATGTTTCTTGGGACTGATCCCTTAAAGACTGCTGCTGATGCTGAGTGCCAGGCTCCACCTCCATACTGACACAATCCTCCTCCTCGTCCTCTTCCTGTGTGATCGGCGGGCACACAGAAACACTGTCTGGATAAAGGGGGCCTTGAGAGCTAAGGAAGTCCTCCTCTTCCTGCCTCTGTTCTGCCTCAAGTGCCCTGTCCATTATTCCCCGCAGCGTGTGCTCCAACAGGTAGACAAGGGGGACAGTGTCACTGATGCATGCACTGTCACTGCTCACCATCCTCGTGGCCTCCTCAAATGGTGACAGGGCAGTGCATGCATCCCTGATTATGGCCCACTGGTATGGGGAAAAAAAAACAAGCTCCCTGACCCTGTCCTGGTGCCATAGTTGCACAGGTA
Organism: Lithobates septentrionalis; assembly: GCA_037952835.1. Lineage (NCBI taxonomy): Eukaryota > Metazoa > Chordata > Amphibia > Anura > Ranidae > Lithobates > Lithobates septentrionalis. The sequence continues at coordinate 2,018,758 of JBBDGP010001113.1, read as the reverse complement.
CTCATTGATGGCCCTCTGCTGCGTGTGCAGCCGCTGCAGCATGGCCAACGTTGAGTTCCACCTGGTGGGCATGTCACAGATTAGGCGGTTCTTGGGCAGGTTAAACTCCTTTTGGAGGTCTCCCAGCCGAGCACTGGCATTATATGACTGGCGGAAATGCACACAGACTTTCCTGGCCTGCCTCAGGACATCCTGTAAGCCCGGGTACCTGCCCAAGAACCGCTGCACCACCAAGTTAAGGATGTGAGCCAAACAGGGCACATGGGTCATTTGTCCCTGTTGGAGGGCAGAGAGGAGGTTGGTGCCATTGTCGCAAACCACCATTCCTGCCTTAATTCGGCGTGGCGTCAACCACCTCTGAGCCTGCCCCTGCAGAGCTGACAGAACCTCTGCCCCAGTATGGCTCCTGTCCCCCAAGCACACCAGCTCAAGCACCGCATGGCGCTTTTGGCCTGCATACTTGCGTAGTCCCTTGAACGGCTACGGAGCACCGCTGGTTCCGAGGACAAAGCACAGGAAGAGGCCATGGAGGAAGAAGAAGAGGAGGGGGTGGAGGAGAGAGGTGTGTCACAATCATTAGTAGTGGCATTTTGGAGGCGTGGTGGCGGAACAACCTCCAACATTACTGCACCTTGTCCTGCATTCTTCCCAGCTGCCAGCAGAGTCACCCAATGTGCGGTGAAACTTAGGTAACGTCCCTGTCCATGCCTGCTGGACTTGAGTCAGCAGTAATATGCACCTTACCGCTGACCGCCCTGTCCAGCAAGGCATGGACATTGCCTTCCACATGCCGGTAGAGAGCCGGAATCGCCTTCCGTGAGAAAAAGTGGCGTTTGGGTACCTGCCACTGAGGAACCGCACATTCCACAAACTCACGGAAGGGGGCAGAGTCTACCAACTGAAAAGGCAGCAGTTGAAGTGCTAGCAATTTTGCCAAGCTAGCATTCAACCACTGGGCATGTGGATGGCTGGGAGCAAACTTCTTTCAGCGGTGCAGCAGCTGGGGCAGGGAAATTTGCCTGGTACAATCTGACGTTGGTGTACCGAAAGCAGATTGCCCACAAGTCCTTGGCTGTGACACACCTAATTCTACACCTTCATTCCTCTCAGTGCAGTTCTCAGAGAGGACTGAAGGTATAGTGGGGTTGGAGATCTCAGCTGATGAGGAGCAAGGAGAGGTCCTCTTTGTTCTTTGGTGTGGGTCTTTTAGATACGCTTGCCAACGAACTGCATGGCAGGTCAACATATGTCTGGTCAAGCATGTGGTGCCCAAGCGGGAGATGTTTTGGCCACGCAAGATACGCTTGAGACATATGTTGCAAATAGCAGCGGTGCCATCTGATGCACTCATCTCAAAAAAGGCCCACACCAAAGAACTTTTGGAATAATGCGCAGACAGCAGCGCCCTGCACATGCTGAGCTTTGGGGTGTGATGCAGTCAGTGTGCTGCCCTTAGGCTGGCCCCTGGAGGGCATCCTGCCTCGTTGGTGATGTGCCTCCTCCTCCTCTCTCCTATCAGGCACCCACGTTGAGTCAGTGACCTCATCATCCCCTCCCTCCTCATCACTGGAGCAAACCTGGCAGTATGCTGCAGCAGGGGGGAGCATGACTGTCAGATTGCTGTCCTTCTTGGGCACCCCCTCTGTCCGTGCTCACGTTACTGCCTTCATTGAGCTCAGTATCTTCATCAGAGCCTTCTAAATGCTGGGCATCCTCCTGGAGCATATACCCAACACTGTGGTCAAACAGTTCGAGGGACTCCTCAGAGGACATGGTGGGGCTAGGGAAGGAGTCACTGATGCCATTGAGCCGAGGGAAGAGGCCGCGTTGGCAGCTGCTTTTCCAGACAAAGTAGCCTGAGCATGGGTGAGAGAGGATGAGGAGGATGAGGACGGCTTGGTCATCCACTCGAACAAGTCTTCGCATGTTGCGGCTCAACACGGCCAGCTGACGAAAAAAAGGCCAAGCGTGTCTCACGGCTGATGAGGATGCACCGTCTCCATGACCAGCACTGTTGCCTCTAGACACAGAGCCTGCTTGCCCTCTTTTATTGGCTTGTGACTGTCTGCCTCTCCTTGTTGGGCTTCCAGGCATACTAATGGCCTGTAGCTGCACTAAGCTGGGATATATATGTATATATATATATATATATATATATATATATATATATACTGATACTGCAGCTAGCAAAATCAACTGCCTGCCTGTAGTATGAGAGCACCACCAACCTTCTACAGGTAGCTTTAGCTGAACACTGTGCAGAGCTTGCAAAAAACTAACTTGTAGCTTATTTAGCTGCCTGCGGTAGTGATAGGATCAGGAAAACACCACCAACCTTCTACAGGTAGCTTTAGGTGAACACTGTGCAGAGCTCGCAAAAAAAAAACCTTGTAGCTTATTTAGCTGTCTGCGTTAGTGATAGGATCAGGAAAACACCACCAACCTTCTACAGGTAGCTTTAGGTGAACACTGTGCAGAGCTCGCAAAAAAATAACTTGTAGCTTATTTAGCTGCCTGTGGTAGTGATAGGATCCGGAAAACACCACCAACCGTTTACAGGTAGCTTTAGGTGAACACTGTGCAGAGCTCGCAAAAAAAGCTCTGCACAGTAGCTTATTTAGCTGCCTGCGGTAGTGATAGGATCAGGAAAACACCACCAACCTTCTACAGGTAGCTTTAGCTGAACACTGTGCAGAGCTTGCAAAAAACTAACTTGTAGTTTTAGCTGAACACTGTACAGAGCTCGCAAAAAACTAACTTGTAGCTTATTTAGATGTCTGCGGTAGTGATAGGATCAGGAAAACACCACCAACCTTCTACAGGTAGTTTTAGGTGAACACTGTGCAGAGCTCGCAAAAAAATAACTTGTAGCTTATTTAGCTGCCTGCGGTAGTGATAGGATCAGGAAAACACCACAAACCTTCTACAGGTAGCTTTAGCTGAACACTGTGCAGAGCTCGCAAAAAACTAACTTGTAGTTTTAGCTGAACACTGTGAGGAGGACGCACTACACTAACTTGTAGCTTTAGCTGAACACTGTTCAGAGGACGCACTACACTAACTTGTAGCTTTAGCTGAACACTGTGCAGAGGTCACACTACACTAACTTGTAGCTTTAGCTGAACACTGTGAGGAGGACGCACTACCCTAACTTGTAGCTTTAGCTGAACACTGTGCAGAGGTCACACTACACTAACTTGTAGCTTTAGCTGAACACTGTGAGGAGGACGCACTACCCTAACTTGTAGTTTTAGCTGAAAACTGTGCAGAGCTCACAAAAAACTAACTTGTAGCTTATTTAGCTGTCTGCGGTAGTGATAGGATCAGGAAAACACCACCAACCTTCTACAGGTAGTTTTAGGTGAACACTGTGCAGAGCTCGCAAAAAAATAACTTGTAGTTTTAGCTGAACACTGTGCAGAGCTCGCAAAAAACTAACTTGTAGCTTATTTAGCTGTCTGCGGTAGTGATAGGATCAGGAAAACACCACCAACCTTCTACAGGTAGCTTTAGCTGAACACTGTGCAGAGCTCGCAAAAAACTAAGTTGTAGTTTTACCTGAATACTGTGAGGAGGACACACTACACTAACTTGTAGCTTTAGCTGAACACTGTTCAGAGGACACACTACACTAACTTGTAGCTTTAGATGAACACTGTGCAGAGGTCGCACTACACTAACTTGTAGCTTTAGCTGAACACTGTGCAGAGGTCACACTACACTAACTTGTAGCTTTAGCTGAACACTGTGAGGAGGACGCACTACCCTAACTTGTAGCTTTGGCTGAACACTGTGCAGAGGTCACACTAAACTAACTTGTAGCTTTAGCTGAACACTGAGGAGGACGCAGTACACTAACTTGTAGTTTTAGCTGAACACTGTGCAGAGGTCACACTAAACTAACTTGTAGCTTTAACTGAACACTGTGAGGAGGACGCACTACACTAACTGTAAATAGTCTACCTGCCTGACTGTGGTACTAATAGGATCAAAAGAACACCAGCAATTTTCTTCAGGTAGCTGTAAATACTGTAACAAGCCTGCCTGTCAGTAGGAAGATATCAGGAACGGATGTAGCTAAACTGAATACAGTGTATATATATATATATATATATATATATATATATATATATATATATATATATATATATATACAACACCTGGGATGCATATATATACAAAATACACTGTAAGTGCAGCTAACTCACTGACTGTCCTGCCTAATCTAGCTAACTCAAATGAAATGACACTGTCTCTCTCTCTCTCTCTAAGCACGCCGGAACACACTACACAGGGCCGCCGTGCAGGTGGCCTTATATAGTGTGGGGCGTGTTCTAAACCCCCTGAGCCATAATTGGCCAAAGGCCAATTACAGCTCTCTCTACTGACGGCGCCGTGATTGGCCAAGCATGCGGGTCATAGTGCATGCTTGGCCAATCATCAGCCAGCAATGCACTGTGATGCCGCAGTGAATTATGGGCCGCAACGCGCCACACGAATTTGGCACGAACGGCCCATATCGTTCACAATTCGGCGAACGATCGAACAGACGATGTTCGAGTCGAAAATGGGTTCGACTCGAACGCAAAGCTCATCCCTAGTTTTGATTCATCTAACCTTATTGCTATATAAGTTATCCTTGTTGTTTATTTACAGCATTATGCTTATTTTCTCATATACAATTGTGTTTTATTTTTGTCTATTTAAATATTATTTGTTATATTATATATTTTTTGTAGTGAGCTTTGTTCCCCATTATAAACACCCAGACAGACCAGACCTCTTTGGTTCTGCTCCTGTGCCCCTCTGCCCTCCCCCAGTGATTCCCTCCAGCCCTTCCATGCCGGTGTCTTGCCGAGAAAGTTCCCTCGGCGGACAATTTCCCCCCTGTACTGCGCAGGCGCAGCGCCTGCACAGTACGAACTACTATCAGCCGCCGGAGATAGCCGAAGCACAAAATCTACAATCAGCTGTACACGGAACCTGCGCCCTAGGTCCAGGTTCCTTCCCCACCATCCAAGTGGACCTAGAGGGGGAATAAAAAAAGAGCCGAGCGAAGCGAGGCCGTGCCCGAAGCGAAGCGAGCCCGCGAGGGGCCCTCTTACAGGCGCCGTGTACAGTACAGCTGATTTTCCCCTATTCATCTTCGGCTATTTCCGCCGGATCCTACTGCGCAGGCGCAGCGCCTGCGCAGTAGAGGGGGGTCCTTATCCGCCGAGCGGAACTTTCTCGGCAGAACACCGGTTCCCGGTCCCCCTGTTCTCCCCTTGAGGAATAGGTTTTGAGTGGTCATACGGATGCCCAGGGCATCCCTTGTCATCTTAGCACATGCCCACTCTACGCTTAGCTGCGCTGCCAAGCCTCCCTAATCCTATGGGTGGCAGGTTGTGCCACTCTGGATTACACGTTTATTGGTGTTCCTTTTTTCCACCATGGCATCCCCCAGGCTTATGCGGGGATCTTGGGTCTATTCACGTTCATCCCTCCCTCGCATGGCCCTATGGATGATGTAGTCTCAGGGATTTCTCGGCACTCCACGCATGCGCCTTGGCGTCTATTCGTCCGCCTCGAGCTGGTGACGTCGCACGCCGGCTCGTCTGAGGTACAGATAAAACCAGCTTATCTGGCTGTTCGTTCAGCCAGAGCTGGAGGGCTACACTCTATTATGCGGCGCTCTCAACAACCGGTAAGCTCGGTTCCAGCCAGTAATTTATATGCTATCCTTTTGAGTAATCCACTTTTTTTTTTTTATAATCAGAATTTTTTTATTATTTCCATTTTACAATACAACAATCTTCATACATTGTTACAAACAAAAAAAAAGAAAAACCCCTCCTCACCCACCCCAGACCCTTATTACATTACATCTTCTACTACCACATTCGCTTAAATCTTATCCCTCCCCCCTTTCCAAACCACTTGGTAATCCTGTAGTTACTCCTTCCCCTTCCTCTCTTTGTGCAAGAAGACCTCTTACCCTTCGTGAGAAGGAGAGAGGGAAAGAAAAAAAAAAAAAAAAAATCAAAAGGGGGGACATAAAAGTGCATAAGTGTACATAATTGAATAAAAAGTGTACGTGTTTATCAATTTGTATTTGTGTACGAGGCCCTCATTGGCCAAACTATTCTAGTAAGTGTTATTACCCTTTACCCATCAAAACACCAGAAAACCGAACATAAAAAAATAAATAAATAAATAAATAAATAAATAAATAATAAATAAAAAAAAAAAAAACACCCCAAACCCCGTGTTTATCATTATCTTTAATTTGGGAGGAGACCCTCCATGGCCAAACTATAAGTGTTGTTACCCTTTACCCGTCGTATTAAAAAAAAAAAAAAAAAAAAAAAACAGGAAACCCAAGTTTATCAATTATTTAATTTGTGTAAAAGGCCCTCATTGGCCGAACTATAAGTGTTATTACCCTTACCCATCGTGTTATCTCGAGAGAGGAAAAAAAAAACCAAACAAAAAAAAACAAACCCCCATCCCAAACCCCGTGTTTATCATTATTTTAAAATTTGAGAGGATGCCCTCCATGGCCAAACTATAAGTGTTGTTACCCTTTACCCGTCGTAAAAAAAAAAAAAAAAAAGGAAGGGAAAAAAAAAAACCCTGCGTTTATCAATTATTTAATTTGTGTAAAAGGCCCCTAAAAAAAAAAAAAAGGGAAAGGGGGGGGAAGGAAAAACACAGGAAAACCACAACCCCACCCCCTCCAAACCCTCCCCTACATATTGGGCCAGCGAACTAATTCCAATATTCCTTTCATCTTTCTTTCCTTTTTTTTTTTTTTCCTTCCTTCCATAGGTCAGTATCTTTTATTTTACATATTTACAAGGGCTGTACCTCCACCTCCTTCTCATTTTAATCATCTCCGTCTTCTTTTTCCATCTCAACTAAACATTCCTTCCAGCCTGCCCATTTCTTTTCAAATTTCCTTTGTTGGCCCTTTACCATATGAACCCATCTTTCCGCTTCCATTATTAAGCTCACTTCCTTTCTCCAATCTAATATTGAGGGACCCTGTATCTGTTTCCAAAATTTCGGTATGATTTTTTTCGCTGCGTTTAATAGGTGGGGTGTTATGCCCTCCCGATACTTTCTATTAGAGCCCGGCATCCCATGGAACAAATAATGTAGTGGTTGAAATTCCAGGTGTCCCACCGTCAATTTCTTGATCCATGGAGACACCGACTCCCAGAATCTTTTAATTACTGGGCATGTCCACCACAGATGGAGAAATGTGCCTTTCTGACCACATCCCCTCCAACATCTATCACTTATGGTTGGAAACATTTGTGCCAATTTGACTGGGGTCCTATACCATCTTGACAGGAACTTGTACGCCATCTATTGTACCTTTGAGCTGATGGATGAGGAATGCGTTAGTGTAATCATCCTTTTAATTTGATTGTTAGTCAGTACCTGTCCCAATTCCTTCTCCCATTCCCTTATATAGTATGGAGTTGTACCTTCCTGTCCCTTAAGTATCCCTTTATACATTTGCGACAGCACGTTCCTGGGATTAGATCTCTGCACACATTGTTTCTCAAATATGGTGAGAGAGTTCATAGGTCTTATTGATGATTTGCTTTTATTAAAAAAACTCACTAATTGATTGTATTTCCACTCTGCCATATGCACTGTCCCATATCTAGACACCATCTCTGTCAGAGATAACAAAACTCCCTCCGGAGCAAACTTGCCACAGGTGGAATCTCCACCTCCACCCCAGGCCCCCAGATACCCCATCTCCTCCCCCGGGGGGAACCAGGTGAATCCCTCCAGAGGAGCCAGAGGTGATATCCAGGGGGCGTAATCCCCATTCTTATTCAACTTGTCCCAAACTTCCAATGTGTTCTGGGTTAATGGTGACACCCATTGAGACAACCCTCTTGACGGGCTTTGAATCCAAGGTGCTCCTGCTAAACTCCTCCCTGCCATTGCATTTTCTACTTGAACCCAAAGTTTTTTATGAGTATCATGGTGCCAGTTCAAAATCCGGACTAGACTCATAGCCTTATAATATAAGGCTATATCCGGTATTCCCAATCCCCCCTCGGCCCTATTTCTTCTCAGAAGGTCGTGGGCTAATCTGGGTCTTTTATCGTTCCATACAAATGCCACAAACATCCTACGCACTTGTCTGAAAAAGGACCCCGGTACCTTAATTGGTATTGTGTACAACATATAAATTAATCTAGGAAGTATACTCATTTTTATGGCATTAATCCTCCCAAACCAAGTTAGATATTGGCCTTTCCATTTTTTAAACTCTTCCGCTATCTCCGTCAATAATATGCCATAGTTGACTTCATATAGTCTTTTCATTTCAACACTAATACGTACCCCCAAATACGTCAGGGACTCTCTCTCCCAGACAAATGCATACCTATGTCGCAGCGTCATCTCCAGTCCCGTTGGGACATGGATAGGAGGGATAATTGACTTTCCCAGATTGATTTTAAAATTAGATAAGGTGCCGAACTTTTGTACCTCCAGCATAAGTGCAGCTAACGATGTCTGGGGGGACGAGAGAAAAAAGAGTAGGTCATCAGCATATGCTGCGACCTTATGTTCCACCTGTCCTATTTGTGTCCCACTTATCTCTCTGTTATTTCTGATTTTACGTAGGAATGGCTCTAATATTATTGCAAATATTGAGGGTGATAATGGGCAACCTTGTCTCGTACCATTTCGGATACTAAAGCTTTCTGACAACGTTCCGTTTACTTTAATTCTTGCCTTAGGGCCCGCATACATCGACATTATCCATCCCATCATCCGCTCCCCCAGGCCTATCCCCTTCAATATTTCTCTCATAAAGCCCCAATTCACCCTGTCAAAGGCCTTTTCGGCATCCATTGACAGAATGATCCTTGGGGCCCTATCTGGACCAGACTGCATCCAGTGGAGGACATTAAGCGCCCGAATAGTGTTATCTCTCGCCTCACGCCCTTCCATGAACCCAGTCTGGTCCAGATGTATCATCCCCCCTATGTGTCCCTGGAGCCTCAGAGCCAAGATCTTTGCTAACAATTTAGTATCCGAATTAAGAAGGGAAATAGGCCTGTAGTTTGCGCAAATCTGGGGATCTTTCCCTCCTTTTGGCAATACTGTTATATGCGCCAGAAGGGCTTCTGGTGGTAGTGGGTTAGATGCATTAATTGAATTGAAGTATTTACACAGTGGTTCTCTTAATACTGGAAGGAATTTTTTATAATATATATTAGTCAACCCGTCTGGGCCTGGGCTTTTCCCTAATGGCAATGTTGCTATTACCCTTTCCAGCTCCTCTACTGTGATTGGGCGCTCTAACTCTTCTATAGTTGTAGACAGCCTAGGCATTGATGCTTCGTTGATATAATCCTGTATCTCTTTTCTCTCAGGGCTTTCATTATCTACTTCGGAAATATTGTATAATGCCTCATAAAATTTACTAAATTCTGCAGCTATGGCTTTCGTTCCAACTACCTTCTTACCTCTAACCAGTAAACTATGGACGTGTCTGGATTCCTGTTGCTTTGTAAGCTGTTTAGCTAGTGGCCGCCCACACTTATTACCCTGTTCATATGCCCTATTTGCGAAGAACCTAATTTTATTTCTAACTTTTTGTTCTAGGCACTGTGAGAGCTCCGTTCGTAAGGCCTCTAGGCGCCTATTATCTGTAGGGTCAAGCTTCCTCTTGTGCTTCCCCTCCAGTTCACTGATTTTATCTAATAGATCTTTTATCTCTTTTTTCCCTTCTTTTTTTATATACGAGCCATATGCTATTAAATCCCCTCTTATGACAGTTTTATGGGCCTCCCACACCATTTGGTCAGACACTTCCCCTGTCTTGTTTATTTCAAAATACTCTTTTATTTTAACTCCTAATTTCTCTACTATTTCTTCCCTATCCAATAGCGACTCGTTCAAACGCCACGTTCGCTCCAAACCCCCCATCTGAATTAGTTGGAACGTTAATGCTATTGGGGCATGATCTGATGTAGTGATGGGGCCAATTGTGCATGAAATGACATTCTCCAGGTGGAACTGGTCCACCAGGAGAAGGTCCAGACGCGAGTACATGTCGTGTGTTTTTGAATAATAGCTAAAGTCTTTGATTCCTGCATGTAATACCCGCCAACAGTCCACCAGATGTTGAGAGCGTATAAGTTGTTTAATTCGTTTTAGGGCTCTAAATGACAAGGCAGTTCTTCCTGTTGATGTATCCATATTGGGATCCAGCACCAGGTTAAAGTCTCCGCCCATCATCAGACAGCCCTCTCTAAATTGTTCCAATTTCTTAAATATTTTAACAAAAAAATTTACTGACCCTTCATTTGGTGCGTAAATCGTCGCAAATGTATATCGTGCACCATGCAGTGTACCCTTCACAAATAAGTCCCTCAGGGTCACTCTGAACTGTCTCCATTTTCCATGGACATGACTTCTTAAAAGACATTGTGACTCCTCTGGCCCTTGCGACTGGGGACACTGCATGGTACCATTGGTTCATAGTACTCTGGGGTAAGCTAGGGATAGAATCACCCTTAAAGCGAGTCTCTTGTAAAAAGACAATGTCCGCTCCATAATGTTGCAGCTCGATCCACAGGCGCTTTCTCTTGTTCGGTGAGCTTAACCCCCTTACGTTATATGAGATGATTTTCAAAGTTGTTGCCATTCTTTAAGTTTCCCTTATAGGCTCCCGGTATCTGCCCCTCATTATTTTCTCCCTGACCTTATTCTTGTTTGTTCCATCATCGCTGACCCTACCTACCCACATATCTCTAGAACAACCCCTATTAAAATTAAAAATTACATTTTTTACTTGTTCCATGTAGAAAACCATACATACCCCATCCCTACACCATGATACTCCCCCCTGGAGTACCTTTACTAACCCAGGTGGAGGCCTGTGTAGATGTGCGTCCCACAAGCACAGGTCCCCTCCCTTCCCTGCTGTTAGCAGGTTCCTTAAGCCCCTTACTCGGGGTTGACCTACCGACCAAAAAATAGTCTCCATACACCACCACACTCTTTCATCCTCCCCCCTCCCCCCCTCCCCCCAGGCCTTATTTATAATTCTCTCCCCATTGGGAGAAAACACAAAAAAAAAAAAAAAAAAATTTAAATAAATAATAAATTAAAAAAAAAAAAAAAAGGGGGAATAAACAGCACAACTTCATCTCCCAAAAAAAAAAAAATAAAAAAAAGGGGCAGAGACAAGACCCCTTGCTACTCAGTCCTTTCTTCCACTATCTAGGTCCTTTTCGGGCCAAGTCCCTATTAGTCTTTGCCCTAACTTCTTGCCACTGCTCTGGCCGTTGTAGTGGGGGTCCTATGAAATTTATTCTCCAATCTACAAAGTCCACCATAGGGAGATCCAACTTTTGCACAAAAGATTCTAGATCATCTTTAGTTCGTAGTGTTGCTGTATTCCCATTTCTAGAAGCTGTCAAGCTAAATGGGTATCCCCAACGATATTTAGTATCTACCGCACGCAGCGCTTCTAACAGGGGTCGTACTGCTCGACGCTGGTACAGGGTCCGCCGTGATATATCGGGGTATAATGCTATGTTCAGTCCTTCAAGCAGAATTGTGGGTTTGGTGCGTGCCATTCTCATTATATTTTCTTTTATTCTATATTTATGCACTCTTCAGATAACGTCCCTTGTTGTCTCAGCTTTATTACTCGGGTATGACACCCGATGCGCCCGATCTATTTCTATGTTTTCTGGGGCCTGGTCCCCTAAGATCTGTCTGAATATCTTAATTGTAGTGGGGATTAATTCCTCCTTTGGGATTGATTCGGGTATTCCTTTTATACGGATATTCTGTCTTCTGTCCCGGTTCTCATAATCGTCCAGTTGGTCCCTGTACCCATTTAATACATCTTCATGCTTCTTAAGTACTTCCTGAATGTCTGCTACATTGTGCATTATGGCCTCTTGATCGCTTTCTATTTTCTCCACTCTATGCCCCAAACCCCAGAGATCCTCCTTCAGACTTTCAACTGCTTGTAAGCATGACTGTTCCACCACACTAATTAATTGTTGCATATCATTTTTTGTAGGTAGGGCTCTCAATAGGTCCCACATATCTTTTTCCCGGTTTCCACCCTGCTCGTTCCCCCTCTGGCTCCCATTTCCTCCATCTTGGGGGTTATGCTGTTTGGGGAGTGAAATATGGTCATAATCGTCATAGTCATGAAGAGATTGTCCAGGGTCTGTATCTAGCCTTGTTTGAGAGCTCTGTATCTCAACTATGCCATTGCTAGGGGTCAGTTCTCCTCCTCTTGTCCTGAATATCATCTCCGTAGCCTGTAGGGCCTCTACTGTCCCCTCATTTACCTCTGTACCTTCAGATGCCTCCTCATCCTGTACAATTAACTCCCCTTTCTTTATAATGGCTGATGAGATTCTTGTTCCGGGGTTTATACACTCTTGTCCCCCAGCCCCTACTTCCTCTCTTATACTCATGGGGCTCCCTCCACCACCCGGGCTAATTTCTTCCGCAACTTTCCTCCCCCTTCCTGCAGACGGAGATCCCTTACTGTGCAGTGTGGTGCCACCTCCTGTTGTTGGGGTGTCCGTTTTCTTTTTCCCTGGAGTCCCGCGTGCTGACCCCTCTGTAGGACCGCTGGGTTTCCTTGTGTCCTGTCCCCCTGCTTGTCGTCCCCCTCCATCAGCTGCACGAGGGGACATGTAGGCTCTTATGCCATCTACTGAACTTCTACCTCGTCCAGCCGGTAGCATAGCGACTTGTCTGCGTGTGGTCATCTCCTCAGCTGTCTACGATGCGACTCCGGACTCCGCTGTTCTCATCAAATTGTAAATTTGACCTATAAGCACTGCAAAGGGTGTGTAGTATCTCCTGTTACTAACGATTCAGTGATTCAGCTTTCAGCTCTGCTCTGCTGTACATTAGTTAGTTATCAATTCAGCCAGGGAACACGAGGGGAAGTGAGGCACTCACTCATCCACAATTCGGGGGTACAGAAAAAAGGGTGGGGAGTTTCCAGCTGTCAATGGTTCGACAGTTCAGTGTTCAGCCAAGTTTACTATACACAGCTTATTATAGTGTCACCCCAGGGGGGGGGGGAGCGGGCACTTACTCCTACACAGCCGGGCACTCAGAAGAGGAAGGAGAGTGGAGTGTATCCAACTGTCAGTGGATCAGCCTTTGGAGGTTCTTTGTTCAGCTTGGCTCTGCTGTGGGATACAGCCCAGGAACACAGGAGGGAGGGAGGTGAAACACTCGCTCATCCAAAGCACGAGGGGACAGGAGAGAGAAAGTGGAATCTCTCCAGCTGTCAGTGGTTCGGTGGTTTGGCGTTCAGCTGTGCTTTGCTATGTACAGCTGTTTGTAGTCTCTACCCAGGAGCTCGAGGGGGGGTGCGGGGCACTCTCTCGTACACAGCCGGGTGTGTGGGAGGGGAGAGAGAGTGCAGTGTGTCAGCTACTCGGCGCTCAACGGTTCAGCAATCAGCTGTTCTCATCCGGCTGCAGCATCAGCTGTGAACACGGGGAAAGGGAGTAAAGCGTCTCCAGCAGCTAACAATTCAGCATTCCAGCAATAATCTGTGCTCTGCTGTGTTCCTCTGATTGCAGCTTCGGCCCGGGAACACGGGGGGGGGCGGAGCACTCACTCACACACACTCACACCATCAGCTCTTTGCAGATCCTGCCGCGTACCTTATCTTGCCGTCGCAGAGGGAGCAGAGGATGAAACATTGAGTAATCCACTTTTTTACTATATACCACCTTATTAATCTCACCTCAGTATTGTCTCATGGCCGTCATCTATCAATACAATCCAGGGTTTTTCTACTATCAGCGCTCCTTTCACCCTATAAATTTAGATTCATTGGAGACAGTTTCTCTCTATTCACCTTTTATTAAAGTTAGCTATTTTTGTTTTTTCTACTTTTCATTATCACACACTAAGATTCCTTGGTAATCTTATTCTTAACAACAGTCACATTTTATATTTACATCTCTTACATTAGAATTTAGTATTTTTCATTCCATGTTTTTTTCAGCCTGATTCCTGCACCTAATCTCCAGCAGGTATTTCAAAGCTGTTCTTAAGCCCAATTCTTTTGGATAGACAAAAATATTACTTTGTAAGTAATTATTATATGAGACAACTGTCCCCTTTGCTCTATCCTTATTTGAATCAAATATTCATTAATTTAGTTAATTAATCTTACAATGTTTTTTTGTTTTATAGTTTAGTCTTTCTGTCCTCTATGGCCACAATTCTGACCGACTTCCTCAATCTGGGGTAGCTGGGGGGATCGTTGAGTTCGACCTGGTTTGCTGGTGGCCACTGTTGTTTGGGTGAGTGGCTTTATCTGTGGTGTTCTTTGGAGACTAAGCTCACCCATCATTATATAATACATTTTTATTTATATAATTTATATAATTCATATGTTTGCTATAATAATTTCTTGTTTTCATTTTGTTCAGTGTTCTCATTTGAATTCCATTCTAATCTGCACATCCCCTGAAGAAGCAAATAGTGAAACATATTGGGCTAGTGTGCAATGTACTTTCTTTCGATCTTGAATTGATCATTCAATATGACCACCAAATATTTGTTATTATCATGAAATATCTATTTTCTATTTTTTAACTTTGTAATAAAAAAATCTATTGGTTATTTTAATTCATGCATTTTCTCTGTATTCTCATTGGCACTATTAAAATCCCCTCAACCTCCAGCTTTTCTCTAAGATTATTTGGGATGAGGTGCCTGATTAATGGGTGTTGTACCATGAACCAGACCAACCTTCGGTTCGATACATAATTCTTGTGTGTACAATTAACAAAATCAACTACACACTGCTAAATGTATATGCCCCTAACACCCAACAGTTGAGCTTCCTCCGGAAAGCCATACACAAAGCCCAATCGGTTTGAAAGGGACATCTGCTCATATGCAGAGACTTTAATCTGGTAATAGACATACATATGGACACGGCGTCAGCAGCAAAGAGAAGAGAGTCCCCCTGAAGCAATTCCTCGCATCACAGGACATATTTGATGTCTGGAGATGTCATCATGGTTCTGAAAAGGACTACACTTACTTCTCTCCACATCACAAGTCTTATTTGAGAATAAACATGTTCCTCACAGATAAGTAGCTTCTACAAAAAATCAGTGCATCTGTAATCCACACCATGACGTGGTCGAACCACGCTCCAGTCACAATTTCCATAAACGACACTAAGCACCAGCGGAATACATTCCTCTGGTGGGCAAATAATTACATACTACAACACCCAAACTACTCGCAGGAAATTACTGACCACTTAAAAGAATACTTTGACCACAATAGTGGATCAGTGGCCTACTCCAATGTGGTGTGGAACATGCACAAATATGTTATTCATGGCACACTAATGAAATTGAGTTCCCTATTTAACAGGAAGAGGACACAGCGCATTGATTCTCTTACCTCCCAAATTGCTAATATTGAGAACCAACACAAGGCAAACCCACAACTGACACAGTTGATGCTACTGAGACAGGAGCTGAGGTCACTACTCCTTCACTCCTTCGAGCATGTCCAACGTAAAATTAAAGCCAACTCTTATGCCCCATACACACGGTTGGATTTTCCGACGGAAAATGTGTGATAGGACCTTGTTGTCGGAAATTCCGACCGTGTGTAGGCTCCATTATACATTTTCCATCAGATTTTCCGACACAAAGTTTCAGAGCAGGATATAAAATTTTCCGACAACAAAATCCGTTGTCAGAAATTCCGATCGTGTGTACACAAATCCGACGGACAAAGTGCCACGCATGCTCAGAATAAATAAAGAGATGAAAGCTATTGGCCACTGCCCCGTTTATAGTCCCAACGTACGTGTTTTACGTCACCGCGTTCAGAATGATCGGATTTTCCGACAACTTTGTGTGACCGTGTGTATGCAAGACAAGTTTGAGCCAGCATCCGTCTGAAAAAATCCTAGGATTTTGTTGTCGGAATGTCCGAACAAAGTCCGACCGTGTGTACGGGGCATTACTGTACTTCAAACAAAGTAGGGAAAAAGCTAGCACAATGCATCAAATGGAGAAATATCAAAACTAAAATAACTCACTTATTCCACCCCCACACTAGAGAGAACCTGACTAACCCACAGGACATAGCAAACGCGTTTAGCGATTACTATAGTGACCTCTACAACATTAGACAGGACCCCTTCACATCCCAACCCTCTAGTGACGACATCAACACATTTCTGCAACAAATTAAACTCCCCACATTGACGGAGACACAACTGTCTTCTTTGAATTAACCTTTTACGGAGCAGGAAATCCTCTCAACAATAACCTCACTACCCACAGAGAAAGCACCAGGCCCTGATAGATTGGCTGGAGAGTACTACAAGCAATTCTTTAGCCAATTGACCCCACACTTAACACAACTCTTCAACAACGCTGCCTCCTCTTCCAAGTTTGCAAATGAATCATTAAATGCTCTTATTATTACACTTCCGAAACCAGGGAAGGAGCCAACCTCCCTTCAGGATTTCTGTCCCATATCCCTACTGAACTTCGATCTAAAAATTAATGCCAAAACTTTTGCCAGACACCTAATAGATGTAATGAAAGACCTTAACCACATAGACCAGTCATGGTTCACTAAGGGGAGACTAGCACCAGATTCCACTAGACGAATGATCAATTTGATAAACCATGCTGAGACCAGCGGAACACCTTCTCTGTTGCTATCTTTAGATGCAGAAAAGGCGTTTGACAGGGTCCATTGGTCATACTTACAGAGGGTACTCCTAAAATTTGGTTTCAGGGGCCACACATTAGGGCCATCATTGCACTCTACACCAGTGTTTTTCAATTCCAGTCCTCAAGGCGCCCCAACAGGTCATGTTTTCAGGCTTTCCATTATTTTGCACAGGTGATTTATTCAGTTTCACTGCCTTAGTAATTAACACAGCTGTTTCCTCTAAGTGAAATCCTGAAAACATGACCTGTTGGTGCGCCTTGAGGACTGGGGTTGAGAAACACTGCTCTACACCACTCCATCAGCGCAAGTATTCTCAGCAGACATGTTATCTCAACCATACACCATAACAAACGGCACACGTCAGGGATGCCCTCTGTCTCCATTAATATTAAATCCACTTATGAAACCCCTGGTGGAACATGTTCGATCAAACCCTTTAATCACAGGATTGACAATAGGCAAGATAAATTTCTTTGCGGATGATGTGATATTGATTCTTACAAACCCGGCTTCTTCCCTGGCAGAGGTTGAAAAAATGCTAAACTGGCTCAGTAAGATCTCGTACTACAAACTAAACACAACCAAATCACATATTCTGTATCTTAAGTTAGACTCCATGACAAAAAACCTGTTACAGGTTCAATACCCTTTTGCTTGGCCAGACAAAAGCATTTTGTACCTCAGTGTTCAATCACCGAGATTGGTAAAGCAGCTCTTCTCAATTAATTTTAACCCCCCCCCCCCCTTACCAAGCTGCGCACAGACACTCAATCCATAATGAAACAAGAAATATCATGGTCTGGGAGACTCGCAGCATTCAAAATTATTTGCCTGCCGTAAATACTCTCCCCATACCCAGATCCTTCTTCAAATATCTCCAAACATTATTCATTAAATGTATATGGAAGGGAGCTAAACCCAGATGCGCACACTCCAAACTCATGAAACACAAAACAGCGGGAGGGTCAGGCACCAGAGACTTTGAAGACTACTACTTAGCATCTTTACTGGACCAACTAAAATAGAAAGTATATCAATATTGCGCCCAAATTTACACTGGTGGCTGATGAGCACCCCCTTATTATTCCATTTGCATTATCTCCTACCATGAAAGCCTCAGCTAACGCATGGAAAAAATTGACCCAGAAAGGCACCATCACCCCTAACACCCCTTTGATCCCAATCCCAATCAAATCTCTCCACCATTTATCACCAGATTTGTCCCTGACCCAGTGGGCCTGAAAGGGAATTATATCCATCCAAAACCTACTCCAGCGGGCCGGACCGAAACCTTTCTCCCTCCTTCAGTATGAATTTAAGCTGTCATCTACGGATCTTTTCACATATATCCAAGTGAAGCATTGCCTTTGCGCAATCCCCCATCCTCTTTATATGATACACCGAAAAGTGTGGGAATTCCTAACAACCCCATCCTCCAAAACAAAAGGGATGTCACAATTTTATAATATCCTCCACCAAAAACTCCAATTCACCAAATCATTCCTCCACACTCACTGGGATACTGACCTGGGGCAAACTTTCACAGAATACCAATGGCAACAAGCCTTACAAACAATCTACAAAGCAACAAAATGCTCTGCTCTATGGGAACTCACCCAAAAACTGTCCCTCAGATGGTATCTAACCACTTCCAAACTAGCATCATTTAGCTCAAGCACCCCAGACACGTGCTGGAGATGCAACTCAGCCAAAGGAGACTTGTTACACATCCTTTGGACCTGCAACCATATCCAAAACTACTGGAAAACCAATTTCCAAGTCCTATCAGACATCACAAAACACTTTACACCCTCTACACCTGAACTGGTGCTGTTAAATCTCAACATAGATTCTGTACCACAGCCCTTCTGACATCTTACAACACATGTTCTTTTGGCTGCAAGACTGAACCTAACAAGACTTTGGAAATCAGATAGGGCACCATCCATTGAACACACACTTGACATGGTAAACCTCCACTACAATTATGAAATGTTAATGGCCTCCAGCGGAGATCAACTAGCTAAAGAACAAAAAGCATGGCTACCGTGGGCACAATGGTCTGGAGCTGCAAAGTTCCTATAACACAATATGACTTACCCTTAAGTTTAGTCATGATTCAGCCATAGATTATGTTTAATAAACCTTGCATTGTCTCTGATATATGTTGTACAAACCACCTATGACAACGCCCCTCCCTCAGGCAACAAGGTTCCTGGTGGAGTGCGTTTCACACTCTGATAGTGAACATATTATATATTTGAATTTAGGGTATTAGTTTTACCACACAAATTTATGTTAGCATAAGTATTTATATGTACTAAATGGTATTCGACAACTTATTATCTGGCAAACAATGTATACATTGTTATCTTTTTGTTCTATTGAAAAAACAATAAAAATCTATTGAAGAAAAAGAAAAGTGTCCTTTCGTTACAGAACCGATCAGCCTACAAGTCCAGGCCAATGATTTCTGGCCTCGACCTGCTGATCAGGTCTGGTGAATGAAATGCCTCCTCTGCCTGTGAAATGAATACGGAGGAGAGATGGGTTTGCTTTAAGAGCATATTAAATAAGGGCATTAGCCAATGTATCCCATTGGGTAATAAATTTAAAAGAGCGAACAAACATCCTGGATGGCTTAACTCCAATGTAAAAATGCATATAAAAGCAAAGGAGAAGGCCTTCAAAAAAGACAAGGTTGAGGGATCATCCACAGCATTCAGAATTTATAAAGAATGCAATAAGAAATGTAAGGGTGCAATTAGGATGGCTAAGATAGAACATGAAAGACACATAGCGGAGGAGAGCAAAAAAAATCCCAAGAAATTCTTTAAGTATGTAAACAGTAAAAAAGGGAGGACAGACCATATTGGCCCCATAAAGAATGAGGAAGGACATCTGGTTACAAAGGATGGGGAGATGGCAAAGGTATTGAATTTATTCTTCTCCTCAGTCTTCACGAGTGAATCGGGGGGCTTCAGTAACCAAAACTGCAGTGTTTATCCTCATGACACAACACAGGAAGCACCTACATGGTTAACAGAGGACGGAATTAAAATTAGACTTGAGAAACTTAACATTAATAAATCACCGGGACCAGATGGCTTGCATCCGAGGGTACTTAGGGAACTCAGTCAGGTGATTGCCAGACCGTTGTTCCTAATTTTTACAGACAGTCTATTGACTGGAATGGTACCAGCTGATTGGAGAAAAGCCAATGTAGCACCAATATTTAAAAAGGGCCCAAAAAACATCCCTGGGAATTACAGACCAGTTAGCCTAACATCAATAGTATGTAAACTCTTGGAGGGGATGATAAGGGACTATATACAAGATTTTAGTAATAAGAATGATATCATTAGCATTAATCAGCATGGATTCATGAAGAATCGTTCTTGCCAAACCAATCTATTAACCTTCTATGAGGAGGTGAGTTGCCATCTAGATAAAGGAAGGCCCGTAGACGTGGTGTATCTGGATTTTGCAAAAGCATTTGACACAGTTCCCCATAAACGTTTACTGTACAAAATAAGGTGCATTGGCATGGACCATAGGGTGAGTACATGGATTGAAAACTGGCTACAAGGGCGTGTTCAGAGGGTGGTGATAAATGGGGAGTACTCAGAATGGTCAGGGGTGGGTAGTGGGGTTCCCCAAGGTTCTGTGCTGGGACCAATCCTATTTAATTTGTTCATAAACGACCTGGAGGATGGGATAAACAGTTCAATCTCTGTATTTGCAGACAATACTAAGCTAAGCAGGGCAATAACTTCTCCGCAGGATGTGGAAATCTTGTAAAAAGACCTGAACAAATTAATGGGGTGGGCGACTACATGGCAAATGAGGTTCAATGTAGAAAAATGTAAAATAATGCATTTGGGTGGCAAAAATATGAATGCAATCTATACACTGGGGGGAGAACCTCTGGGGGAATCTAGGATGGAAAAGGACCTGGGGGTCCTAGTGGATGATAGGCTCAGCAATGGCATGCAATGCCAAGCTGCTGCTAATAAAGCAAACAGAATATTGGCATGCATTAAAAGGGGGATCAACTGCAGAGATAAAATGATAATTCTCCCGCTCTACAAGACTCTGGTCCGCCCGCACCTGGAGTATGCTGTCCAGTTCTGGGCACCAGTCCTCAGGAGGGACGTACTGGAAATGGAGCGAGTACAAAGAAAGGCAACAAAGCTAATAAAGGGTCTGGAGGATCTTAGTTATGAGGAAAGGTTGCGAGCACTGAACTTATTCTCTCTGGAGAAGAGACGCTTGAGAGGGGATATGATTTCAATTTACAAATACTGTACTGGTGACCCCACAATAGGGATAAAACTTTTTCGCAGAAGAGAGTTTAATAAGACTCGTGGCCACTCATTACAATTAGAAGAAAAGAGGTTTAACCTTAAACTACGTAGAGGGTTCTTTACTGTAAGAGCGGCAAGGATGTGGAATTCCCTTCCACAGGCGGTGGTCTCAGCGGGGAGCATTATTAGCTTCAAGAAACTATTAGATAATCACCTGAATGACCGCAATATACAGGGATATGTAATGTAAAACTGACACATAATCACACACATAGGTTGGACTTGATGGACTTGTGTCTTTTTTCAACCTCACCTACTATGTAACTATGTAACTATGTAATGTCACCTCCCTCCGTGGAGCCCTTTTTGGTTCCAGAGCGAGAGGAGAGGACATCTACTGTGAGTACACCAAGCACTACACTAACACCAGGACACATAGGCACACTTTTCATCCCCCCATCACCCCCTGATTGCCCCCCAGTTAACCCTTTCACTTCCTGTCACAGTGAAGTTTTCAGATTTTTCAGTGATCACTGTACTTGTGGCACTCGTGACACTAAACAGTGTTAGGGCAGTTAGTAGTAGACCCAGGTAGGTTTAGGGTAACCCCATTAACCCCCAATAAAGGTTTAACCCCCTGATCACCCCTAGTTAGCCCTTTCACTCCCTGTCACCAGTGTCACTAGTATAGTGTACGGATCTATTTTCTGATCACCAAATTAGTGTCACGGATGAAGCCTGTTAGCTAGTTAGTTGGTTAGTTTCACCGTCAGTCTTTTTTTTAGCATCAGGGTACCCCTATATATTACCTAATAAAGGTTTTAACCCCCTGATCGCCCCCTAGTTAACCCTTTCACCCCCTGTCACCAGTGACCACCGTATTAGTGTCACGGGTGATGCTAGTTAGTTTTTTAAAGCGCCAGGTACCTGCCGTATATTACCTAATAAAGGTTTAACCCCCTGAACGCCCAGCAGGTGACATCAGTTTGGTTTTAGCATCAGTTAGGGTCAGCGTAAATCCCAGGCAGGGTCAGATTAGTGCAGGTACTCTAACATGCACACACACATTAGATAGCTCCATTACTAGTATAGTGTCTGAATGGATCAACATCCTTGATCTGATTATTATCTATATTTGTGCCCCCAGTAGTTTAGTGTTCCCAAAAATGCGGCATTAGAGGGATCAGCCCAGACACTTGCTAGCACCTGCGTTTAGCCCCTCCACCCAGCCCAGCCCACCCCACCCAATTACAGTATCAGTAGATCGCTGTCACTTACAAAACACAACACACATAACTGCTGAATTTGCAGAGTCACGCCTGATCCCTGCGATTGCTAACAGTTAATTTTTTTGGTAGAGATTGAAGCAGGCTCTCACAACCAGGTGCTATATTGCCTCTGAGTCACACTGCTATGATATAGAAGGGACAGACTGCACCTAAATGAGGAGGGTGCAGATCAGCTTGGAGTAAAGATGGCCAAAAAAGTTAGAGTTTTAAACTAGGTGATGGGGGAGGGCCCAGAGGTAGTCAGCGCAAAACATATTCCAGAGGGTAGTATTGGGGGCATTAGTGGTAGGTTGACTAAAGCACATAAACCCAAGGTAAGTATATTAACAAGTCCTAGTTGCAATCTACACCCAATGAGAGGATAGTATGCAACTAGTCCAAACTACATGGCATTTTCACCAATGCCAGGAGCCTGGTGGAGCCTGGTGGACAAGATGGGTGAACTAGAGATACTGTTGTACAAGGAGGATTTGGAAATTGGGGGAATTTCAGAGACCTGGTTCAACAGCTCTCATGATTGGCTGGCAACCATTTAAGAGTATATCCTTTATCGCAGGGATAGAGAGGGTAAAAAAGGGAGAGGGGTATGCCTATATTCCAAGAATAATGTATAAGTGAATGTGAGAGATGACATCACTAAGGGAGCTAGGGAGGAGGTGGAATCCTTATGGGTAGAGCTCCAGAGGGATGAAGCTAAGGGAAAAATATTACTGGGAGTATGCTATAGGCCCCCTAACCTGAGGGAAGAGGGGGAGATGGATCTCCTATCACAAGTTGGATTAGCAGTAAGGCTGGGAAGTGTTATTATAATGGGGGATTTTAATTATCCAGACATAGACTGGGCGGAGGGAACCATGCATTCGTCTAAGGCTTGGCAGTTCCTAAATGTCTTGCAGGACAATTTCATGCTTCAGATGGTAGAACTAGACATAAAGCGTTACTGGATCTAATGATTACCAACAATACAGACCTGATCGCGGATGTGGAAATACGTGGAAATATGGGGCAATTTAGGAAACAACTATCACAGGTCAATTGACTTCAATATAAGTCACACAAATAGGAAACATAAGGGGAATACAAAGACACTGAATTTCAAAAGAGCCAACTTCCCTAAACTTTGAAACTTGTTATAAGGCATGAGTTGGGATAAAATCTTAAGAACAAAGAAGATGGAGGTGAGATGGGTTTGCTTTAAGAGCACATTAAATAAGGGCATTAGCCAATGCATCCCATTGGGTAATAAATTTAAAAGAGCGAACAAAAGTCCTGGATTGCTTAACTCCAATGTAAAAATGCATATAAAAGCAAAGGAGAAGGCCTTCAAAAAATACAAGGTTGAGGGATCATCATCAGCATTCAGAATTTATAAAGAATGCAACAAGAAATGTAAGGGTGCAATTAGGGCGTCTAAGATAGAACACGAAAGACACATAGCGGAGGAAAAAAAAAATCCCAAGAAATTCTTTAAGTATGTAAACAGTAAAAAAGGAGGACAGACCATGTTGGCCCCATAAAGAATGAGGAAGGACATCTGGTTACAAAGGATGGGGCGATGGCAAAGGTATTGAATTTAGCAAGGATCCTGATTAGAGTGTGGAAACATGAGCACATTACCCCCATTGTCCACTCACTCCACTGGCTTCCTGTCTCCGCCAGGATTGAGTACAAGGTTTCTCTCCTCACACACCAATGTATCCTTGGATATGCCCCTCCCTACCTTAATGAACTTGTCAAACCATTAAACACAACACGTCCCCTCCGCTCAACTCTCTCAAACCTTCTTCATATACCCAGAACTAGACTCAGGACAATGGCAGAGAGAGCCTTTTGTGCAGCTGCCCCGCGCCTGTGGAATGCACTACTTGTTACCTTGAGGGCTCCTCAATCTACTGACTGTTTTAAAAAAGGTCTTAAGACATTTCTTTTTAGCAAAGCCTTTTGCCCATTTTAGATGTTCGTTTCATTGTATAAATTGTTCCATTTCTTTCTTGTTTTAACCTGTAGCACTTTGAGATCTTTTGATGAAAAGTGCACTATAAATAAAATGTATTATTATTATTATTATTATTATTATTATTATTATTCTCCTCAGTCTTCATGATGGAATCAGGGGGCTTCAGTAACCAAAACTCAGTATTTGTTTACATGACACATCACAGGAAGCACCCTCATGGCTAACAGAGGGCAGAATCAGAAATAGACTTGGGAAACTTAACATTAATAAATTACCGGGACCAGATGGCTTGCACCCAAGGGTTCTTAGGGAACTCAGTCAAGTAATTGCCAGACCATTGTTCATAATTTTTACTGACAATCTACTGACTGGAATGGTACCAGGTGATTGGAGAAAAGCCAATGTAGCACCAATATTTAAAAAAGGGCCCAAAATACATCCCTGGGAATTACAGATCAGTTAGCCTAACATTAATAGTATGCAAGCTCTCAGAGGGGATAATACAGGACTATATACAAGATTTTAGTAACAAGAATGGTATCATTAGCAGTAATCAGCATGGATTCATGAAGAATCGTTCTTGCCAAACCAATCTATTAACCTTCTATAAGGTGATGAGTTGCCATCTAGATAAAGGAAGGCCCCGTAGACGTGGTGTATCTGGATTTTGTAAAAGCATTTGACACAGTTCCCCATAAACGATTACTGTACAAAATAAGGTACGTTGGCATGGACCATAAGGTGAGTCCATGGATTGAAAACTGCCTACAAGGGCGAGTTCAGAGGGTGGTGATAAATGGGGAGGACACAGAATGGTCAGAGGTGGGTAGTGGGATCCCACAGGGTTCTGTGCTGGGACAATCCTATTTATTTTGTTCATAAACGACCTGGAGGATGAGGTAAACAGTTCAATCTCTGTATTTGTGGATGATACTAAGCTAAGCAGGGCAATAACTTTTCCGCAGGATGTGGAAACCTTGCAAAAAGATCTGAACAAATTAATGGAGTGGGCAACTACATGGCAAATGAGGTTTAATCTAGAAGAATGTAAAATAATGCATTTGGGTGGCAAAAATTTGAATGCAATTTATACACTGGGGTGAGAACCTCTGGGGGAATCCAAGATGGAAAAGGAACTGGGGGACCTAGTAGATGATAGGCTCAGCAGTAGCATGCAATGCCAAGCTGCTGCTAAAAAAGCAAACTGAATATTGGCATGCATTAAAAAGGGGATCAACTCCAGAGATAAAATAATAATTCTCCCGCTCTACAAGACTCTGGTCCGACCACCCCTGGAGTATGCTGTCCAGTTCTGGGCACCAGTCCTCAGGAAGAATGTACTGGGAATGGAGCGAGTACAAAGAAGGGCAACTAAGCTAATAAAGGGTCTGGAGGATATTAGTTATGAGGAAAAGTTGCGAGCACGGAACTTATTCTCTCTGGAGAAGAGACGCTTGAGAGGGGATATGATTTCAATTTATAAATACCGTACTGGTGACCCCACACTAGGGATAAAATTTTTTCGTGGAAGGAAGTTTAACAAGACACATGGCCACTCATTAAAGTTAGAAGAAAAGAGGTTTAACCTTAAACTACGTAGATGGTTCTTTACTGTAGGAGCAGCAAGGATGTGGAATTCCCTTCCACATGTGGTGGTCTCAGCGGGGAGCATCGATAGTTTCAAAAACTATTAGATAAGCACCTGAATGACCACAACATACAGGGATATACAATGTAATACTGACATATAATCACACACATAGATTGTGAGAAGAAATGTAGCGCATGAACTGTGAAGAAACCATCAAAAAAGGGGGGGAAATTATTAATAAATAATATCCACATCAACAAATTTGCTCATAAGCCTCTCAACTAGGTCCTCACAAAGAATAGCCAAGACGCGGATCAGAAGAAACGGGACATCTCACATAATGCTGAAGTGGGAGCTGTATTTTCTCTCAGATGGTATGTGGAGAAAAAATAAATAGGCTCCACATAGTGTAGATGAAAAAAGGAGGGTTTTTTATTGCTAAAAAGCCTGGTTACAATAAAAATGTGATCACAGGATATAAAAACAAAATAGGCAACAAGGAGGATGCTGAAAGCGACCGACGCGTTTCGACCAATGGGTCATCTACTGGGGCATACAGCATCCCCTCCATGCTGCCTTATATTTATAAGTAAGAACTTTGATCGAGTACATCGATTGAAATACATGGTTTAGGGGTTCAATATATTGTTTTGTACAGGTACATTCATGTTAGTGCATTTCTGAGGGGTGCGCTCACATGGAGAACCATGGGGAATTCCCTCCCCTTTTTCCCCTGTTTTGGGGATTTTAGATTGGCACACACACTATTACTTTGCCCGTTGTTTATATTGTGTAATTTATGTCTGTTTCAGCAGTCATAAGCTCAGCTTTATTTTACAGAAAACCTTTTTTGAGAACACTACATTCGTTTTTATGATTTGTTTACTTCATTTCATTCATTTCATTTGAGCTGAAGTGCTTCTCAATTTGATTGCAGTTATGTCTAAGTATGAGGATTTTATTACAATGAGGTCGGTCTCCGCCCCCCCTCTGTGACATTCCGATTCACATGTATTGGCCTTTGGGGGTTGCCCTGTTGCAGTGAGGCCCTTCTGAGACACACTTCCTCCTCTTGTGTTCCGTCTCTGACTGGGCGGCACTTCTGTTCGAGTCTGCATTATTGGTGCTTTCCACTATTTGTGGGGATTGTGTGACTATCCTTTTTGGTCTAGCGGGACCACCGCAGAGACATGGGAGGAGCGTTAGAGGTGACGTCGAGAGCGCCTGCTTTGACGCACATCTTGCTTGCTCTTTTGTCCCTTCGGTGTTCCCGTGGGCACACCACGTGACAGGGGATAGGTGTCTGGCGTGCAGCACAGCCTGACGTAATTTCCCTTTGTTTGTCTCGTGGAAGCCGGGCGGTTCCGACTGAGACTTCCTGTCTCTTAACCCATTGGTTGTCGGTTCCGCCCGCCCACCTATATGCCTCCTCCGATTGGCCAGGACTGACCCTTAGTCTTTAGCCATCATGGAAGTGTCAGCAATGAGTGAACTGAGAGCGATCCTTCAGCCCTCAGTTTATTCACTTTGTATGGTGTTTTTGCGTTTAGTGGGATGCCTCTATGGGTGAGGTACGGCTCAGTGGGATGTCAGTTAAGTAATACTGAATTGGTTAATGACATGCAGCCAATAGAAATGGATAGACCATTTTCACCCAGTCTAGCCAGGTAGGATCATGTGACCCCATTCAACCAATGGGAACGTCTGATCGTCACTTCATACAATTGGTTTACATTAATGTTCTTACTTATAAATATAAGGCAGCATGGAGGGGATGCTGTATGCCCCAGTAGATGACCCATTGGTCGAAACGCGTCGGGCGCTTTCAGCATCCTCCTTGTTGCCTATTTTGTTTTTATATCCTGTGATCACATTTTTATTGTAACCAGGCTTTTTAGCAATAAAAAACCCTCCTTTTTTCATCTACACTATGTGGAGCCTATTTATTTTTTCTCCACATACCATCTGAGAGAAAATTCAGCTCCCACTTCAGCTTCATGTGAGATGTCCCATTTCTTCTGATCCGCGTCTTGGCTATTCTTTGTGAGGACCTACCTGGCGGCCCCGGGAGATCCATGCAGAGTTCGATCCAGAAGGTTTCCAGAGTCGGGATGTCCGTTTCAAGGCCCTGAGGGGCAACCTGCCTTAGTGACTCCCTGTCGCTGACAAGGGTGTCCAATCAATCTGGTAAGAGTTTTTTATACACCACTTTCACCAAGATTCATACAGCCGTTGGATGTGGTTTTCCTGGGAGATTTAGGAATTTGCCTGTGTTTGAACATCTGCCGCTGTATACACTCATTCACCTTTATCAGTGGGACACTTTTCATACTTTTGTTGTCCACGTATTGGACTTTATTTATCTAAGTTGAGAGACTTATGAGCAAATTTGTTGATGTGGATATTATTTATTAATAATTTCCCCCCCTTTTTTGATGATTTCTTCACAGTTCATGCGCTACATTTCTTCTCACAGTATTTCTATGGTTCTTGTCACTCCTGTATGTAGCTGCTTCATTTTTTGTTATTAATCCACATTCTGTATAGCGCAGTGTATATATGTAATTTTTTTTTTTGCACTCTGATTGTTTGACCATTTTACACAGCTGCTATTCAGCCACCCTTCACATTTCTATATGGATGTGTTCGAATATAGGACCTCTAGGTCCCCAAACACTGATGGTGTGTTCACAAATATTAATCCAAACACTGAAATAGGGGGTTTGTTTGTCAGACTCAAAAATCTGATGATCAGCGAACTCCACCTCCAGTGGGACACAGCTTTTCTGGAACAATATGTGAAGGAACAGAAGGTCCAAAGAGGACTGAGGTGGGATAATCACTCTCAGCAAGATGAACCAGATCTTGAATCATGGTTCAAATATTTCAATGAGGAAGGCTTAAAACTATTGAGATTCCTACTTGATAAAAAACAGATCAAATTGTCCCTCATCGACACCGAAATTAGGGAGTTGAGGGATAAGCTGACCCCGTATAAGACATCAGTTGAATATATTTCACTATCTACCAACTTGAGAAACACCTTAGAAAAAGAAGAGAAAGAGCAAAGAAATAAAAAACAAAAAAGTATAATAGAGATTACACAGACTACACTACACATTCAGTCTTCAATTGGCAGAAGAAGCTTAATACTCTTTCTGCTACTATTGGGGAACCTCCATCTATGGAAACCTCCACGGCAACGGTAATGAATTTAGACTGAACATTAGTCTACCAACCAACATATAAACCAGAATCCAAAGAACCTCCACCTCTCAAGAGAGGCGCGGAACAGGGACCCCCCAGACCCTCTCGGGGTCCTCCCCCACCCGGAAATCGGATGGGGAGCGGTGCCCCAAGAGCAAGAGGCCGGTCTAGAGGACATCCCACCGACTATTAATATAAAAGCTACCCACGAGCTCCTCCCCCCAATTATGGGGATTTCCGAGACTACCGCACCCCGCAACGGGGCAGAGTCTGAATTACAACTATCACTCTCTGATTCACGTTAACAACAGATTCAGCCCTCTCAGGGATAATGTCCCCTATGAAAAATATGGCGAGACATATTCTCACTATGATAGGGAGGACAATTATTATTATCGTTCCCCTTATAAATACAATCAAAGTAGGCCGGGCCCTAACCAACCTCCGGATTTTTAGAGAGTCACAGAAAACCATCTAGGACATTCAGAAAGAAAAGAGGGACCAGAGGGGGGAGGAGGGTCCAACGCCAAAAGAAAAAGAACTTAAGCAGAACGGGTATTTTCAATTTGAGTTCAGCTGTACTAACAGAAGCTGAGAAGTCAGTCCTGGATAGAGGACTCAAATTTGTACCCCCCAAACCACTCAATAATTTTACAACATTTATCAATGTACTTAAATTTACTCGAAAGCTCAGTATCCAGAGACATTTTTTAACCAAAATCACTCCTCCTATCCAACAGACTATTGCGACAGGGACCACTCAGGTACAGTCATCTCTCCATAACCGAACCCCCCCCCCCCACAGATTAAATTCCTTTTCATCCTCGGGTGGTTCACTCGGGATTGTCAAACCCATCCCTATTTAATCCTCCTGGCACTTTAGCACCTTCTATCCAGGTCTTCAAGAGTCTGGTCTTAGAAGACTTGGATAAATTGGGAAAACGTAAAAAAAAGTTTTATGTCAAATCTGACATCAAGATAGGTCTGAAATCACTATGTGAAAACAGGAACCTTGTCATCCGCCCTGCGGATAAAGGTGGAGGCATTGTCGTTCTAGACAAGGCAGACTACCTCAAGGAAATGAATAGGATTCTTAGTGACTCGGACACTTATAATCGTATTCCTAAGGATCCCACATCAACCTTCAAAAGGGCCTTAGTTGAATTGATTGAGGAAGGTTTTTCTTTGGGGGTTCTTAACAAAAAAGAAAAATGCTTTTTAGTTCCCCAAGTTCCACCTATCCGTGCCATATTTTACCTCCCCAAAGTCCATAAGAACTCCACCAATCCTCCTGGCCGACCTATCGTCAGCGGGATCGATTCTGTCACGGCGAGGATTGGCAAATACGTGGACTTTTACTTACAACCTTTGGTCCGGGCCACCCCTTCGTATCTAAAAGATACTAGAGATACAATTAAGTTGTTAGAGCCTGTTCTAATCAAAGAAGGCACACTCCTAGTCACAGCCGATGTGGCCGCGTTATACACGTGCATACCACATGACCTAGGTTTTGAGGCGGTCGAGAACCATCTTTCCAGAGATAGTAGACTTCCTACATTGCAACGCAATTTCATCATGCAGTTGCTAAAATTTGCAACTAGACATAAACTTTTTCTGGTTTCAGGATAATTTTTTCTTGCAGAAGAGGGGCGTGGCTATGGGGGCTAAATTTGCCCCCAGCCTCGCTAACCTTTTCATGGCCCAGTGGGAGGAGGATGTCGTTTATGCGGAGACCCGAATTGGTTCTTTGGGCTAGGTACATAGACGACATCCTCCTCCTTTGGGAGGGAGATCGGGCATCTCTTGAGTGTTTTATGAATATTCTTAATGCCAATAATAGGGGGATATCGTTGAGCTATGAAGCTAGCACAACTAAGGTACATTTTTTAGACTTAGAAATTTCTGTCGTACAGCAACATCTCGAGTTTCGCACCATCTTCAAACCCACCGATCGGAATGGATACATTCCGATCGACAGTTGCCATTGAGAACAATGGCTTAAGTCAATTTCTGAGACTGCGACGTAACTGTACCAAAACTTCTGACTTCATATCACAGTCTCAGGTTCTTAGAAGCCGATTTCTTGATAAAGGCTACGATCCTCATCATTTAGACAGTGAAATTAATAGAGCACTACTTACTGAAAGGAATTCCACCCTTGTGGAACACCCTAAAGCTAACACTGAATTTAATGCGAAGTTGGCTTTCTTTACTACCCATTCCATCCAGTCTAAACAGATCAAAGCCATTATTAAAAAGCACTGGGGAGTATTACAAAACGATAGACTACTTGGCCCTGTTCTACCCGAACAAGCAGCCGTGGTGTTTAGAGGTGCTCGGTCTATTCAGGGACAGATCGCCCCAAATATAATAGACCCCCCTAAGAAGGCGTCTTTCTTTCAGGAGTGCAAGGGGTATTACCCTTGCCGCAAATGCAACGTATGCCTCCATAATATTGGAGGAAGACGCAAGAGTGTCACCTTTCAGTCTATGGTCACTTCCCGCATTTACCAAATGAAGCACTTCACCACGTGTTCTTCACAGTACATTGTCTATCTGATAACTTGTCCCTGTCGCAGACAGTATGTGGGTCGCACGATTAGAACATTTTCTGTTCGTGTCAACGAACACGTGGCTGCGATCAAAAAAGGTAGGGACAAGCACACAGTACCACGTCACTACTTGGAGCACCACAATAAGGACCCTACGGGAACCTTGTTCCAGGTCATCGACAGGTTCATTCCGCATTGGAGGGAAGTGGCACATCTACGGGGCGTTTCACGCCTCGACACATACTGGATCTACGAGTTGAGGTCCTTCTTCCCGTTTGGGATGAATGTGGAGTGGGACCTCAACTCGTTCATCAATTCATCTTGAACATAGTCCACTGACATCATTCTTTGTCCACACATTTTTGTATTCATATAATTCTTCACCCTTTGATCGAGTACATCGATTGAAATACATGGTGCACGTTTAGGGGTTCAATATATTGTTTTGTACAGGTACATTCATGTTAGTGCATTTCTGAGGGGTGCGCTCACATGGAGAACCATGGGAAATTCCCTCCCCTTTTCCCCCTGTTTTGGGGATTTTAGATTGGCACACACACTATTACTTTGCCCGTTGTTTATATTGTGTAATTTATGTCTGTTTCAGCAGTCATAAGCTCAGCTTTATTTTACAGAAAACCTTTTTTGAGAACACTACATTCGTTTTTATGATTTGTTTACTTCATTTCATTCATTTCATTTGAGCTGAAGTGCTTTTCAATTAGATTGCAGTTATGTCTAAGTATGAGGATTTTATTACAATGAGGTCGGTCCCCCTCCCCCCCTCTGTGACATTCCGATTCACATGTATTGGCCTTTGGGGGTTGCCCTGTTGCAGTGCGGCCCTTCGGAGACGCACTTCCTCCACTTGTGTTCCGTCTCTGACTGGGCGGCACTTCTGTTCGAGTCTGCATCATTGGTGCTTCCCACTATTTGTGGGGATTATGTGACTATCCTTTTTGGTCTAGCGGGACCACCGCAGAGACATGGGAGGAGCATTAGAGGTGACGTCGAGAGCGCCTGCTTTGACGCACATCTTGCTTGCTCTTTTGTCCCTTCGGTGTTCCCGTGGGCACACCACGTGACAGGGGATAGGCGTCTGGCGTGCAGCACAGCCTGACGTCATTTTCCTTTGTTTGTCTCGTGGAAGCTGGGAGGTTATGACTGAGACTTCCTGTCTCTTAACTCATTGGTCGTCGGTTCCGCCCGCCCACCTATATGCCTCCTCCGATTGGCCAGGACTGACCCTTAGTCTTTAGCCATCATGGAAGTGTCAGCAATGAGTGAACTAAGTGCGATCCTTCAGCTCTCAGTTTATTCACTTTGTATGGTGTTTTTCGTTTAGTGGGATGCCTCTATGGGTGAGGTATGGCTCAGTGGGATGTCAGTTAAATAATACTGAATTGGTTAATGACATGCAGCCAATAGAAATGGATAGACCATTTTCACCCAGTCTAGCCAGGTAGGATCATGTGACCCCATTCAACCAATGGGAACGTCTGATCGTCATTTCATACAATTGGTTTACATTAATGTTCTTACTTAAATATTAAATATAAGGCAGCATGGAGGGGATGCTGTATGCCCCAGCAGATGACCCATTGGTCGAAACGCATCAGTCACTTTCAGCATCCTCCTTGTTGCCTATTTTGTTTTTATATCCTGTGATCACATTTTTATTGTAACCAGGCTTTTTAGCAATAAAAAACCCTCCTTTTTTCATCTACACTATGTGGAGCCTATTTATTTTTTCTCCACATACCATCTGAGAGAAAATTCAGCTCCCACTTCAGCTTCATGTGAGATGTCCCATTTCTTCTGATCCGCGTCTTGGCTATTCTTTGTGAGGACCTACCTGGAGGCCCCGGGAGATCCATGCAGAGTTCGATCCAGAAGGTTTCCAGAGTCGGGATGTCCGTTTCAAGTCCCTGAGGGGCAACCTGCCTTAGTGACTCCCTGTCGCTGACAAGGGTGTCCAATCAATCTGGTAAGAGTTTTTTATACACCACTTTCACCAAGATTCATACAGCCGTTGGATGTGGTTTTCCTGGGAGATTTAAGGATTTGCCTGTGTTTGAACATCTGCCGCTGTATACACTCATTCACCTTTATCAGTGGGACACATTTCATACTTTTGTTGTCCACGTATTGGACTTTATTTATCTAAGTTGAGAGACTTATGAGCAAATTTGTTGATGTGGATATTATTTATTAATAATTTCCCCCCCTTTTTTGATGGTTTCTTCACAGTTCATGCGCTACATTTCTACTCACAGTATTTCTTTGGTTCTTGTCACTCCTGTATGTAGCTCCTTCATTTTTTGTTATTAATCCACATTTTGTATAGCGCAGTGTATATATGTAATTTTTTTTTTTTTTACACACATAGATTGGACTTGATGGACTTGTGTCTTTTTTCAACTTCACCTACTATGTAACTATGTAACTAGCTGTACCTATAAATTTAGAGGCCAAAATGTCCAAACAGAGGTACACTGGTGAAGAAGAGGCCTACATGTTGCCGAGCATGGCAAATGAGAGCGATGGGGAAGCTCCACTTTTAGATTCAGGCTCAGTATATGAACCAGTAGAGAGCAGTGGCACCCTGGCAGATAGCTTTGACAACAGAGTAGTGGTCCCTGCTAAGGTCAGGCATACCCAACCCCGTTCTTCTGTTGCTGAGGTGCAAGAACCGCAGGGCTCTCGTATGGAGCAGAGAGCCAGTACTAGTGCTTCTCATCCTTCTAGTGAACTGGCAAGCACCAGCGGCCTAGTACATCCTGGTCATAAACAAACCAGCACTGCAGTAACACTTGGTGATGTGGCGAGTTCCATAAGTGCAGTTCAAGCTGGTGCGGTGGCTACCACAACTAGTGCCCCGCAGCCACCAAGAGTTCAAACACAGGCCCGTAGAGCTCATAGTGTCCTTCCAGTGCATATGCTAACCCTGATTGGCAGCCCACTACTTCTGCAGTGCCCGTATTTCCCCCATTCACTGGCCAACCTGGAATTCAGAGGGAAACAGTGGATTTTACGACACTTGATTTTTCGTCATTGTTTTTCACGGAAGATCTCTATAGATCTATTATGGACCAAAGCAATTTGTCTACTGGTCCAGTTAGGTGTCCAATTTGTTTGCCGCATTATTGCATTCCTTCTATAAGTCGCTGATCACCACCATTACTAATAAAAAAATACATAAAAATATCTTATAGCTTGTAGACACTATAATATTTGTGCAAACCAATCAATATATGCTTATTGGGTTTTTTTTTTTTACCAAAAATATGTAGCAGAATACATATTGGCCTAAATTGATGAAGAAATTAGATTTTTTCCTTTTTTTTATTGGATAGGTGTTATAGCAGAAAGTAAAAAATATTGTTTTTTTTTTCAAAATTGTCAGTTAATTTTTATTTTTAAGGCACAAATAATAAACAGCAGAGGTAATCAAATACCACCAAAAGAAAGCTCTATTTGTGGGAAAAAAAGGACAAATTTTATTTGGGTACATTGTCGCACAACAGAGCAATTGTCAGTTAAAATAACGAAGTGCCATTTTTCAAAAAAATGGCCTGGTCATGAAGGGGGGGTAAACCTTCCAGAGGTCAAGTGGTTCATTAAGCTGTATATTTCTTGCTATACCCAAAGCTTACTACCAAAGAACAACCCAAAACAAATCATTATGCTCCTGAAAATAACAGAAATACCACATAATAGGATTTTTTTAAAAACAGCTTACCTGTAAAATCCTTTTCTTGGGAATACATCACGGGACACAGAGCCTTTGATAATTACTTAGTGGGTCACTATCAGGTGATTGGACACTGCAAACCCTAATTACAAGGTGAGTTCCTCCCCTATATAACACCTCCCATATGGAGAGTACCTCAGTTTTGTAGAAAAGCAATAAGTATCCCAACGTATAATACCAAAGAGGGGCGGGAGCTCTGTGTCCCGTGATGTTTTCCCAAGAAAAGGATTTTAAGCTGTTTACATCACGGGACACAGAGCCTTTGATAATTACTTAGTGCGATGCCCAAAGCAATGCCCAAATTTGAGGGGAGGGAGACACAGATCAGAAAAAACAAAGTCCGCCAATGGACAAGAGGACTTATACTGCTGCCTGCAGTACACTGCGCCCGAAAGCGGCACCCTCATGCCCTCTTACATCCACCTGATAGAATCTAGTGAATGTATGAACTGAAGACCACGTTGCAGCCTTGCAGATCTGAGCCATGGTGGCCTGGTGATGCACTGCCCATGAAGCACTAACTGCTCTAGTTGAGTGTGCTTTAACCTGAAAAAGAGGAGTCTTCTTCTTTACACCATAAGCCTGAACGATAACCTGTCAAATCCATCTAGAGATAGTGGATTTTGATGCTGCCTGGCCCTTTTTGGGGCCTTCTGGCAGAATGAATAGACAATCAGTCTTTCTTATCTGAGCTGTTGCCTGTAGATAGATTCTGACTGCTCCTACAACATCTAAAGAGTATAACAACTTCTCCTCCGTGGAATGCGGATCTGGAAAAAAAGACGGTATGACAACATCTTGATTCAGATAAAATCCTGAAACCACTTCAGGCAAAAAAGTCGGGTGAGGACACAACACCACCCTGTCTTTGTGAATAATCA
Organism: Lithobates septentrionalis; assembly: GCA_037952835.1. NCBI lineage: Eukaryota > Metazoa > Chordata > Amphibia > Anura > Ranidae > Lithobates > Lithobates septentrionalis. The sequence goes on along the minus strand of JBBDGP010001113.1, from coordinate 1,982,474 downwards.
AATATGGCTCTTTAGAAGAGCTGCTAACTCCGATACCCTTCTAGCCGAGAATTTGGCTACCAGAAAAAACGATTTCTTTGTCAAAAGAACTAAAGAACTAAAGAAGCCTGGTGCAATGGTTCAAAAGGTTGTTCCTGTAAAACAGACAAAACCAAATTCAAATCCCATGGGCACACAGGAGGCTTAACCGGTGGATTCAAGTGTAGTGCCCCCTGAACAAAGGCCCGGACCAGGGAATGAGAGGCAAGCAGTCTTTGAAAGAATATTGACAAGGCCGAGATCTGACCCAAGATAGTGCTCAAGGCCAGCTTCATTTCTACACCTAATTGAAGAAAGGCAAGAATCCTGCTAATGACTTTCTAGGATGCCACCCCCTGGAATCCCACCAGGAAACATATGTCTTCCAGATTCTGTAGTAGATGAGCCTGGAGGTTGGCTTCCTAGCATTAACTAGAGTGGACAGGGCTGGCCCTGAGAGGCCACTGCCCTTCAGAATGTGGGTCTCAACCACCAAACCATCAAATTCAGACTTCGTAAGGCAGGATGGAATATTGGACCCTGTGAGAGTAGATCTGGGCACAGCGGAAGAACCCAGGGTCTTCCTTCTACCATTTTTAGGATCTCTGCATACCAAGGTCACCTGGGCCAAGCTGGGGCCACCAGAATTAGGTGGGAGAAGCACAACTGGAGGGAACACATAGATCAGAGAATACTGATCCCATGGAATTGTTAGGGCATCTGACCCTTGTGCTAGCGGATCCTTTGTTCTTGACACAAAGTTTTTTGTTGAACATAGAACCCAACAGGTCTACATCCAGGGTACCCCATTTTTGACATATGGCCTGAAATATGTTGGGGTGTAGAGACCATTCTCCTGGAGACAGCTGCTGGCAGCTTAGGAAATCCACCTGCCAATTTTCTACCCCTGGAATGAAGACCGCAGACAGGCAAGGAACATGCCTCTCTGCCCAAGAAAAAATGTGATTCACCTCTTTTTTGGGCATCCAGACTCCTGGTGCCCCCTTGGTGATTGATATAGGCCACTGCCGTTGCATTGTCGGACTGTATCCGGACAGGACAACCCTGCAACCTGTAAGTCCAGAACCTGAGGGCTAGACAAATCTCCAGAATGTTGATGGGCAAGAGCCTTTCAGCTCTGGACCATCTTCCCTGGGTGGAAGCTTCTTCCAGAACTGCTCCCCAGCCTATTAGGCTGGCATCTGTGGTTACAACTTTCCAAGTAGCTGGAACAAAGGATTTTCCTTTCAATGGATTCTTGGTCAGCAACCACCAATTGAGGCTCTGGTGTACCCATGGTGAAAGGCACATTGGAAGTTCCAAGGCTTGAACTCTTCTGTTCCAGGCAGAGAGGATGCTCCTCTGTAAAGGCCTTGAGTGAAACTGGGCGTAAGGAACAGCTTTGAAGGAGGCCACCATTTTCCCTAAGAGTCTCATACATAGTCGAATGGGGGGATTTTTCTTTGCTAAGACTACTCGGACCAAATCCTTTATGGCTTTGGCTTTTGACCCGGGTAAAAATACCCTGCTTTGGACTGTGTCTATGACCAAGCCCAAATATTCCAGCCTTTTTAGGGGCTGTAAGGAAGATTTTTCTAGTTTGAGGACCCAGCCTAGGTACTCCAAGTACTCTACTGTGCTGAGCACATTGCGGTCTATAGGATTTTCATGAACACTCAAGGTACAGTAGCAAGACCGAAAGGTAGGGCCACGAATTGGAAGTAGCGCTGACCCACGGCAAACCTTAGAAATCTTTGGTGAGCGGGAAATACTGGCACATGTCAAAATGCATCTTTGGACTTCCGGTTCCGGCGCCGCATGGAGTAGCTGCTCTCCTCATCAGCTCCCGCAGCTTGACTCCAAAAAAAACGGCATATAAAGCCGGCAAACCCACCAAACACATCGGCACTTGCCTCACTGTCTCCCCGGTCACGAGATGGACCGGTATGTGGAAAAAGCCGGCCCGCGATCGTACGCGGCCGCGACGGCGCGGGCGCCACAGCCGCAAATCGAGGCCCCGGCTTCGGCCTACACGGCGCCCCTCACAGACACTGAGCCTGCAATGGAGGTAAGCGGCGCTGCGGCCCCCTCCCAACCTGCTGACACATATTATCATCTCACAGGCACATCCAGCACAGAGATGATTGCACAGGCAGTGGCAGCTATTCTCTCCCCAATGATAACAGCCTCTGTGGAGAAGGCTGTCAGCGCAGGCATGCAGCAGCTACAGGCCCAGCTAGGGGAACATGCCTCCAGGCTGAATGAAGCTGAGCACCGCATAGCTAACATTGAGGAAGAACTATACCACTCTCAATCCACAGAGCAGGCCCAAGACAAAACTAACAAATACATTCTTGAAAAATTGGACGATTTGGAAAATAGATCCAGAAGGAGCAATCTGCGATTTGTGGGCATTCCCGAATCGCTGCAGCCTTCAGTTCTCACAGACTTATGCGCCAGATGCATTCCCGAAGCACTAGGCCTACCAGGCCCCTGCACAATAGAACGTGCACACCGCATGGGAACCTTTAATTCAGATTGCAAATCGCCCCGTCCCATAATCGCCAAGTACCTCAATTACTCAGATAAAGCTTTCATCCTGCAAAAATTCAGGCAATCTAGATCTCTTCAGATCGACGGAATGAAAATCCTGATTTTCGCGGATTACTCTATTGAGGTATCCAAGAAGAGGAAAGCCTTCCAACAGATTTGCTCGGAGCTACACCACCAACAAATCAAATTCACTTTGGCGTTCCCAGCTACTCTCCGACTTAAAGCCCCAATGGCGACCAGCTCTCCTTTCATGACCCAATCAAAGCGGAGGCCTTCTTACAATCACTACGCTCGGGCCCCAACCTCAGCCCCTCTCCTAAAGCGGCTCCTGTCAACCGTGCTCTAGACCAAAGGAGCCCACGCAAAGACTCTCCAAAACGATTTAGAGCCTCTGCACCGGAACACCATCGCTCCACACCCTGTTGAAGACCACTATCACGATCTCAAACTGTTTATCTCACCGCCTCGCCTCCAACGGCCATGGTGGCTCAACACTATACGAGATGTCCTTTTCAAGAGAAAAAGTTAAAATTTTTCCCTCAAGCTTGCTCTTTCTTCCTCCTCAGGAAAATCAGCTACTGGTAGGCCAAGAAGTATTCTAATGTTCTACATATTGTTAACTGGTTAACTTGATTTTGTTATACCTCAGGTATTGATTTTCTCCCCTGGCTCCCCTGTGTAACCCACTCCTCCTTTAATATGCACAGCCCAAGCTGCCAGTACACATCACCCCCTTAATTATGGGTTTTTAAGTACAGCAGTCACTGGGTATTGCGATGGGAGCTGGCCTACACGGTGACTCCATGTGGAAAAAAGTTTATTGAATATGTTTTATTGTTTCTTATTTTTACCCCCCTCCTTCTAGACCCCTCCCTTTATTGTGCACCCCCATCTTATGATACATACGCCCCCAGTGGTTGTACAAACACTCTTTCAGACAGACTAAACCCCTCCATAATCCAGCCTATTCTCACATCACACCACCACATATTAACTTATGAAGATCATGTAATATCTGCACATACCCCCCCAGTGACCCCCCTATATGAAACTGGTCTCCTGGAATGTTAAAGGGCTTCGTTCAACTAATAAGAGAATGAAAATCCTCCGTCACCTTAAAAGACTTAAAACCGACATTGCCCTGCTCCAAGAAACCCACCTTTCCGCCTCTGACTTCCACCGCATGAAAAAATGATGGGTGGGCACGGTTCTAGGCTCAGATTCTAATGGACGCAAAGCAGGAGTCTTGATACTCATACACAAAAACCTCCCATGTGAGGTCCTATCTGTTAAATCAGATTCACAGGGACGCCTTATCTCAGCCCACCTTAAATTAGGAACCAAGGACACGATAGTCTCCAACATTTATGCGCCCAATAACCCCACAAAGCAGTTTTTTAGCGAACTTTCAACATGGTTTCTTAATGACCCGACTCTCCCGCATATAGTCGGCGGAGACTTTAACTCCACAATTAACCTGATAGATGACAGATCCACTCCTAAGCACACATGTCTCCCCCCAGACCACGATTCACAAACTCTTCTAGCCTCCACGATGGAATCCCTCCGTTTACACGACATTTGGCGACTCCGGCACCCAGCTGACAGAGAATTTACTTTTTACTCCAACCCCCACAACGTTTTCACCAGAATTGACTATCTCTTCTGCTCAGACGACCTTTTACCACTGATATCCGACGTGGACATTCACGACATTGCCATTTCTGATCACGCACCAATCTTGACTACGGTTGACAATCCTGAACTACACCCGAATCCTAAAATATGGCGTTTCCCATCTTATCTCCACAACAATTCTGACTTCCGACAATACATGGAAAACGCCTGGTCAGAATACACCTCGACCAATGCTGGACACTCTGACAACCCCAATCTATTCTGGGAAGCAGGCAAAGCATCCCTCAGAGGCCGTGTAATCTCTTATGCTGCATCCTTTAAGAGAAATACACTCAAAAACTACAAACTAGCCAGCTCCCGACTGCACCTAGCCCAACGATCACTATACATAAACAACTCCACTGATAATAGGAAGGCATGGCAGTCAGCAAAACAATCCTTTGACACTTGGGCCGAAACCCTAGAACGAACAAAAAAAGCTTACATGGATGCCACCTTTCACAAATTGGGCAATAAGGCAGGTAAACTCCTGGCCAATTTATGTAGGGGACACTATCGTCCGACCTATATCACATCCCTCTGCGACTCTTTGAGTAACATAAAAACCACTCAAAAAGACATAAATGAAACCATGCTTCAATACTATTCCTCCCTTTACACTTCAGACCCCATTAATGTTCCGACAGCACATTCTTTTCTTGAAAAAGTAACCCTCTCTCAAGTATCACCTTCACAGTTAGATGTTCTAAACGCACCTATCTCCCTCCACAAAATTTCTACTGCCATTAAAAACCTAGCTCCTTATAAAGCCCCAGGCCCTGATGGATTCACGGGAGAATTCTACAAGTCCTTACAATCAATCTTAGAACCCACACTCCACAAAGTCTATCAACACATATGGTCTGGGGGCATATACCTACCCACGGGCAACCAAGCTATTATCAAACTGCTAGCCAAGAAAGGTAAGGACCCCCAAGAACCAGGCTCCTTTAGACCTATTTCACTCCTAAACCTGGATGTCAAAATCCTTTCCAAAATTATTGCCACGAGATTAGCCGACATCATACCCTCTCTGATACACCCTGCCCAATCAGGGTTCGTGAAAGGCAGAACTGCCACCATGAACATCAGGAAGGTGATGATGGCCCTGGAACATGCCAAATGCAACTCAGAGGGAAAATATGCTATCATCACCCTGGATGCGGAGAAAGCCTTCGATAACGTCAGTTTCGAATGGCTCTCTTTGGTCATGACTAAAATGGGATTCTCAGGCCCCTTCGCTCATCTTATAAACACCATGTACACCGCCCCTGCTGCTAGACTGGTGGCGGCAGGCCTCCTATCTGAGGAATTCCGCCTCCATAAAGGCACTCGGCAGGGTTGCCCCCTATCACCACTCCTCTTTAACATTGCATTAGAACCATTATCTAGATATTTATCCCACGTAGCCCCACTAAATGGCATTCCCATTGGCAAACATGAGCTTCGCACCTCACTCTTCGCGGACGATGTCCTTATATTCTCAGCAAACCCCTCCTCTGACATGCTCACGATTAAAGAAATTCTTGACCAATTTAGACTATGCTCGGGCCTTCGCATAAACTACAACAAAAGTGAAATCCTCCCCCTAGGCACCGTGTCCAACCCTTCTTGGACACAGAACTCCATATTCTCTGTAGCACAATCCCACATCACTTACTTAGGCATAAAAATAGGAAAACTACCCTCCTCTCTCTATCACCTTAACTACCCCCCAGTACTCAAAAAGATCTCTCAAGAACTAGCCAACTGGATGGATCTGCCTCTTTCGCTACTGGGAAGATGCCATCTAGTGAAAATGGTCAGCTTCGCCCGCCTACTCTATCCACTACAAACCATTCCTTTACTCTTGCAGCATAAAGACACAAAAATTCTCAATGATGCCATCTTCAAATTCTTATGGCGAAATAAGCGACCACGAATTGCTCTCACTAAGCTATACCTTCCCAGGCGCGAAGGTGGTATTAGTCTCCCTAATGTCAGGATCTACAATTTAGTCTGCCTCTTGAGGATAAGTTTAGATTGGGTAGCTCAAACATCTCGTTACTCCAATTTCTACCTGGAAATTGAAATGGTTCACCCATACTCTCTGGTAGCTCTCCTTCACTGCAAGTGGAAATCCATTCCTCCGCCCCTTCAACATAACCTCCTACTTTGGGACACAGCAATTGCCTGGAGGGAGATCTGGAAAAGCCTCAAACTCTCACCTTTTATATCTAGACACCTTCCAATACAAGGAAACCCGTGCTTTCCCCCAGGTCTGGAACGACAGCCGTATACAACCTGGCAACAGAAAGGCCTCTCCGACTTTTCCTCGTTTTGTGATTTAGAGTCTGGTCGCCCCATCCCATTCAAGTCATTAGCTGAGAAGTTCCAGCTTCCCCAGTCACACTTCTTCCAATATGGTCAATGCATCAGCTTTCTCAAAAATGCTTGCAGAGATGATCGCAAAAGGTTCAAAACGTCCCTCTCGGACTCTCTCCTCTTAAAAGGCTCTTACAAAATCTCAGACATATACCAGCCTCTCCTCCTGAAAGTCCTTCCCTCACTGGAGTCCTCATCAGCAGCTAACTGGGCAAAAGACTTCCCGCATACCGACTTAGTAAACAAACTACTTCAAGGCCTCAACACTATTCACAAACTGGTGCCTAACGAATCTTGGAGGGAAACCCAACTTAAGATCGTTCATCGAGCTCACATACCTTTCCTCTCGAATAAACAAGCGCAAACCGCCCACACATGCCCCTATGTCAACACCCCAGGCCTTCTTTGACCCATCGTTTCTGGTCATGTACTTTCATCTCCGCCTTCTGGGATCAAGTCCTACAGTACATATTTGAGGTGACCCTGCTGAAATTACCTAAGGACCCCCTACTCCTCATTTTCGGACACTGGGACCCCCAGCTACTACCCTGGTCACCCAACTCTACCCTTTCTTGCAAAGACTGGATCCTAATATGCCTCCTACTCGCTAGAAGAGCCATCCTGCAAAACTGGATCTCCAACGCATGTCCCAACACTTCTCAAATCAAAAGAGATCTCCTACAACTACTCTATAAAGACAGGATCAACATGGACTTAACACACGAAAGGACCAAGTCATGCTTCCACCATAAATGGGGAGATTTCATGACCTCAACACTCTCTTCTACGGATATAATTCATCTTGAGACTTTCTCCTTCCTATATCATGACCCCTCCCCCACACCTTAGATGGAATGCTTTCTCCAAACCAAGGATCTACAACACAAGGATTCCAATTCTTCTTCAAACCTCTATCTTCCTCCCACATAGGAAGGGGGTGATCACAAGTGTTCCAAATGACATTAATGTTATTACCATAAAAAACTTAGTTTTTGTCTTTACTTTCTTCCCACAGGCTACAATATTCATCCAACACATGAACTTGGTGCTCAATTTCCCTACCCCCCCCCCCCTGATGTATATTTTGTTTTCTTCTGGCTCTCCTCCACTCACCCCCACCTTGTGTGGGGTACATCCAGTAACATTCTTCTGGCAATCTTAGGGATTCTCCCCCCCCCACCTAGATCCATCCATCTCCTCTTTTTCACATAGAAGGTTACCTTACTACCCCATTCCCCAGGCTAATTATCTTTATTCAGTGGTTCTGTATCTCTACTCCATACCAGGCCGATGTCTATTTTTCTTTGTTATTTTTCTTTGCACAAAATACAAAATCCAATGATACTTTTTTTTGATGTTATTCCCTGTATGTTACATCTTTCAATAAAATCTATTTAAAAAAAAAAAATGCATCTTTGATGTCTATTGATGCCAGGAATTCTCCCCCCCTGAAGGGTGGAAACTACTGAGTGAATTGACTCCACGTGGAAAGAACGAATGTCCAGAAACTGATTCAGGCCTTTTAGATCTAGAATAGGTCTGATATCCCCGTTCAGTTTTGGAACCAAAAAGAGGTTTGAGTAGAACCCTGAGCCTTGCTCTTCTGGGGTCACTTCTATAATTACCCCTTGGGATAATAGACGTTCTAAAGCCAAAAACAAGGGCCTCCCCTTTTCTGGATCTTTGGAGACTCTTGACCTTAGGAAACGAGATGGTGGAAGCTCCCGGAACTCCAGCTTGTAGCCTAGAGACACCGTGGAGGCTACCCATATGTCCTGAATCTCTTCTCGCCAGGCGCCTGCAAACTGCAGCAGCCTTCCCTCTTCATAAGGAGGCTTTGGGGTTCTGTTTACCAGATCTTGGACCCCAAGACTTCTTTTGCCCTTGGGCTTGGCCTTGGACCTTTCCCCTAGTATTGGACTGGGGAGGCCATTGCCACTGCCTGGAGGTCAAGGCTCCAGGGCCTGGGGAAAGAGAACATCTAAATGAGGGATGCTTACTCTTATTTTTAACCAGTAACAACGTGGTTTTACCCCGGTAATCTTTTGGATATATTTGTCCAGATCATCCCCAAACAGGCATTCCTCATAAAACGGGAACCCAGTAAAATATCTTTTGCATGAAGCCTCAGCTGCCCAATGCTTCAGCCAAAGGGACCTGCGCTTGTGTACCAGCAGGAGAGTAAGATGGGATGCTTGCTGAACAGAATCCATAATGGCATCAACCGCAAAACATAAGACCTTAGGAAGGTCTGCATAAACCTCGACCACCTCAGTGGAAAGGAGGTTAAGCACCTGCTTCATTTGTTCCTTGAGGAACTGGCACATGCCGATTGCTGTGACCGCAGGCTGGACCACAGCGCCAGCCATAGAAAAGGAGGCTTTAAATAAAGTTTCCAGCTTTTTATCAGTTGGATCTTTGAACCCCCGAGCATTGTCCACAGGACAGGTCAGGCTTTTATTCACACAAGAAATAGCCGCATCTATTGCTGGCACCCCCCCACTTCTTGGTGAACTTTTCTTCCACCGGATAAAGCACAGAAAACCTTTTAGGAGGAGAAAATAGTTTATCTGGGTAACCCCAGTCATCATGCAGCAATTTCTCCAGCAAGGGATGAAATGGGAAGGTATACGCAGCCTGTGGGGATTTCTGGGATCCCAAGGAGGAAACAGAGGAAGTGCAGCCTCAGCAGAGGGCAATCTGTATGTGGTACACACCAACTCAGTATAGTATTGCACCTGTACTTTGAGGGCCTGGGAAGCCCAAGAGAGCTTCTCCTCTTCCCCTGAATCATCCGACTGCTCCTGATCCCCCTCCCCTGATAGGGATATTTCATCATTATCAGAATGCTCATTCGATAGTAGGGAACCCAGTGCAGAGGGAGGGGATCTACCCCTTTTTCTGCTACTCTTTAAGGAAGCTGTGATAAAAGTAGTAATCCTTCCTTCTAAACCATCCAATGCAGCCTTCATAGTGTCTTCAGTGACATGTACAGGGACTGTAACATTGGGAGAGGCTTCAAAGCCTAACAGGGGAACAGACTCATCCTGTGAGGCTGCCTCCAGTCTTTCAGGGGGGGATGGTATCCTGCAGGCACGTTCAAAACCCCTAGTTCCAGGCAGTGATTTCTTAGTGCCTCTTTTATCTCCCCCTGAAGCCCTCTTACGGGGAGACATAATCCTAAGCTGCAAAGCAGAGGTACTAGTAAAAATGCAATCACTGTTATGCCTAGTCTTACAATATTAACATTAGCTCAGTCTGCACAACCTGATGCCAAGTAAATGTCTTAGGTATGCCTGGATCCGAATCCACTGAGCTACCTACTGCCCACAGCTCTGTGTCCCACCGCTTACAGAAGCTCCAGCGTACTGGGCTTTAAACATAGCAAGCCGCATATGCATGGCGCTGCAACCACTCCCCCCCTCCTTCCCCGCTGAAACTATCCTGAAAGCATGCCCCCTGCGGGCGCACGTGTAGCATCGTCATGGCTGCGGCCAGGGGCGAGGAGGGAGAAATGAGACCACCCGAGGAATGGGTGGGATCCCCCCTTTCCATTTATGTGGCAGAGCCTGCAGAGGAGGAGGTGAGCAGCTTCTCAGACCAGCTTCATTGAGCGTGTTTCCTGGATGGCATGTAAGTATACACCAGGTATTACTCCCTCTAGTGGCGGAAACCAGGTACGACATGCAAACTACTCAAAAGAAGATAATCCATAGTGTGTATACTTTAGGATTGTCTTCACTTACCTTATCCCCGCCGCAGGAACTGCTAAGAACAGACAGATCCAACCTTCACTCATCAGGGCGGGTAGCGTTGTGCCAACCTTCAGGGTTCTGGGTTCCTACTCACAGGATCCTCTTCCCTGGACCTGTAGAATACTCTGCCAGAAAAACTTTTCGTGCAACTTAAATTTGTGCACCAAAGCGCTGGATCCCAGAGCCCAGTCCTCAAAGAGAGACATTACAGGTAAAACCTTGTTTCTTCTTTCACAAGGCCCGGGTACCATCCATCTTAGGCGTATTTATTGGCCCGAGGCATGGATCCGTTTTTTATAGCTCCTAGTCCCCCGCAGAGAAAAACAAGCAGAGCTTTCTTCTTAGCACATCTTTAACGTGACCAACCACCTTAGACACTGGCGAAAAAACTCCTTTCGTATCTCCCGCCTAGAAGGTGCGCATGCCACCGGCAAACTCGATGTTAGCCGGCAGCCTGCGATTGCAAGGAGGAGAGGCAGAACGGGGAGATGCCTTTGTAAACAAGGCATTTCCGTGTTCTGCATAGCAACATGACAGTGATCTACTGCTCCCAGTGATCGGGAGCAGTGATATCTGTCATGTTCTAGTGAGCCCATCCCCCCTACAGTTAGAACACACTGAGGGAACACATTTAACCCCTTGATTGCCCCCTAGTATTTAACCCCTTCCCTGCCAGTGGCATTTATACAGTAATCAGTGACTATTTTTAGCTCTGATCGCTGTATAAATGTCAATGGTCCAAAAATAGTGTCAAAAGTGTCCGATCTGTCCGCCGCAATGTCATAGTCATGATAAAAATCACAGATTGCTGCCATTACTAGTAAAAAAAATTAATAATAAAAATGCCATAAATCTATCCCCTATTTTGTAGGCGCTATAACTTTTGCGCAAACCAATCAATATACACTTATTGTGATTTTTTTTACCAAAAATATGTAGAAGAATATATATCAGCCTAAACTGTAGAAGAAATTTGTTTTTTTATATATTTTTGGGGGATATTTATTATAGCAAAAAGGAAAAATATAGCTTTTTTTCAAAATTGTCGCTCTTTTTTTGTTTATAGCGCATTGTGGGAAAAAAAGGACATCAATTTTGTTTGGGTGTAACATCCCACAACTGTGAAATTGTCAGCTAAATCGACGCAGTGCCGAATCGCTAAATATGCTCTGGTCAGGAAGGGGTTAAATCCTTCAGGGGCTGAAGTAGTTAACAAACGCTTTAAGTCTGTTGTTATTGTTTATGTCTATATATTATTACAATAAATCTGTATTTGAAATGTAACAAAAGCACTGCATTTTAAGCTAGAAGACAGCATAGCATTAAGACCACTCTCATTTTTTTTTAAGTGGATAAAAAGAAAAGGGGATTTTTAGGGACTTTCAGGAAGCCTAAACCTGGTAAGGTTATGTATTTCCATCCCTATGGGACTTTAAATGAAATTGTGGCCCGGTAGGGTTACATATTTCCATCCCTATTGAGTCAAGCAAAGAGGGGACAAGGAGGGTGGGACTTTAATTGAAGCACGTGAAAGCGAGAGAATAGTAATTAAGTGGAACAAAGGAATTTTATTCATATTACAATATAAATGTACATAGAATGTTGATACATGGTAACAGCACTAATAAGATGGTAACAAAAGTGTCTTGAATCATAACCACTGATGTCAAAGGTAAAAAAGGTAGGCATGGTAGTAAACAATAGACAATAAAATGGTAACAAAATCTCAATTAAGAGCATGGTAATTCCATGAGAAATTCCAAAGTTCCACAAAAACATAATTGGATAAAATTATAATATTTAACCTCCCTGGCGGTATGATTATTTCGGATTTTAGGTGCTAAAAGCGGTACAATTATTTTGCATGGAAATTTGGCGTTTTATATTGTAGGTCTGTAATTCTTAACAATAACACACTTAAATCTGTCCAAACAAGAGTCTAGTAGATATCCCGGGTATGATAAAGTTTGAAACACAAAAACATAAATTTTAATATAATAAATAAAAATAAATAATTAAAAAAATAAATAAATAATAATGATAAAATAAATTTCCCCACGATTCACTATCGCTCAATTCTGCAAGTGTTCTAATTTACTATCGCTGTTTTCTAGCTGGTCTAAAGCAACTTTTGACGTAAAGGGACACTTTTTGGTTGCTATGGACAATCTCCAGTTTCCAGGCAGAAAGAACAGTATATGTAATAAAAAACTGCATGCAGGGCATGGGCCAAAGCACTAGGGACAAAATGGATGTGAAATGATTTCATACAGTACTGTAATCTGTAAGATTACAGTACTGTATGTGTTATGATTTTTACATTTGTTGAATTTGCCACCAGGCTCCGCCCACGTGCGTTGCGACGCTCGCAGGGAACGGAGCCTGGCATGGAGAGGCTTCGGGAGGAGGACAGAGCCCACGGACACTGCGGGGGACATCGCAGGAACCCGGGGACAAGGTAAGTGTACCGCTCCAGGATCCTGAGATGTAATCCCGAGTGTGGTAAAACCCGCAGGACCTATGGCCTCACTGAACCTGTAAAGTTGATAATTGTATAGACACTTGAACCAGGTGTGAAACAGATGGAAGCACGGCATCATGTAGCTCTACGCGTTTCGTGGCTGATACGCCACTCGTCAGGAGCATGCGCGTGGTAGTCTAAGATAAAATTAATATAAAGATAATCAGTGGTCATTATACCATAGATAGGGGTGGGATGACACCACCAAAAGCACATAAGTGCATACTTACTAATTGAGGTCCGCAAGATAATGGTGCGTGGTGGGGCGCCAAGGCATCCGGAAAAGCCTCCAAACGGGAGCCGCAGTGGACGGCCCAAAGGCAAGCAACCCACATAGGCCATCAATCGGGTCGGCGTGGAACCACAAGGATTCACTGTGAATAAGTGAAAGAGAATGAATAGGAGTGGAGGAGTGACAACAGTGACTGAAAGTGAGGATGAGGGAAAACGAAGGGGGGAGGAAAGGCAGAGAAGCCATGCCAAAAATTAGAAATGAAATGGGAGATGAGTTGAGACCGGCAGCTAGGCTGCCAGAAGGAAAAATGATAATAAAGAACCAAGATGTGAAAGAGATAGTGAGAGTGGGAACCATGGAACCATCCATGGAAAGTGTGCACATACAAGTAAGCCAGTGTAGGAAGGAACCCACTGCTCCCTTGATGCCGGGAGGGGGCGGGCACGCTGTCATGCGCGTTGGCGTCATGCCTCCCATGCAGTGCGTGCGACGCCTCTGGCGTCATCACGTACCTGCTGGTTGACTCCATACTCGTGAGCAATGGGGGAGCTATCTAGGTGCCGTTTGGCCGGAGCCTTCCGACCAGCAGCGCCCCCCTCCCCCAATCTATGCCACGCAGCATGACGGTGGTGGGCGGAGCCTTGACGGCACCTATATGGGCGTCCTTTCGGGCGGTCTTGACACTCGAGGCTTCGTGGATACTCTACCTCACACCCAATCTTCCTCTCTGCAACAGGTTTCCTGTCTACATAGGTATATTTGCACATATACACCCTTCATTACCAGTCATTTTGTTTTAACTCTCACTATTGTTCCCAGTGGGTTCCTTCCTACACTGGCTTACTTGTATGTGCACACTTTCCATGGATGGTTCCGTGGTTCCCACTCTCACTATTTCTTTCACATCTTGGTTCTTTATTATTTTTCCTTCTGGCAGCCTAGCTGCCGGTCTCAACTCATCTCCCATTTCATTTCTAATTTTTTGCACGGCTTCTCTGCCTCCCCCCCTTTGTTTTCCCTCATCCTCACTTTCAGTCACTGTTGTCACTCCTCCACTCCTATTCATTCACTTTCACTTATTCACAGTGAATCCTTGTGGTTCCACGCCCGCCCGATTGACGGCCTATGTGGGTTGCTTGCCGTTGGGCCGTCCACTGCGGCTCCCGTTTGGAGGCTTTTCCGGATGCCTTGGCGCCCCACGCCGTACCATTATCTTGTGGACCTCAATTAGTAAGTATGCACTTATGTGCTGCTGGTGGTGTCATCCCACCCCTATCTATGGTATAATGACCACTGATTATCTTTATATTAATTTTATCTTAGACTACCACTGGCATGCTCCTGTCGAGTGGCGTATCAGCCACGAAACGCGTAGAGCTACACGATGCCGTGCTTCCATCTATTTCACACCTGGTTCAAGTGTCTATACAATTATCACTTTTACAGTTTCAGTGAGGCCATAGGTCCTTACCTTAAATATTATAATTTTATCCAATTATGTTTTTGTGGAACTTTGGAATTTCTCATGGAATTACCATGCTCTTAATTGAGATTTTGTTACCATTTTATTGTCTATTGTTTACTACCATGCCTACCTTTTTTACCTTTGTCATCAATGGTTATGATTCAAGACACTTTTGTTATCATCTTATTAGTGCTGTTACCATGTATCAACATTCTATGTACATTTATATTGTAATATGAATAAAATTCCTTTGTTCCACTTAATTACTATTCTCTCGCTTTCACCTGCTTAAATTAAAGTCCCACCCTCCTTGTCCCCTTTTCGCTTGACTCAATAGGGATGGAAATATGTGACCCAACCAGGCCACAATTTCATTTAAAGTCCTATAGGGATGGAAATACATAACCTTACCAGGTTTAGGCTTCCTGAAAGTCCCTAAAAATCCCCTTTTCTTTTTATCAACATAATTCATCTTCACTTTCAGTCACTGTTGTCACTCCTCCACTCCTATTCATTCACTTTCACTTATTCACAGTTAATCCTCGTGGTTCCACGCCCGCCCGATTTTTTTTAAGTGGAGATGGATACATTAAAGGCTGACCACAACTAGAGATGGGTTTGATGTTTGAGTCAAACATAAGTTTGACTCGAACATCGGCTGTTTGTTCATAGAACAAACAAATATATTGGGGGCCCGTGGGACGTTCGCCGGCCGCAGAGTGCCCTATAATGCACTGCGAGATCGCAGTGCATTGAAGGCTGCTGATTGGCCAAAGCATACACCTGACCTGTATGCTTTGGCCAATCGCAGCGTGATGTGCTGTGTGAGCCATGATTGAGCAGCCCCACACTATATAAGGCTGCTCACATGGCGGCTGTGTATAGTGTGAATTAAAAGAGAGTTTAGGCAGAGTAGTTTGTGGATTGAGTGTGCAGTCAGTGTAGTATATATAATACAGTGCAAAGTATATAGTGCAGTCAGTGTAGTATATATATAATACAATGCAGAGTATATAGTGCATTCAGTGTAGTATATATAGTACAGTGCAGAGTATATAGTACAGTCAGTGCAGTCAGTGTAGTGTATATAACGCAGTGAAGAGTATATAATACAGTGTATTAAAGTGCTTAAAGAGAACCCTATAACAGAATTAAGAAAAAAATGGTATGAGGTCCCCCCCCTAAAATCCATACCAGGCTCTTTGGGTCTGGCATAGATTTTATGGGGAACTCAATGCCAACATTTTTTTTAAAAAATGGCATGGGGTACCCCCCAAAATCCATACCAGACCCTTATCCGAGCATGCAGCCTGGCAGGCCAGGAAATGGGGGGAGGGTGAGCCCCCCTCCTGAACCATACCAGGCTGCTTGCCCTCAACATGGTGAGGGTGTTTTGGGGTGCCCCCAAAGTACCTTGTCCCCATGTTGATGGGGACAAGGGCCTCTTCCCGACAACCCTGGCCGGTGGCTGTTGGGGTCTGCGGGCGGGGGGCTTATTGGAATCTGAAAGCCCCCTTTAACAACTGACATCACATGACATCAGAAGGGGATGGGTTCACCCAGTTACATCATCGGGTGGCCCACCCTTGCCTATATAAAAGCTGTCAAAGTGAAGAGACAGCAGTCGGTGAGAGGCCTCCCATGGAGGTGGAGCGTTTTGCATTTTTGCTATTTTTCGTGTGTGCCGGGCAATGTGATTGACAGTGGATTTACATTGTGGGACACGTTTTTTTCTTTTTAATAAAGGACTCGTCGAAAACAGCCTCTTGTGGTTTTTACTTTTTGACACTTTTTTGGTGAATGGGTAGGGGTACAATGTACCTGATACCCATTCACATTAGGTAGATTTTGATAAGCCCCCCGCCTGCAATCCCTGACAACCACCGGCCAGGGTTGTCAGGAAAAGGCCCTTATCCCCATCAACATGGGGGCAAGGTGCTTTGAGGTGGGGGGCACAGAACGCCCCTGCCCTAAAGCACCCACCCCCCCATGTTGATGGCATGTGGCCTTATACAGTTCAGAAGGGGGGTGCTCGCTCGTTTGCCCCCCTTTTTCTGACCTGTCAGGCTGCATGCTCGAATAAGGGTCTGGTATGGATTTTTGGGGGGACCCCATGCTGAAGGGCCTGATATGGACTGGGGGGGACCCTATGCTGTTTTTTCATCTATATTGTCGGGAGTCGGCAACACATTACAGCTGCAAGCAAGTTAAAAAGACGTTTTTTCTTAAGAAATTTCATTATTGCTGTGGCATGTTCTTTACATCCCACAGATGCGTCACTTTACAGGCAGACTAAGGGGACCCCCAGGCACAATATTTAAAGGAATATTTAATTTTTATTGTTTCACTTTAAGCATCATTATAATCACTACTCCTTTAAAAACGATAATTTTAAAAACTTTTTTTGCATTGACACATGTTCCCCAGGGCAGTACTTTACTATGGTGTGTATGTTCGCTAGAACTTTTTGAGGTGTTCTGGTGCAAACCGAGAAATAATTCTAGCACTAGACCTCCTCTGTAACTATAAACATCTCTTGGAGTATCTGGGGGAAGGTGTGCGGGTTTGGCGATTCTATGGGCTCGATCAATGGTGAGGTCCCTTGCATTTAGGCGAGGGAGCAGTTTTGAGAATAACTGTTGTAAGTATGGGGTGATCTCGTTTGTTTTGACTGACTCAGGCACTCCTCTAAATTTGATGTTGTTCTGCCTGGAGCGATCTTCTAAGTCCGCCAATTCCAATTTATTGTGGTGAATTTCTGACGTGTGGTGATCGTGTGCATATAACAGTTCGTTATGCGCTTTGGCATGTTCATGCATGTTTTCCTCCAGCACATCAGCTCTTCCTTCCAGGCAATCTACCTTGCCATGTAATTGAGATATTGATAATTGTAATTCCCTGTGCAGGTCTTTTTGCAGGGTCAGCAGCATGGATTTTAGCATGGCTTCTTACACTGGGTTGTCTGACACAGGGATGGCTGCTAGGGCTAGGATGTGTTCTGTGTCAGAAGCTTCATTGGATAGATTAGCCCAGAGTTGTTTTGTAGGCTGGGGTTCTTTTCTAGGGGAGAGCACAGGGGAGGATGCCAGCCTCTTACCTCTATCCGTGCCCTGTAGTGAGGAAGGGTTGCTGGGCGAGGGCAGGGTGTCCATATCCTCTCTGGATTCCTCTCCTGAAAGCAAGGCAGGGGGGATCCTCCATGTGTGCAGTGGCACGCTGTGTCTCCACAGTGAGGGAGCAGGACTGTGTGCTTCTTCTGTTCCCGGCACCAGCACCATCTTGAGCCGAGTTCATGGCCGTGCTGGGGAAATAATCTGTGAGACGTCGAGGTGCAGGCTGCTTATACTGGAGCATGCCTGGGATGGTCCTGAGTCCGTACCCTCCTCGTGGGGCTGGTGCAAGGGCCAGATAGTAGCCGTGAGTTGTCGTGGATCCAAGCAGCGGAGCGGAGCTAAGGACTTAAGCCTCCATTACGGTCCGCCCCCCTCCACTGCAGCATTTTTATTGGACAGCTGGGACCAATGGTACTTTACCATTGGTCCAAGACTCCAAGCTGTTTATTGAGCTCAGTGCCTCTGACAAGAAGTGAGAGGCACTGTGAGCCTCAACCTCTCAGTCTGCTGCAAACAGTGTGTCAGCTTGTATTTAAAGTGGCCGCTCTGTATTTCGTTTCTGACAGGCTGTGCAAGCCTGGAACCTCTGGAACCATAGGTCATAAGAGCCCCAAATTTTTACCAGTGGTGGGGAAGCACTTAGGCTACATACCACCCCCTCCCCCCATTGACCCCAGGTCACCAAGATATAACCCTTGATTTTTTATTTTTTAATGCCTCACTTGACTGCATGTCCTTGATCTACATACATTAATGTTCTTCATGGTTGCACAGTTCAAGTACCTTCTGAATGTTCAAAGACAGTTATGTGTCTAGTGGTCCTATCTGGTTCCTTGAAAATTAAATGTAGTCTGTATTACAATCCAGATTATTAAGCTATGCAGTGGGAATACAAGGCTTTAGTGGGACATATTGTATATTTCCTTGGTTACTCTGTTACACTAAAACTAAACCATTGGCAGTGAAATATAACTGAGCAGTGCTTTGGAGGTGGGCAATATCACCTAGCCTTTAATTTATGTTGATTGGAATATCATCAATATTATCTTGAACAGTGAAAGCCTTGTGTTTAACTGAAATCCAATAAGATGTTTATCACTAGTGTCATGGATGAGACATCCATTTTAACAAGAGAGAAACTGGCTGACCATAATTTGATAGCAGCAGCTGGAGATAGATGATGGCATAGGCCACAGGGGAGACAAGGGGAGGCAAAGAACATTGTAGGGAATAGATATCCAATGGCGCTGAGGGAAATGGAGTCAGAATACTTGCTTATGCAGAGAAGGTGCAAGCTCTTAGAAAAGACCAAGGTGAAGGGTCTAAAGAGCCACCTGATCTTTACCAGAGAACCCCATAAGGGGGCATGGGATTTGATGTTTACAACTCACCCAACTGCAGATTTCAAGATCACCTAGGCAGACAGTTATCAAATACTCAGTATCTGGTTGCCGACCAGCCGCCCCATTTTTTCTGCGGCAGAATGGCATGGCTGGGCGAAATTACATTATCTTACATCGCTTCACCTTCTGGCTACTAGGGGCGCATGCCCGCAACATGTGCCCGAAGCCGATGCGAGTGCCTGGTAGGTGCGATGACCGCCAGGCACCCGTGACCGCTCGTGACAGAGCGAGAACCGGGATCTCAGGGGAGCGGAGACAGATAGTGTGTTCATACTATGTATTAACACAAATCTCTTACTTCTCCTAGACAGTCCAATCCCCCCTACAGTTATAACACACCTAAGGAACACAGTTAACCCCTTGATCACCCCCTAGTGTTAACCCCTTCCCTGTCAGTGACATTTATACAGTAATCAGTGCATTTTTATAGTACTGATCGCTGTATAATCTTCAATGGTCCCAAAATTCCAATTCCAAGTCCAATTTGTCCGCCTCAATGTCGCAGTCCTGATGAAAATTACTAGTAAAAAAAAATAATAATAATAAAAATGCCATAAATCTATCCCCTATTTTTAAGAGTCTATAACTTTTGTGCAAACCAATGAATATACGCTTATTGCATTTTTTTTTTACCTAAAATATGTACAGGAATACATATCAGCCTAAACTGAGGAAAAAATGTGTTTTTTTTTTTAAATGTGGGATATTTATTATATATTATATGCTATATATTATAGCAAAAAATAAAAGATATTGTGTTTTTTTTTCAAAATTGTCACTCTTCTTTTGTTTATAGCACAAACAATAAAAAAGGAAGAGATGATCAAATACCACCAAAAGAAAGCTCGATTTGTGAGAAAAAAGGATGTCAATTTTGTTTGGGTACAGCGTCGCTCGACCGTACAATTGTCAGTTAAAGCAACGCAGTGCCGTATCGCAAAAAATGGCCTGGTCATTGAGCAGCCAAATCTTCCTGGGCTGAAGTGGGTATAGATCTAGAGGGATGACACTTCTGTAACAATGAGGTGCTGGGCTCACTAGGAGTAATAGCAGCACATTTATTGTTGCATTGGGATACATGGTTCAGAGGGGAAGTCTGGTGACTACATGAGACACACAAGTGAAGGGAGATTGTGCTGGTAACAAGTTGCTAGTACAAACACGCAAGGAATGACACAGGTGTTTGGATAAAGGTCACTGGATGGAATACACAAAGAGATACATAGATGACAACTGGAGGCTGGCCGCAGTACACAAGGAAGTCACAGACAGTCACACTGGTTGCTACCTGGAGTGCACACAGAATCACACAGTTTTTAGGAAACTATTTGCTCGCTGGAATGCACATGGGTTCACACAGGTAGTGGTTGCAGGTTGCAGACTGAAATACTTTGAGAATCACAGAAGAACAGGATCAGGTTGCTGACCAAAATTGTTAATACTAGGAACACTGGGAATATGCAAGGGTTGCAGAGAATCACTGGAGAAATGCTCAGGAAGTCACGAGGAGATACAGGAGGCCCGGCAGCTAATGCAGTGACAAGTTGCTTGAGCGCCAATCAACACGTGTGCTGGTCTTTTAAGACAGAGCCCAACCACAGATTGGCTGACATGCCAAATTGGGCTGATTGGATGCATGCCAATGGCCTCATACAGGGGAGAGGACCTATGCTGAAGTGTGGAACAGGTATGGTAATGCTGGGAGATTTCAGGCATCAGTAGCTAAGGAGTACATTGGGCTCAGTATGAATTTTTACTTAAACCACCGAGAGGGGTCCTTATTCTTTATGCTGTAGCCTGGTTATGTTGCTGTCTGTTCCTACTGCAGCATTTGGCTGCAATATTTTAGAATAAGGCTGGCCAGACAGGGTAAGATTTCTTTCATGGGGCTGAATGAGAGAGCTCAATAGATAGATGCATGCTAAACCATGTGAATGGAGGAATCTCCCCGTGTGGCTATTGCATTGTGACAGCTACTGGAACAGCAGCTGTCATAATGCCTAAACAGTAACTACATCCAATTGGCTGCAGTCACTGTTTGGCTGAGAATTGTCTGCCCAGTTCTTTCAATCAGGGCTCTGACAGTGCTAATTGGTGAAGCCTTGTGCTTCATCGAATTAGGGCCCTAGAATGCACTGTGAAGCATGCAGTGCATTATGGGGTGCTCAGCGGCGAACATCTCACCAAGCTACCAGCAAATTTAAATGCTTACAGAACGGCCGAACAGGCAAAGTTTGACTCAAACCTTTTTTGTTTCATAAGTTTTTATTCAAGAGAAAATGAGTTGTACAAAGGACATAACAGTTCATAGTAAAATGTTTCCATAAGTACATCATAAAACAACAAGTTTGTCATGGAAACCTTTAAACTTCAGAATTAAGGCATTCCAGAATTTTAATACAGAGTAACAGTAAGAGATGTAAATATTATTTGTAAATCAATTAGAATATTACCAATCACTTGTAAAGTTGAGTAACATTTAATTGTCTTAAACTGTTCCAGAAGGCTAGAATGTGCCTAAAGAATAATATGAACCATCTTGTGATGATGTTCAGAGGGTGTATCCAGTAATGTCAGGCAGACCTAGGTAAATCCACTCCCAGCCCAAGCACTCCTAATGGGAACAGACTGTGCGAGGGGGGAGGGTGGTAGTTACCTAATGTGAAATACTATCAGCGTTGGTCCGCGAGGTGGGGTAGAGTTTCCTCTATATCCTGTATGATGTGCTGTATTCCCATTTCTGTAAGAATGTCAAGGATTAAATTGGGGAGGGAAGCTAGAAATGTCATAAATTTTAGTCTTATAATCGAAGGGAGATCTGATGTTGGATAAAAAGGTGCATATTCATCATCTACCTCGTAGGCTGAAAACTAAATATTTGAGCTTCGGAAGAAATCATGACGCGTGCGATGGGGGGGAAGAAACTAAAGTGAGTGGGCACGGCGGACACTCTAACCATAGCCGAGTGTATAAAATTTATGGGAGGTGTCAGTTAGTTCCTAGTGTGGGTCCAGGTTGTGGGTCAAGTAGTAGTGTCTTAAACTCTGGGGAATCTCTAAAGTGTAGCCAACAGGCACACGTATTACGATATTTTGTCGGGTTGTCTTTAGCTTGGTCTATTAAGTCTTCCACCTCTGCTATTTTCTCAACACGTTTCAGCAAATCGGATATTTTGGGTGGATTAGTGTTTCTCCAGCGCAATTGGATACATTGTTTAGCTGCATTGATGAGGTGAAGCATTAGGGACTTCCTGTAAGTGGATTGTGGTATCGAAGTATGGTGTAGCAGATACTGAGCTGGAGTAAAGTCTAGCATGTAAGTAGTGATTTGAGTGATCATGCTGTGTACTTTTTCCCAGAATGGTTGTATGTGTGTACAGTCCCACCAGATATGGAGAAGGGAGCCCACACTAGAGTTACATCTCCAGCACAGTGGTGATATAGTTGGATGGAATACATGGATTCATTCAGGGGTGCTGTACCATTTTGAGTACAGCTTGTAATTGTTCTCCTGTGCTGAAATGTTAATAGAACCTTTATGGATATGTTCATGTATACTCCCCCATTCCTCTTTGGGGAGGTCTAGCTTAAGCTCACTTTCCCATCTCCGGTTGACCGTGTTAGATTTGTGGTCTATTTCACCAAAAAGTACTGAGTATACAGTCAAAATTAAGTGACTTTGAGGACTTGTATTGGAGCATAGTGCTTCTAAAGGATTTTGTTCTCTATACCATTGAGAAATGGGTTTGGTGCTATTTAGAATATGTCTTATTTGCAAGAATGTGAAAAAAGGGATATTACTATCTAGGAATGGAGAGGGCAGGGCAGTAAAAGGGATGATTGAATCATTTTGAAAGAAGTGATGCGCTCTCAGTGTATGTTCTGTGTTTGCGAGATGTACGTTATTTTCCAGGAGGCCAGGTGGGGGAGTCGGGATTACCAATCAGAGGAGTCATCAGTCCCAGTGAGGGGGTCAGTTTGAGAGAGTGACATGTGTTTCTGAAGCCATTTAGCGTAGGTCCTGTTAGTGGGTGTGTAGAGAGTTCCTTAGGGGTGGCCTTGGCGTCAATCCATGGTATGTGGGAGAGAGGGATCTGAGCACAGGGGTCCTCAATTGTGATCCAGTCCTTAGTGTGTGCATGTATGTGCCAGTCAATCAATCTGGTGATGTGACAGGCTGCATGGTATCTATGGATATCTGGGAGACCTAGCCCACCTTTAAGTTTGGGGAGAATCATTCCATCCCAGCTTATTCTCAGAGATTTGTGGGCCCAGATAGTTCCTGCAGAGTCTTTTGTAAGTTTTAAAAAATATTGGTGGGAGTTTTATTGGTATGGTTTGTAAAATATATAATATACGGGGTAAGATGTTCATTTTTAGAGTAATGGAGAGTAATTTCTGTCGTAGAGCTCAGCTAGCTTGGAGGGTATTAGAATAACCATGTATGTAAGGGCATGTGGTTCCCAGACAAAGGGAAAATTTGCTTGGCATTGAGATACTATCGTTGGTGGGAGGGAGATGTTGAGGGCTTTGGATTTCATAAAGTTTATTTTAAAATTGGATAGTTTGTGGAAGAGGGTAAAATCCTGCAGTAGGTTAGGTATAGTGATTAAAGGATTAGAGAGGAAAAGAAGAATGTCGTCGGTGTACGCCGCTAGTTTGTAGTGTTTGTTTCTTATATCAATGCCTTGTATATTTGGGTTAGCCCTAAGTTTGTGCAGTAGAGGTTCCAATGTAAGTACAAAGATGAGGGAGGATAATGGGCATCCTTTCAGAGTGCCATTCGAGACAGAGAAGGCATCCGACAGGCGGCCGTTGAGCCTTATTCTGGCGGTGGGGGAAGTGTATAGCACTAGGATCAATCAGAGGAAGTGTGCCGGAAACCCTATACCCTGCAGCGCTGCCACCATATAGTTCCATGCCAACCTGTTGAACGCCTTCTCCACGTCAAGAGACAGAAAGAAACCTTGTTTGGAGGATGTCGATAGCCAATGATGGATGTTGATAGCTTTTATAGTGTTATCCCTAGCCTCCCTGCCAGGGATAAATCCGACCTGGTCAAGTGAGATCAGTTTGGGGAGGAGAGGGAGTATACGATTTGCAAGGATTTTGGCATATATTTTCACGTCGACATTGAGGAGAGAGATAGGTCTGTAGTTGGATACCAACGTCTCATCTTTGCCTGGTTTAGGTATGAGCGTAATGTGGGCTTCTAGTAGATCTTTATTTACTTGTGAAGAGGAAGAGAGAGCATTTAATGTCGTAGAGAGGTGGGGGGTAAGTATGTCGTGGAAAGTCTTATAGTAACTCACCGTCGGACCGTCTGGGCCCGAGCTTTTACTCGTTTTAAGTTGTTTTAGCACTGCCGTAATTTCATTTGTACTAATGGGGTGATCCAGACTTGCCGCATCTTCCGGTGTAATGGGAGATGGGCAGTATTGTGTTAGAAAATCTCTTATAGCCTCTTGTCTTTCTTGAGTGTGACCCGTCTCATTGGAGGAGGGTAAGTTATAAAGTTTGGAAAAGTATAGGACAAATTGATTGGCAATATCTTCCGAAGAAACAAAAGAAATGCCTGACGGGTCTTTGGTTGTGTATATTGTATTTGTCGCTTTCCTAGTTTGTAGTGCTCTGGCTAGTAATTTTCCTAATTTGTTTCTGAATTCATAGAACAATTTTTATGTTAAGACGTATTTGCGTTTCAATGACTTACCTAATTCTTCCAGAATTTCCTCCCTAACTTTTATTAATTCAACAAGGGATGTGGTGGCTAGAGAGAGTTTATGTGCCCGTTCCAAAGTATGAATTTTTTCGGACAGTGCAGCAATGCAATTTCGTTTGAGTTTGTTTCTGTTTGCAGTTAAAGAAATGATTTCTCCACGCATTTATGTGCCCCCATATGCTGGATTGTTTTGAGTCCTCAGTGACGTTTTCAGCAAAGCATTGTGTGAGGCGTGTAGTGAGTTTTTGAGTGATTTCAATGTCTGTTAGGATTGAGTTATCAAGGCGCCAGATCATGTTTTTGGATCCTACTGCCGGTATGTCTAGAGTAATGGATATGGGGTTATGGTCAGAAAGAACCATTGGATCAATGGAGGCCTTAGAGAGGAGCGAAAGTGATCAATTCTTGTATATTTATTGTGAGGTGAGGAGTAGAACATGAAGTCCCTCTCATTTGGTTGTAACGTTCACTAAGTGTCATGTAAAGTCAGTTCTCGGAGGTGTTTTTTGATAGCTCTGAGGGCTCTGTATGGCATGGAGGATGCCCCTGTGGATGAATCTTGGGAGGGGGAGAGTGCCACATTGAAATCCCCACCAACAATGAGGATGCCCGAATAAAATTCAGTTAGCAGCTGGAGAGTTTCACGGAAGAAGAGGACTTGTTGCTTGTTAGGCGCGTATAAGTTTGCTAATGTAATGGGTTTGTTATGAAGAGTCCCCTTGAGGAATAGATATCTACCGCTAGTGTCTCTTTTAACCTCTGATATTTGCAAGGGGCAGTTCTTTGCTATCAAAATCGCAAAGCCTTTCATTTTAGATTCTTCATTGGAGGCATGGTAAACCGTAGGGTATTGGTGGTTGGAGAGTTTTGGAATGTTGTCTGAGCGGAAGTGGGTTTCTTGGATAAACACTATCTGAGTTTTGTTTTGTCGTAATGTGTGTAACAGCTGAGATCTCTTCTTGGGTATGTTAAGCCTGCGCATATTTAATGAGCATAGCTTCACCTGTGAGGTGGGCGATGTCCTAATGCGACCCTTCGTGTCACGGGTTCGAGTGTGCGCCATTAAAGGAGGAGAGGGGGAGCTTATTTGGAGTTGCAGATATATAAGCTGTTAACAACCTTAGTTAGAGTAGGCAAGTGGATAGTTATCAGTCTGTGTAAGATAGCAAAATGGGGCGAGAGAGAAGGGGGAGTATTTAACTAACCGTCTCTACTGGGAAAGGGGTTAAATGTGTACAGTGTGTCGTCAGTGGAATCTGGCTTGAACTCAGGTCCAAACTGTTCCACTGCACCATGTGGGGGTTGGCAAGCACCTAGCACAAAGGATACTTCCCAATAGTGAGCTAGCCCGCCGTTACCAGTCCTAGAGGTGGACGAGTGGAGGATAGCGAGTGTATGAAAAATTAAAACTACTATGAGGGGTATGTTATGAGTTGCCTAGAGGTGGAGGTGGCGAGTGAGAGTCAAGGAAACCATGAAGGTAGGAATGTGTCCAGTATTCAGGTGAGTGTGGTTTTGACCTGGCCCAGACACAGCAACTACATCTTATAGGGATATAGAGCATTTCACGTTGTGTGTGTGTGTGCATATTGAGGTGGTGACTATGGCAGATACGTGGTCTTAAGGGTCACTATGCTCATCAAGATTCTTAAGGCACTGAAGCATATTAAGATTAAAACAAAAACAGAACTTGAAATTTAACTTAAACTGTATCAAAAACCTTGCTAAGACATTAAGATAGTCAATCACAGAGTTCCTGCAGCTCCATTAGATTCCTGGAGGAAGCCATGAATAGTGTTGCGCCTATTCCTTTCAGCATTCTGCCCGCGCCGCTGCCATCGCCCCCACCATGTACCAAAGAGACATGTGTATTAAATGTACAACTGTAAAGCTGTAGATATACTGGGGGAGCAAACAACTGTAAAAAGGGGTGGGAGCGGATCTAGATGGACAATACTCATGTCTCCAGATCTGGGAGCCTCAGAAGGTTTCTGAGTGCCTGGAAAGTTAGGTTAGTCATCACCCCCTGGCTATATAATTAGCCCCAACCAACGTGCAGCCTACAGTATAAGGATAGGATGGGGGAATCTTTCCAGCCTAAGCACCATTCTGTCATTCGCTCCTTACTATCTATCTGTTCAAATGTATTATCCATACTTATGGTGAATAGATGCCCTGTTGGCTGACCCTGTATAGGTGTTTGTTTGCAATGAGCTGCAGTCAATCCTACGAGATCGAGTCTCATAGCGCTGATAGCATGCAGAGTGTTCGAGAGACTCCTAGCTCCTCCTATTTCCGCCCACTGAGAAGCTAGAATATTGGAACCTCTAATATCATTTGCCGTGTCATGATATGGACGGTAGGGATTGCTAGCAAAGGAAAAAGAGATTTTCAGACGTAAGGGGAGATAATTGTTAAACATTCTTTCCTTATACACTAAATAGGGAATGGTGATATCCCAAGTGCTATGGGTGTAAAGTACGCATAAGCAAATGTGTGATGTTGCACATTCTACTGGTTCAGTTAGGTTATTGTAGTATCAAAGCCTCAATTACCTATTCATGTTCAGTTAGGGTAGTTACCTCACGTAGAATAGTACATAACAACCCATGTGAAAGTACGCCGATTATACATTACCCATTCCGATACATGCTTGATTAGTTAGAATTACTTAAACTACAAAGAGTTTATTGGAAGGGCAGCATTCTTCAGGAGGAGCATATGTCAA
This sequence comes from Lithobates septentrionalis, assembly GCA_037952835.1. Classification (NCBI taxonomy): domain Eukaryota; kingdom Metazoa; phylum Chordata; class Amphibia; order Anura; family Ranidae; genus Lithobates; species Lithobates septentrionalis. The sequence goes on along the minus strand of JBBDGP010001113.1, from coordinate 1,954,921 downwards.
CCATTGCAGGCACAAGACTGTCTTGTTATGAGGAGCTGGGATCGGGCGAGGATGAAGAGCAAGGACCAGGCGTGTTACGAAAGTACAATTAGAGGTGCCGGATGGCCTTGGTAGATCTGTGTTAGTCTTTGGAGAGTCATTTGATGTATTGTCCGTAGTAGGGCAGTGGAAGGGGGGGAAGCGGGCAGCACACACATCCTTCCCAGAGGCGCCACAGTTCATCTGTCCAGGGCGGCTCTGGTATACTCAATTTCAGTTGGCTTGTGCTAGTGAGCAAAACAAAGCAATCGGATAAATTCAAACGTAACAGAACAGAAAACATAAGTCATATAACTGTGCCGTAGCATTAAACAATCAGAAGACAGATCAGTGGTACGGGTGTCTTCCATAATCCCATCAGGCTCTTAGAGACCGCGGTGAGTCAAGGGGGCTAGTGCCACGTTGTGTACCATGGTGTGAGTTGTACCTGCTAGTGCCTGATGGGGATCTTCTTCTACGAATCATCTTGTGCCACCATAGGCTCTTCCTGCGGTGTATGTTTCCTTACAGTCGAGTGGCGAAATTCTGCGTACCAGTTAGGCACGTCCACTAAGGGGATGCCCAAAGTGTCACAAAATGGACGCAGATATTCCGGGACTTTTAACATGGCCATGCGAAACTGATGAGTGGTCGAGAGGCAGAAGGGGAACTTCCACCTATATTGGATTCCTTTTGTGTGCAGCACATCCAATAGTGGTTTCAGATCCCTGTGGTGTTGCAGTGTTACACTAGATAAGTCCTGAAAGATCTGGATGGTCATTCCTTCATGTTGTAACAGCTGCCTGCTTCTTGCTTGCCTTAGGATTTCTTCTTTAAGTCTGTAATCCACGATGCAGCAAATGATATCCCTTGGGGGATCTGTTTCTCTGCCTTTATGACGTAAGGCCCTGTGTATTCTTTCCATGGAGATCTGTGTTTGAGGTGGCCTATTTACCATTGAACAGGCTAGTTACTGCTGGAGAGAGATGTTCAGTGTCTATGGCTTCAGGCATTCCTCTGTTATCGAGGTCTTCGACATGGCACTAGATTTCTCTCAATTGTAATGTGTGGGTATCGATCCGTCTAGTAGCTTTGCGGAGTACCTGGTCATGTTGCGCCATTACTTGTTCCACTTCATGGACCCTGTCAGTCAGCGTATGTATGTCTATTCGCAGTTCAGCAATGGCCGCTGACAGGGTATCCTTGATGTTGGCGGCAATGGTCCTCAGATCATGGATGTTGAGGTATGGCCGAGGAGGATCGTCAATGTCACTCGTAAGTGTCTGAGCCATTGTCTGAGGCAGAGGAAGGGGACCTGGCGGTAGTGGAGCCGAGGTCTGAGGTGTTCTGTGGCTGGAGAACACCATGTTGCCCCTTTGTGACCGGAACATTTCCAGGATATTCTGACTGATTCCCCCTGTTTGTTCACGCGGGGAGCAGGATCTAGAAGCCGATGAATGTCGGGAAGCTGTCCCCATCGTTAGGAGCGGGTTTGCAGTGTAAGTACCTCCAGTAATCTAGTCAAAAGATTGGTAATGGCAGGAGCTCTCCAGTTACTCTGCCATCTTCCTGCTCGGTCAAACCACGCCCCCCAGTTTGACCGAAACTTATGCTCGGCTCAAACTGTTTGCTCATCTCTAATGACTGTCAAATGTGTTGTTCATCAGTGTTCTCCCCTCTCTGTAGGCTCATGTTACAACCTCATAACCAACATCAGAATCAAGTAACGCCTGTACATCGTCAAGAAGCAAGTGCCTGATGCTGTGTTCAAATAATTCAGCTGACTCGTCCATACATGATGCTAGGGCTATGGCAGGAGAAGCTGGGGACAGGGAGGCAGAATAAGCCTCTCTGGCAGCTGTGGTCATCTGCGCACTAGTCTCAGCTTGGGTGAAAGAGGATGAGGAGGATGAAGATGGTTTAGTAAGGCAGTCCACCACCTCCTCTGCATGCTGTGGCTGGATAGCATGGGCAACATCACTAGACAGAGAAAAACTTGCCCTGCCTGAGAACGGACCACGTCTACCTTTGCCTGTGGACACAGGCGCTTCTGGCCCCCTCATATTGGCATAGGAACGTCTGCCTATCCTTGTCGGCCTCCCAGAAATGTTGGGGGTGCTTATTACCCACATTTTATAGATACCGGTAAATGTGTAATTGGATCCACTTTATTCAATGAAATGTGGTTTGGTGCACTTTAAATTGAGGACTGCCGCTAACAGACATGTAAAAATGATAAAAAAAAATAAAAATAAAAAAAAAGGGGAAACAAGAGCATTGCAGTCAGAAAAACTGCTTTTGGCAATTTAAAAAAAAAGGGGCAGGCATGGAAAAAAAAATGCAGCAACCAAAAAAAAAGGGGGTATACAGCACTGTATATAGCACTAAATGTTATATAATGCTGTATTAAGCACTGCCCTACACTCCCACTACACTACACTGACACTACACTATACTGACATTACACTGACACACTACACTATACTAACACTACACTATTCTCACACTATACTCAGACTACACTAATGCCCTGTACACACGGTCGGACTTTCCGACAGAATATGTGCGATCGGAGCTTGTTGACGGAAATTCCAACTGTGTGTGGGCTCCATCGGACTTTCCGACACACAAAGTTTGAGAGCAGGCTATAAAATTTTCCAACAACAAAATCCGTTTGCGTAAATTCCGACCGTGTGTGGACAATTCCGACGCACAAAGTGCCACGCATGCTCAGAATAAATTAAGAGAGGAAAGCTAATGGCTACTGCCCCGTTTATAGTCCCTCTGTACGTGTTTTACGTCACCGCATTCAGAACGATCGGATTTTCCGACAACTTTGTGCGACCGTGTGTATGCAAGACAAGTTTGAGCCAACATCCGTTGGAAAAAATCCATGGATTTTGTTGTCGGAACATCCGATCAATGTCCGATTGTGTGTACAGGGCATAACACTACACTGACACTTTACACTCAGAGTCACAATAACACACTGACTCACTAGTAGCAAACAGAGCCCTGTTCTATCTATCTCTACTCTACAACACAATGCAAAAGGTTCTCTCCAAAACTAGAACAGTTGTTAAAGATGGGGAAAAGAAAAATTAACATTGTGAAGCTGAGAAGTCTCGTGCCATGTCTGTCAAGTCAGTAGGCAGGACAGTGCGTCAAGAACAATTGTTACACAATTGTTACACATCTTACATCCAGGACTACAAGGAGAAACTTCCCAATGCAAAATGCACTGCATTTCACTCTGCAAAATGCAAACAAAAAAAGGAGCAATGAGTACCAACTATAACCATTTTAAAGACAGAGTTTAGAGTAAAGACAAAAGAAGGGGAAATGGAAAAGAGTAGGGAGAGAAACCCAGAGAGGAAAACAAAAAACAAAGCTCCCGGTGGAGAGCTGAACTTGTTCGGATCACCTACAGCTTTACATGAACATAATAAGCCCAGGGGCTCAAGATAGCCTCAAATTGCTTAGTATTATGATTGACCACACTGGCAATTTGTTCATTGAGCATTATCCAAAACCCTTTTGTCTATATAGTGAGATATACACCAAAGTATTTTTCCAGGATCGGGCTATAGAAAGTTTTGCAGCCAAGATCATTAAGGAAGATCAGTCACTGCTTGGAGCAGGGAAGACGCTTAACTGGTTCATTTAACAGAGCGATATGGGGTTGTTGGGGGACCAGGATCTCTGAAACCTTCCATATCAAAGCAAATACCTTATTCTAGAAACCCCGTAATCTCAGACACTCTCATCATATACGGTAATAGTGCCAAGCAAGTGGCATCCACAAAAACATAGAGGTGAGGAAGACGGATAAAGCTTTGGCAAACGGAAAGGCAACATGTACTACCTAGTCAATACTTTGACATTGTCTTCCACTAGGGATACATTCAAAATACCCTTATAAGACAAATGGAAGGAAGAGTGCCAACATTCCATATCACTTTCAGAGGCTAGATCCGAATCCCATGCCTGCATGTAGGGAAATTTGTCAGGGGAGTCAAGCAGCAGCCTATGGATGGTAGATATACCTCCCTTGTGCCCTGATTCCTGGGTACATCATGTCTCATAAGGGGAGACCTTAGAAATCTTAGTCACCCACGGGCCTAGGAAATGCAAGAAATTGGAAATTTGAAGAAATCAAAAGATTTCCGACGAGGGCATTTTCTCTTTGAAACAACAATGGGCTAGTGAAAATTGGCCGCAAGGGGTCACAAAGTGCCCATTTATGTATAGGCCCTTATTGAGCCACCAGTGGAAAGTCTCAGGTTCCTGACCAGGGGAGAAGGCGGGATTGTTAAACACATGGTTTATAGGGTGAAAAGGTGTGACCAGTCTCACACTCTATCCCAGACAGCCAAAGAATTAGATAAAGTGGGAGCCAATATGGGCAATCTACGCATTGCTAATTGCCATTTGACATAATCCAGAGGTACCCCGCTCACCGCCACCTGTTCAATCGCGATCCAATCTGGCTTTTCCGTGTGAGCATATACTGTGGAGAGCTAGGCTACCTGTGCTGCCTGGTAATACCTAGGCAGATAGGGGAGACCTAGGCTGTTTTTTTTGTGCAAATAAGACTTGATTGGAGAGACTATGACTCTTGCCCCCCCCCCCCCACACACACACATAGCGCACCAATTTTGATTGAAGTTTAGTAAGGTCTGACTAAACAATCGCTATAGGTAGTGAACGGGGTGGAGCTAGGATCACATGATGTCACCACTCACGGAGGTCGGCCGTCTTGAGGGTTGGAAACTTCCGGTTTTATCATCGATGTACATGCATGTTTATTTCTCACACATGGAGTGTATATTTTGAATTTGGATTTTTATTAAACATTTTTATTGAACATACTGTACCATGAGATGTTTCTCTGCTTTGTTGGCATTTTGAATTTGGTGGAGCCCCTGTAAAGTGGAATATGTTTGAAGTGGAAGGAGCTCTGGTGTCCGATATTTGAGTAATCGGATTTTTAATAAGCGCAAGTGCCCACTTATCTGGTGGTCCACAGCTAACGGTAAGAGGCAGTGTGTGTATACCCATTGGTGGAGGATTCCTCACAAGATCTTTTTCCTTGTCAAAAGAAGTTTATTGAGTATACAATGTTATAAAGATACATAAAGTAAGTTTACAAGGATCTATAAAGTAAGCTCATTGTTTTACAGTAGGGTTTATATAGGTAAATATCATGGAATTTCAAATATTAAACATCGGGTTCACGTAAACCTAAATTAAAGATATATATCATTTCCTTAGTTACTTTTGTAGGTATTTAAATGATTTATACCTACTATACATATTGTTTACAAGTAGAGTGTATATAGGTCAAATAAATTCTGATAATGAGCTTTAATCGTAAGGTGGAGAAAAGGAAAGAGAAAGAAGAAAAAGGGTTGAAAGGTAGAGGTATGGTCCACAAGGTTGTCCCGCTCGTCAGTTTATTATTCTTTTTAGTTCTCTTTGAAGCCTTAGAATGGGTGTCTCTTTAAGTCATTTAATCTGTTACCATGGCAACAGGACAGAGTCATTGAAGTTTGACAGGAACTGTTGTTTTATCCAAGGATGCCAAAGTTTTTCAAATTTTGGAATTTGATTTTGATCGATGGCTACCATCTTAGCATGGGACATTGTATTATTCATTCTGTGAATTGTTTCTGCTAGTACCAATATAGGAGATTTCCATGCCTTGGCCACTGTTTGTTTTGCAGCCGTTATTAGTTGGATCATAAGTTTGAATTGAGAGAGTGTTAACCATTCCGGTTTTAGATTAAGTAAAGTTAAATATGGATCTGGTTGTATTATTTTTTTAAATATTTTAGATGCAATCACGAAGACTTCCTTCCAGAAGGTTTGGATTACTGGGCACGTCCACCATATGTGTAAATATGTGCCAATTTCTGGGCATCCTCGAAAACAAAGAGCTGAGGTATTAGGTGAATATTTTGCCACTCTAGCGGGTACAAGGTACCAGCGAGTTAGGACTTTATAATTTGTCTCCAGTGCTAAGATGTTGGGTGAAGATGACTTAGATGTGAGCCATATGTTAGACCAGTCCGTGTCTTCTAAAGTTCGTCCCAGGTCCTCCTCCCACCTCTGAACGTAAGAGGGTCTATTAAGATTTGCTACTCCATATAATTGATTATAAAGTGATGAAATTGTACCTTTAGCAAATGGATCTTTTGTACAGATTGATTCAAAAATGGATAATTGGGATAATGGTGTATCCCCTTTAGGAATGGTGTATAGAAATTTTTGATTTGGAGATATCTAAATATCTCAGAGTTTGGTAGATCATATTTTTCTCTAAGCGATGGCAATGAAAGGAATGATTTAGATGCTATGAAGTCATTTAGTGTCTGAATGCCTGATGTTGTCCAAGCTTTAAAAGAATTTGGGTAGATCCATGCCGGATAAAAGGCCGGATTTCTGATAAAAGAAAGGAGAGGTTTGTGTGGAGATTGTAATTGATATTTGGTTTTTAGTTTATCCCAGAGAGATAAGAAGTGTTTAGTTATGGGATTATGAATTTTAAAGCGGTCTTTAGGATCAAGCCATAATAAATTTGATATTAATAGAGGGTCATTTTCTGAAGCCTCTATAAATACCCATAATGGGATTTCCTGTTTTGCATGGTATTTGGACAGACTGGCCAAATGTGCTGCTCTGTAGTAGTTAGTAAAATTAGGGTATCCCAGGCCTCCTTTATTTTTGGGAAGATGTAGTGTGTGTATAGGTATACGTGGTTTAGAAGAGCCCCATATAAACGAAGTTGCTCTTTTTTGTACTATTCTCAAAAAATAGGAAGGAATTGGAATAGGGAGGACTCTGAATAGATAAAGCAATTTGGGTAGAATAGTCATTTTGATTGCATTAATCTTCCCTATCCAGGATAAAGGAAGTTGCGACCATTGTTTTATTAGATTTGTGATCTGTCTTAATACAGGAGGATAATTGGTTGAGAATAAGTCAGAATGAGATGCTGTTAAATGAATTCGAAGATATGGGATTGATTTTTGTGCCCATGTAGCCGGGATCAATTCCATGTTCGTGAGTGAAATATTAAGCACTAGGCATTTCTTAGGATTAATCATAAGGCCGGATAGGGCTGCAAATCCATCAAGAGCTGGTATTAAGTTAGGACCAGAGACCTGTGGTGATGATAGAAAAAGTAATATATCGTCTGCAAATATACATAGTTTGTGTGTAATACCTCCTACTTCAATGCCAGTTATAGTTTGGTTTGTTCTGATGTATTGGGCCATGGGTTCGAGTATAAGGGAAAATAATAAGGGAGATAATGGGCAACCCTGTCGGGTACCTCTTTCGATATTAAAGGCTTCAGATTTGTATCCAGCATATTTTATATAGGCTTTGGGTTTATTATATAATGCTTTGATCCATGTTAAAAAGTGGGGTCCAAAACCCCATTTTTGTAATGAATATTGCATATATTGCCAGGATACTGTGTCAAATGCCCTCTTAATATCGAGAGATAGAAAACATAAAGGGATTTTCCGTTTTTTAGCAATATGTGCCAATAACACTGCCCTGCGTATATTATCACCTGCCTGTCTATTTGGCATGAAGCCTACTTGATCTCTATGTATTAATTTTCCTATAATGCTATTGAGGCGTTTTGCTATTATTTTTGCTAATAATTTAATATCGAGGTTTAACAGAGAGATAGGCCGATAATTCACACAGGAAGTATCATCAGAAAGGGGTTTTGGGATCATACAAACAATTGCCATTAGTGTTTCTTGCCGAAAAGAATGTCCATCTAGAAGTTTGTTAAAAGTTTCAGTGAGAATGGGAGAGAGTATTTCTGAGAATGTTTTATAGTATAAAGCCGAGTAGCCGTCTGGGCCTGGTCTTTTGTTAAGTTTTAGGTCTTTTATGGCGTTAGCAACTTCATCTATAGTTATAGGCTCATCCAAACTGCTTTTTTGATTCTGAGATAACTCAGGTAAGGTTATTTTTGAGAAGAAGGATTCAGCCTCTGTAGGATTAAATTCATTGCTTGTCTTGTATAAAGTTGCGAGATGTGAGTGAAATTTATGGACTATTTTAACTGGATTACAAGTGTAAACATTTTTTGATAATTTCAAATGTATTGGTTTGAAAGATTTGTTAGTTGAATTTAATGCCCGAGCCAAATATGTACCTGGTTTGTTTGTATTCATGTAGAAATTGTGTTTGGAGCGTTTGAGGGATTTATCAACTGACTCAGTGAGAAATAGATCGTATTCCAATCTAGATTTTTCCAGATGAGATTTTGTACTCTGAGATGGATTATCTTGAAATGATATGTAGGCTGCATTAAAATTGAGTTCTAGTTTTTTTGCTAGATTTTTGCGTTCCCGTTTAAATAGTGCCATTTGTCTTTGTATTGTACCACGCAAGACAGGCTTATGAGCTTCCCACAGTGTTATTGGGGAGATGTCTGTTATATTATTAATTGATATGTATTCTTTAAAGCTTGTTCAATGGCCATCTGATGTAGTGGGTGTTTGAGCATTATGTCCGGTAAGTACCACGTTGGGTCATGCGCTTTTGGTATGGCTGAGGCTATAGTAGTGTATACTGCATTATGGTCAGACCACGGAATCGGAATTATATCTGATGCAATAATTTCTGGTATCATTACATAGTTACATAGTTACATAGTTAGTAAGGTTGAATAAAGACACCAGTCCATCCAGTTCAACCTGAGTGAGTGTGGGTCTACAACCCTGACCCTTGTCCCTAACCCTGAACATTGCACACTCACATCAATCCCTACCCTCAATCCAAGGTCCCCATTCATATACTAGGGCCAATTTTGGACAGAAGCCAATTAACCTACCAGCATGTCTTTGGAGTGTGGGAGGAAACCGGAGTACCCGGAGGAAACCCACGCAGACACAGGGAGAACATGCAAACTCCAGGCAGGTAGTGTTGTGGTTGGGATTCGAACCAGCGACCCTTGTTTACTGCTAGGCGAGAGTGCTAACCACTGCACCGCTGTGCCGCCCTATTGTTAGAAAAATATGATCTATTCTGGTGAAGGTTTGATGAGGGTGCGAGAAATAAGTGAATTTCTTTTTCATTGGGTTACTTTCTCTCCACGAATCTACCAGATTGTATTTGGAAAGAAGTTGAGAAAAAGGTAATCTAGAGGTTATTTTGGATGGTGTAAAAGGTGATTTATCTAGAAATGGGAGGAGGACCTGGTTCGAATCCCCACACATTATCACTGTTCCTATTTTGTGTGTATTAATCACTTGTAATATATGTGAGAGGAATGGTGTAGGTTGTTTGTTAGGAGCGAAGTAGGAAATCACCGTAATTGCTGTATCTATTATATAACCCATGAGCATCAGGTATCTACCTTCTGGGTCTTTAATTTCTGATGATAATGTGAATGGTGTGGATCGGTGAAATGCAATTAGAGTACCCCTTTGTTTGGTACAGGCAGAAGCCGTGTAAATTTGTTGATAAAAAGGAGAAATATATTTTGGAGTAGAATCTTTGGTGAAGTGTGTTTCTTGGAGGCATACTATGTGAGCCTTCTTGTTATGGAAAGTATGGAAGGCTTTGGTCCTTTTTTGAGGGACATTTATTCCCTGAACATTCAGGGAAAGTATATTCAGTGGTGCCATGGCAATAGATCAAATAGTTTTGACTTACTTTTTGTTATGCAGAGCTGACTGTGTGGACTGAAGAGATGAATAGATAGAAAAGAAACCAGTGAATTCTGGAGTAAAGAGTAAACAAAAAACATATGAGATTAGATGATACATTGTATAAATTATTTTTTGCAAGTAATCACAATTTACCCGTGAAAGAGAATAAATATCTCTCTCAGGGGAATAAGTGCCTTCGTCACACTCCCACATAATATGGTTGGGAGAATGAGGAGGGCTAATGGGGGTACACGGATCTTCCGCTTACAGGAGAGAAGTGCTATGTCAAAAGACATCAAAATGATGTTTCATTAATTGGAGTGCAGAATATCGTTTTTGTTGAAATTATTTATTCCAGGGTGGTTGTATATGGTTAGTCTTGCCCTAGGCTAAATAATTCAGTTAGAAAGGTACTGTTAATAACTTTGGTATTGATGAAGATAATTTGAATTATTTTGGGATTTTAACCCTTTTAGAGTAAACAATTACATATTTTATTCATATGTAACTGTTTAGATATGTTAACTCATACAATTGAGGTTGTATTGCTTTAGATTAGAATAAACAAAAACATAGTTCTAGGAACTAGTTAGGTAATAATATATTTGTTTTAAGAAATGAAAGAAAAAGCTTCCATTACTTCTGGATTATTGAACATATTTGTCCTAAAAAGTAATAAATCTATTGTTATTACCTGATAATATATAACTGAACAAGATTTTCCTTATTTCACTTATATATTCTAAAGCTATATGAATCAGAAGTAATAAGAAATATAACTGGAATGTAACATGATCCCACACAGTGTGTGACTATCAGAATGCAGTTACATTCAGTTATAAATATAGGTTTTTTATAGAGAACCATCTCTTAGTATAATAAATGAAGAGATATCAGGAATTAGGATGTCAGTCCATTGAATCTTCTTGGTCCATGGATGATGTGGCATAACGGCCTCTTTTGTGAGAATGATGATTCCCATTTTGTTCTGAAATTTTCTGGGTGCTGCCTGAAGGTGAAGATGATGCCATTCTTCTGCGTGTGGGAGAGTTGCTGCTTGTGGGTTCTGTCAGATTTAATTTTAAAAGGGTTTGTTGTAGTTCATCTGCTGATCTCCTTCTGTAAATTGTACCTTGGTAGTTAAATCTGACTGAAAAGGGGAAGCCCCATTGATACATAATGTTGTGGCGTTGCAGTTCCATTAGTTGGGGTTTCATGGATCGTCTTTTAGTAATAGTAAGTTGGGATAGGTCAGCAAAAATTTGATAATTGTGTCCTTGAAAATGAAGTTCCTTTTTTTCTCTTGCAGCAATTAGTATTTGTTCTTTCGTTCTGTAATAATGAAATTTTGTGATTATATCACGTGGGGGTCCATCTTTCTTTTTGGCTGTGAGGCTCTGTGTACTCTGTCCAGTTCTAAACATTCAATAGGGATATCTGGCTTTAGTTCTTGTAATAGAGCAGTAATAGTAGATTGCAGGTCTGTCACAATTTCAGGTATTCCCTTTATGCGCAAGTTTGAACGTCTGGCTCTATTTTCGTAATCTTCGAGCTTAGTTTGAAGTATTAAATTCTCTTTTTTTAATTGTTCCAATTCTGTTATATTTTCTTGGGTTGTAATTTCAATTTCATCCATTTTTATTTCTAAGGCTGCGGTGCGGTTTCCCAGCTCTCTTATTTCTTTGGTTAGGCTTTTTGTTATTTGGTCTGAGGTTTGTTTTAAAGCCTTATGAAGCATCTTTTCAAATTGTAATAATATTACTGGGGATACTGAGGAGGCTTGTGGAGAAGTTTGTGAGAGGATTTGTTCTGTATCTGACTCAAATGGAGAGTCTTGCTGTGACATTTTCTGTCTGTGAGAGCGCCCTGATGCTGTATATTGTGAGGTGACTGGAGCTGCTTCAGCTGCAGTGAGTGCCTGTGAGCTCTTTGTGAGGTGATTTTTATTTCTGCCACGGTTTCCTCCCAGTACCATATTTCCTGCCCAAACTTTCACAGTTTGTTCCCTGGGGCAAAAAGGTTAAAATGGATACCTTTTGAGCCTGCAGGCTCCGCTTTGTCCTTCTCTTCTCTCCTCAGCGGTGTGGAGCTCTAACAATGCATGTCTGCTCCGCTAGGCTCCGCCTCCTGCCCCCCCTCACAAGATCTTTTTATCACCATTTGGATCTCACATTATCTGGACTTCTCTTATTATGAACTCTCTTTTTAATCACCTTTGAATAATCCTTTACCGCTGTACCCTTTGTGTGTTTTGAATATCATTTCGCTACCAGTGTATTGTGTCAGCTGCTTGTGGATTTTATTGTTTGTAAGCAGGTTACATAGTTACATAGTTAGTCAGGTTGAAAAAAGGCAAAAGTAAAAAAAAAGTCCATCTAGTTCACCCAAAAAAAAAAAAAAAAAATCATACAATATCATATACACAATCCTTCACCCACAGTTGATGCAGAGGAAGGCAACAGGAAACAGCAAAGCATGCTCCAATTTTCTACAGCAGGGGAAGAAAATTCCTTCCTGATCCCCCGAGAGGCAATTGAATTTTCCCTGGATCAACTTTACCTATAAATGTTAGTACCCAGTTATATTATGTACATTTAGGAAAGAATCCAGGCCTTTTTTAAAACAATCTACTGAGCTGGCCAGAACCACCTCTGGAGGGAGTCTATTCCACATTTTCACAGCTGTTACTGTGAAGAAACTTTTCCATTTTTGGAGATGAAATCTTTTTTCCTCTAGACAGAAAGAGCGTCCTCTTGTCCTCTGTGATAACCTTAACTGCTTAAGGACTGGAAGGATTTGCCCCCTTATGACCAGGCCATTTTTTGCGATACAACACTGCGTCAATTTAACTGGCAAACGCTTGTACCCAAACAAAATTAATGTCCTTCTTTCCCACAAATGGGGATTTTAGGTGGTATTTGATCACTTCTGCGGTTTTTATTTTTTGCGCTATGAACAAAAAAAAGACCGACAATTTTGAAAAAAAAAAGCAACATGTTTACAAAAATATAAAAAAAGAATTTCTTCCTCAGTTTAGGCTAATATGTTTTCTTCTACATATTTTTAGTAAAATAAATTCCAATTAATGTATTTTGATTGGTTTGCGCAAAAGTTATAGTGTCTGCAAAATAGGGGATAGATTTTTGGCATTTTTATTTTTTTTTATTTTTTTTACTAGTAATAGCAGCGACCTGCGATTTCATCATGCCTCTGATGATATCCACATAGGATGAAACATGTCAGGCTGGTTGATGCAAGCACGCTGAGAGCCGCGGATTGTTCCTGTATTTTTGCGATGAATTTTACTTCCTACCTGTAAGTAGACTACAATAAATCTTGACTGTTTTACCTTACGGACGTCACTATTGTTGCTTTCTTTTCATTGGTTTATTCCTGTTGATGACTGCACCAATGCATCTATCGTTAATGTGAGTCCTGAGCCTGTGATATGTGGTGACCTGATTGCTTCCATGCTGTGCCCACCAAAGATAGAGTGTACCATTTGGATTTGCTGCTGACCTTCTGCACCTTATGAGTACATCGCTTATTGTTTATATCTTTCTGGTAAGCAGACTGATAGCACGTTGGGTGTGGTGTGCTTTTCCTTTACACACTGAAGTCTGGTGGAGTTTTCCATGTCATCTTTATTGCCGATTGAGTTCCATGGACTATTATCTATATTTGGACATTTATTTTATTTAAGCGCTGCATTCTGACCTTTATATTTATGTTTGATGAAATCTACAAACTATGCCAGCTGCTTTTTGATGCTCTTTTTTAGTTAGCGCAGATATTTATTTTACTTGTTTTTTTCAAAGAAGGGGTTAACACTAGGGGTGATCAAAGGGTTAAACGTGTTCCCTGGGAGATGTTTCTAACTGTATAGGGGCTAGGCTGGCAGGAGGAGGAGAGAGATCGCTGTTCCTAAACACTAGGAACAAACGATCACGCTCAGCTCCCCTGTCAGAATTGGGAATCGCCGTTTTTACACTGTCAGATTCCCGTTCTGTCCCTGTGTGAAACAATCGCGGGTGGCCGGCGGACATCGCGCCCACCGGCCAAGTGTATGGATGCCTGCTATATCTATTACATGAAGCGACGTACAATGACCAATGCCAACCTTCAGCAGTACAACTGTGGCGGCTGGTCTTTAAGTAGTTAAAGTGAATAACTCAACACCAAGTTCACTATATTGACCACTTATGTATTTGTACATGTTGATCATATGCCCCTTAATCTCCTCTTCTCAAGAGAGAATACATTCAGTTCCTCTAATCTTTCCTCATAGCTGAGCTCCTCCATGCCTCTTATCAGTATGGTTGCCCTTCTCTGCAGTTCCTCCAGTTCCCCGATATCCTTTTTGAGAACTGATGCCCAAAACTGAACTGCATATTTCAGATGAGGTCTTACTAATGATTTTTACAATGATATCTCTCTCTCTCTGGAGTCCATACCTCTCAATACAAGAAAGAACTTTGCTTGCTTTGGAAACCACAGCTTGGCATTGCATGCTATTATTGAGCTTATGATCTACCAATTCCCCCAGATCCTTCTCCTCTATGGATTCCTCAAGTTGTACTCCCCCTAGTATGTATGATGCATGAATATTCTTAGCACCCAAGTGCATAACTTTACATTTATCAACATTAAACCTCATTGTCCCAATAAGACAGTGCATTGAGGTTGGCTTGTACATTGGAGACACCCTGTAAGGACGTTATTCCACTGCATAGCTTGGTGTCATCTGCAAAGACAGAAATTGTACTTTTAATCCCAGACCCTATATTAAAAAGATATTAAAAAGTAAGGGTCCCAAAACTGAACCTTGGGGTACACCACTGATAACCTTAGATCATTCAGAGTAAGAATCATTAGCCACTATTCTCTGAATTCAGTTTTTTTAGCCAGTTTTCTATCCATTTACAAATTGATCTTTCCAAGCCTGTAGACTTTACCTTACACATTAGTTGTGTGTGGGGAACTGTGTCAAACGCTTTTGCAAAATCCAAGTATACCACATCCACAGCCACCTCTCTGTCCAAGGGTTTACTTACCTCCTCATAAAAAGAAATCGGGTTTGTTTGACAACTTCTGTCTTTCATGAATCCATGCTGTCTGTTACCTAAAGTATTTTTCTCCAGCAAGAACTCGTCTATGTGGTCTTTTATTAAACTCTCCAGTGTCTTCCCGACTATAGAAGTTAAACTATCAGGTCTATAGTTACTTGGTAAAGACGTTGATCCCTTTTTAAATATGGGCACCACATTGGCCCTACACCAATCCAGTGGTACCATTCCAGTCATTAACGAGTCCCTAAAAATTAGAAACACTGGCTTTGAAATGACAAAGCTCAATTCTTTTAGGATCTGTGGGTGAATGTCATCTGGTCCAGGTGCCTTATCCACCTTTATGCTGTCTAAATATTTCTGGACCATATCACTTTTGAGCCATTGTGGATCATTTGGGGCTGTGCCAATACCACCCTGATTATGGACATGAGCTCCCCCATACTCCTTTGTAGACACAGAGCCGAATAAACTATTTAATAAATTTGCCTTCTCTTTGTCCCCAGTCACCCACTCTAAAATATTTTGTAAAGGGCCTACATGCTCAGACCTGACCTTTTTATTATTAATATATTTGAAGAATTTTTTGTAATCTGTTGTTCATTTTAAATTTTTGCATCCTTGATGTCCTTTTTACATATTCTGTTATATTATTTGTAGCATTTAAATGATTATAGTGTTCCTTAATTTTTATATTTTTAAAAGCTCTTTTCTTATTATTTATAGCCATTTTAACTTTGAACGTGCACTACGTAGGTTTTATTTTTCGCCTTTGAAACTTATTGCCCATGGGAATATAGTTTGCAGTGAGTTTGCATACAGTCTTTTTGAAGAATTCCCATTTTTGTTTTTTGTCCATTGGTGCCAATATTCCTTCCCAGTCTAAATCTTGGAGAGCAGCCTCAATCTTTGGAAAATTTGCTCTCTTAAAGTTAAGTGTTTTTATCTTTCCTGTATGTGTTTGTTGCTTACAGCTAACATTAAATGAAATCATGTTATGGTCACAGCTACCCAGATGTTATTTTATATGAATATTGGTACTGTAATAAGCTCTGCATGGTTTGAGATTACCAGGTCCAGCAGAGCGTAATTCCTAGTTGGGGCCTCAATAAACTGGACCATAAAATTGTCATGTAATAGGTCTATACATTTGTTCCCTTTAACTGTCCCAGCAGTGCCATTACCCCAGTCAATTTCTGGGTAGCGTCAGAGAAATAATAGAAACAGAACTTGCCAGTATCGGAATGTTCCTGTGCGTCTGCACGGCAGAATCGCGTTCCGGTGCATGCGGGTGCGCGATGTAGCGAAACGGCGCGCGTGGGTTCATGACACGGCGCAACGGCATAACGGCGCACGAGCATACACGCATTAGCGTTACACCCCCATGCTGGCCTATAAAAGACTGATCTGTTCCTTGTATAACTGCTGGTTTGTTTTTCAGCTTCCTGTGTTCCGTTCCTGAGTTCTGCTGCCTGTATTTACCTGCTGTGACCCGGATTGACTTGACCTACTCTGCCTCTCTCCAGTGCTTTGACCCCGGCTTGTTTAAGGACCTCTCTATTACCTGCCTGCTGTGTTTGACCCTCAGCCTGTCTTAAGGATTCTCATGCCTTCCTGTGTATGACCCCGGCTTGTCTAATGGACTCCTCTGCTATCTACTTACAGTGCACGACCCCCGGCTCACCTTCAGGACTTCTCTGCTGATTTACTGCTGTGTTTGACCCTCGGCTTGTTTAAAGGCCTTCCTTATCCACCTGCTTCCAGTGTATGACCCCGGCCTGCACCACAGACTTTCGCCTACTGAGTTCTCCGTGCCTGACCTCCAGCGCTCAGCCCAGTCCCAATCTCTACTGGGTCTTGTGGGTTAGAGCCCCAGCCGGGCCTCCTACTTCAGTCCAGGTGACGCTGCTCCACATCTCCACTCTGCAGGAGTCCTCTTTTCAAGAACCATCTACCTGCTGGCGACCCATGCCTCTCTGTGCCCTATACCCTCTGTACCACTTCCAGAGGTAGAGTGCGCTTAGCTGCAAGGGAAGCCAATCCCAGCATTTCGGCTTCGGTGAGTACCGTGATACGTAGTTAAAATCCCCCATTACTATCACTGTCCAAGCCTTTGCAGCCCTTTCCATCTGTGCAAGGAGCTGAGTCTCTACCTCCTCATTAACACTCCAGGTCCTCTTTCACACTGACTTTGAGATCACTTCTCACATAGAGACAGACACCACCACCCCTCTGTTTTACCCTGTCTTTCCAAAAGAGAGCATAGCCAGGAATATTAAAAGCCCAGTCATGAGAACAATGAAGCCAATATTCAGCAATACCAATTAAATCATAGTTCTCCTTGTGCACCAGAGCTTCCAACTCACCTATTTTGCTTGGCAGACTTCTGGCATTGGTGAACACACACTTTAATTCATTGCCACATAGGTTCATTGTTATTTTGCACAGTGAACAAAAGTAATATAAAATACGGGGCAAAAGTGTAATTTTTATGAAATGAATGTTACCCAACCAGGACAAATAATGACCTGCCCATCTCTGAAGATCCTCCTCCAAGTTCTTATATAAAGGGGGATAGTTGGCTTTATAAAGAGAAGATACTGAGGGTGTCAACCGAAACCTTAAGTAAGGGACAGTCAGACCTCCAGGTAAACAGAAATGCATCCTGTAGTCTGGAAACCAGGGACACAGGCAAATTGATGTTCATATTGACTGATTTGTGCTCATTCACCTGGAGGCCTGAGGCCAACCCAAAGGATTGTAAAAGCTGAGTCAAGTTAGGGAGAGAAATTAGAGGCAAGGTGAAAAACAAAAGCAGATAATTTGCAAATAGTGCTTATTTGTGATTGCGCCCATTGCAATTTACCCCATGAATATTGGAATCTGACCTGATTGCAATCAAAAATGTCTCAATCGCTATGGCAAATATAAGGGGGGAGAGGGGGCACCCCTGTCTAGTGTCCCTAGTGATTGGGATAGGATCAGAGTGGAATCCCTGGCCACTGGGTGTGAATAAAGCACTCATAACGATCTGACAAAGTCAGTGCCAAAGCCCCACTCCTTCAACAGCCCACATAGGTACAGCCAGGAGACTGAATCGAACGCCTTTTGGAGATCGATGGACAAGAGCATACCAGACTGGGGCTGTGCTCCCATCCACCCCAGTTGCAACATCTAAATAAGATCAACCGTGCAATGTACTTGATCTGAACCATACCTATCAGGAATGTACCCCACTTGGTCTTTATGAATGTAGGTGTTTATAAAGGACACAATTCTATTGGCTAGAATTTTTGTAAGCAGCTTAATCACTTGCCACCCAGACCAATTCTGACATTTCTCTCCAACATGTAAAAATCATAATTTTTTTGCTAAAAAAATTACATAGAACCCCCAAATATTGGGGCGTGTCCCGATGTGAACAGAGGAGGACGTGCTGGTGTAGAGCTCCGCAAATCCTGCCACAATCCATCGCCATCCTTGCCACAGGAAACCTTGGTGAGCTGCCAAATCTACCCTACCTGTCCCTGGGCATCCCCTCTCTCATCCCCAGCCTGTATTGAGGAGCTCGGCCGGACGGTGGGATCTCCACCCGGCCCGATCTGCAAAAGCCACGGCCCGTCGCCATCCTAAGCCCACAGAACCTCCAATATCCACCCATCTGCCCCTGGGCATCCCTTACCTTAGCTCCAGCCTGTATCGAGGAGCCTGGCAAGCTGATTAGGCCTCCACCCGGCCCACGACCTGCTTCACACAGCCGCGGCCTGCCGCCATCTTGAGGCCTACAGAGCCTCCAGCATCCTCCGGCCTAGAGTGCCACGATCCGCGGGACGAAAGGCCGCCCGTCCTCATCCACCTGTGACCCCATCTCTGGAGGGGACGGATCGGCTGGGAACCCATCTGGGGATCCCTGACGGCCTACTCCACATCTCCGCGGACGCCGCCATCTTGAGGCCTACAGGGCCAACCGCATCCTCCTCACCCAGGTGCAGCAATATATAGAAAAGCTGTCATCCGGACAATCCACCGCCATCCTGCCACTGCTACATCCCGGCTTACACCACTTGCTCTGGCATATCCTCCAGGACATTGAAGGCAACAATTACAACTGCCTATTGGGAGCATATCTGGCTCGGACGAGCTTACCCTGTGACTGTCCTTTGCTATCCGGCCTCGAGGCCCACCGCCATCTTGAGGCCTGCGGTCCCTTCTCCCTGGCACTCTACATCCTGCAGGGAATTCAATAGCCATCCCAAAGAACATACCCGCCTCACCCTCGGCGGGCATCGGCTGTCTCCGCAGCGGCAATCGGCTATCTGGGATCCACCGGAGGGTATCTGAGCTCCGCTCGCCATACGGCCTAACACCGCGCCGAAGCCTGTGGCCTGTCGTTCCAGCTCCCGGGCTCATCAGTGGCCACAGTGAGTAACAACAATCTTCCTACCACCTCCCTGTATAGCAGAAGCCCCTGACAGCGTCCACTTGCTGATTCATCCCCTGTGCCCAGTAGATCACACAAAGCCCCGATAGGAGCGGCACCCACTCAGGCGGCAGCCTTGTAGGAAAGACCGCGGCTTCGGCCTACACCCGGAAGCCGGCGGCCATATTGGGACTCCTTCTACACCTCATCATTTTCTCTTTCATCACTCTTCCAGAACGGTGTGTGAACGTGGGCATAGCACAATCTCACCCAGCCACCTCTCCCTTCAGCGGATCTGCTAAAGCAACCTTCACAAAAGCCACCTCTATTGGATGGGTGGACAGTTGCAACCATAGCCTATTAAGATGGCGGACACCTAAGACCTAGGCTCTGGCCCCCATCCGTACATCAAAACATCCCGCTATGCTACTTTAGCAACCACAGACCCGGGAGTTATATCCACTGTTCGGGGATTCACTTAGCTACATCCCGACCGGTCTATGGGGAAGATCGGTGATCAGAGGCACGTATATCGAGGTCACAACTCACAGGACGCAACCAAGCCCAACCAGTCTATGGATCGCTTTCTCCGTAAGCCGCAATCCCCAGCTCCAAATATCCCATCATACGCTGCGGTCCTAACTGATACGATCGCGACTAATACGATCACATTGGCTAGTTCCCCTTCGCCCACCACAGACCAGCCCCATCATTCAGGATCTACCCACCTACCCGTCCCCCCCACCAATATGTCTCAACCTGTGACAGTAGACGTGTTGGACACCAAGCTGCAAGCTTTGCTCCACAGCATCACCCAGACCATCACCAAAGAAGTCAGCAAACTTGCTCATGAACTTAGGGGTGAGATAGACCAATTGGGGGAGCACACAGATACGCTGGAGTCCAAGTTTGACGACATGGTCCACTATATACATGCACTAGAAGAAGAAAACGTCACTTTAAAAAATTCAGTTACACAACTACAGACGCAACAAGAGGATCTCGAAAACAGGGAGAGACGTCAAAATCTACGGATTCGAGGGGTTCCCGAAAATGTCCCTGACAAGGAAATTCGTCCCTATCTCTTGGACCTCTTTGTAACGCTTGCTCCCCACATCCCTGACATAGACTGGCGACTCGACAGGGCCCACAGATCACTGGCTCCTAAGCCCCCTCCAGGTGCCAATCCCAGGGACATCATTGCTCGCTTTCATTTCTATGAGAGCAAGGAGGCTCTGAGCGTAGCTACCCGTAATAGATCCCGAGTGGAGTTTAAAGGTGCGAAGATTCAAATTTTTAACGACTTGTCTCCTATTACCCTGGGAAAACGTCGAGCTCTAAGACCAGTTACATCTCACCTACAACAACACCAAATCCCCTATAGATGGGGTTTCCCCTTCCGCTTGTCAGTCAACAAAGATGGGACTCAACATTCAATGAGGGACTTGCAGGAATGTGAGTCCTTTGTCAGGAACCTAGGTCTACCCCCGATCCCGGATGAAGATTTTCAGCCCCAACTCCCACCTTCCCGGATTCTGTCCACACCTGCAAAGATCTGGACCCCAGTTCGTCAAAGATCGCGGAAAACACCTGTCACTCCTCTAGGAGCAACATCATCAAAGGGTCCCACCTGAGGTTCCTATTTGACTCAAATCTGGTTTTACCTTTGCCATGCTGGGCCACGTTCCTCTTTTATCTTGCACGGCCTCGGACTCCCTGTTCAAAGTCCACAGTTTTACCTTGGTTGCCTTACAATTCATATAATCCTCGACTCTATAGCCATCTATATGTTACAGGTGGATTGTTCTGTTAATTGATGTTCGGTTGGGGCCGAGCCTACGTATCTGGTTTCGTAGGTTGACATGCCCCCCCTTTTTTCCATTTTTTCCATTTTTTCCATCATGGTCACGACCCAAAAAGGTGACCCCCTTGGGGAAAAAAATATTTTTTCAGTTTTTTTTTTCTTTTTACTACAGATCCTTTTTGATCCTATTCAGGTTCTAGTTTTATTTTTTATTTTTACATTTTTTTCTATTTTTTTTTCATTTTTTTTTCTCTCTGGCTTTCTTTTTCCAAAAACTTTTGTAAGGGATCTTTTTTTTGATCCAATATTGGTATACAGAGGCTCCTTTGCCATTTTTTATACATGTCCATCTGAATGCATATATTGTCTATGTTTCAACTTCCCACTCATCATAGTATACACATCTTCGCCCTATTGTGATTGCTCCCACTGCTTTGTGCTCATATTTAAAAAATGGCTGTAAGTGTTTTTTCCTGTAACGTTAAGGGTTTAGGCTCTATACGCAAGCGTTGGCTGGCGCTGAGGGAGTTCAAATCTTCAAAGGCTGATGTGATCATGGTTCAGGAGACGCATTTTAAGACAAATGGTACATTTAAATTTGCTTCCAAACAATTTCCTACCGCCTTTATAGCCTCTGACCCTTCTGGGAAGGCTGGGGTAGCTATTTTGTTAAAACGCTCCTCATCTATTCAGGTAAAATCCTCTTACGCTGACCCCCAGGGCAGATTTATCCTCCTGAATTGTGATCACAATAACGTCTCCTTCACCCTGGCCAACGTTTATGCACCCAATACAGGTCAGATTGGGTTCATGGATATTTTCTTTGATCAACTCCAGTCTTATTGTCAACCATATTTAATTATTGGAGGAGACTTTAATATGTGTATGTCACCTACTAAAGATAGACTCGCCCTTTTTTCACATGCTCCATCCCCTCAGGTTCAGCGGCTTTCCACGGCATTCCAGAAATTGATAAGATCCCACAATCTGTTTGACACGTGGAGGATAAAACATCCACTAGCCAAACAATTTACCTTTTATTCTCCACCTCATAAATTATATACCAGACTAGATCATTTCTTTGTCTCAGCCCCCCTTTTACCCTATGTGGTGAATTCCGAAATACACCCTATAACATGGTCTGATCATGCACCCATCGCTCTAGATATCCTTCTGTCAAAACCTACACCTAGAACATGCCATTGGCGCCTTAATGAGTCTCTTCTCAAGGTACCTGAAATACATCTCCACTTACAGGGAAAGTTGAAGGAATTCTTTGAACTTAATGAGGGTTCAGTCTCTGGGGCGTCCACCCTATGGGAGGCCCATAAGGCCTTTTTCAGAGGAGAATGCATCTCTGCAGGCTCTCGTTACAAACGTGACCGTGAACTTCAGAGAACGTCCCTCTTAGACAATCTGTCTGAAGCAGAGAAACGCCTACTCAGCCTCCCTACGGTGACCCGCCTCAGAGCAGTGGTCTCTCTGCGCAACCGCATCAAATCCTTGGATCTGACTAAGTTTACTAAATCCAATTTATGGTCCAAGCAAAAGTTTTATGAGTTTGCCAACAAGCCTCATAGAATGTTGGTTAACAAACTAAGACCTAGAGCATACACTTCCACTCCTGACCATTTAATACAGTCTAACGGTGTTCCCACATACTGCCCTCGTAATATGTCAAGGGTCTTTGGTGAATTTTACCAAGGCTTATACAATTGTTTATCAACAGACCCGAATTTTCAATTCACCCAGGATAAATTTGACTCCTTCGTAGAATCCCTGAGACTCCCCACGATCTCCACTGAAGATCGCATAGGCCTAAATGCCCCCATTTCTGTGGAAGAAATCACTGAAGTAGTGAAACAACTCCCTAATCATAAAGCGCCTGGCCCTGATGGACTCTCCTACCCCTACTTTAAAGGTTTTCTGCCAGTTCTATTACCCCACATGGCTAATTTATTCTCCTCGCTAATGTCAGGTACAATACCCCACTCCCAATTCCTCCACGCCTTCATTACAGTCATTCCAAAGCCAGGGAAAGACCCCTCTTTACCTGATAACTATAGACCCATTGCCCTTCTTAATTCTGACTATAAAATCTTCACTAAAATTTTGGCCAAGAGACTCTCTTTGCTCCTCCCGTCGCTTGTACATGGGGACCAGGTCGGGTTTGTCCCCTCTAGACAGGCAGGAGACAACACTAGGAGAACGATCGATCTTATCGATCTCCTGACGAAAACTAAGAAACCTGCCTTGATTCTTAGCCTAGACGCTCAGAAAGCGTTTGACCGCTTGAATTGGTCATTCATGTTTGCTATCTTACATAAATATGGCCTCTCCGGTCCCTTTGTACAAGCGTTAAAAGCACTTTATTCTTCTCCTTCGTCCCAAGTGCAGATGGCTTCCCATATATCTCCTTCATTTACTCTAACTAATGGTACTCGCCAAGGCTGCCCCCTATCTCCCCTTCTTTTTATCCTTAGCTTAGAGCCCCTGGCAGAGGCCATTAGATCCCATCCAGACATAAGTGGAGTCCGGTTGAGACAAAGGGAATACAAATTATCACTCTTCGCAGACGATATCCTCTTAACTTTAACCCATCCTCACATATCACTTCCCTCACTCCACACAACTTTAGCCTTATTTGGGGATATTTCCGGTTATAAAATCAATTCAACCAAAACAGAAGCACTCCCTATTAATATCTCAGAAGATGCACTCTCGACTCTACAAGGTAATTTTAACTACCGATGGTGTCCTAAGTCACTAAAATACCTTGGAGTCTATTTGACCCCTTCGTATTCTACCCTTTTCCAAGCTAATTTTCCATCTATGTTCACTGAAATCAACAACTTATTGAAAACCTGGACGAAATTCCCTCTCTCCCTCTTAGGAAGGATAAATGTCCTTAAAATGTCGATCCTCCCGAAACTTTTATACCTTTTCGAAACCTTGCCAGTGATGATTCCATTGTCTCAGCTCAAAATCCTACAGAGAAGTTTTCTAAATTTTATATGGGATAATAAATCACATAGAGTGGCCAGCTCAGTACTTCTAACTTCCCAAAATAGAGGAGGCCTAGGAGCACCAGATATAATCAAATATTATTATGCTACACATTTGAGGGCTATAGCCTCTTGGACATCTAGGTTTGCTCCTAACCGCTGGTCCGAAATTGAGATGAGCATTACAATCCCAGCTCATCCATGCAGTTTATTATGGCCATCCACGGATAAATCCTTCGCCCAACTACGTAAGATATGCCTAAATCCAATGCTCTTTACCCTCTCGGTTTGGAAAAAATGTTCGGGCAAATTTTCACTCACATCCCATTGTTCCCCTTTAATAAACATCACCTTTAATCCAGACATTCCGGATAGCCTATCTTATGAAGCCATGTTGCCCTGGACAAAAGCAGGTATATTCCAGCTACGCCATATAGTTCATCCGATAACACGCAAAATACTTACCTTTTCAGAACTACAATCTAAACATGGAATTCCGCGGAATCTCTTTTACTCATTTCTTCAAATTCAACATTTCCTCTCCAAAAAACTACCACAACTGACACTTTCTATACCCACACAATTTGAATTGACGTGCTCCAGAGGTCCTCATGAACCCGGCCTGATCTCCACTATATACAAAATACTGCAAGAAACTCCCCCCCTTACAGAACACACCCACGCATACATGCGTAAATGGTCCCACATCTTAGATCGGCCTATTGCTCTACAAGAATGGAGGGAGATTTGGGAAGCTACTTCAAAAGTATCCAGATGTGTGTCCCACAAAGAAACAGCCTACAAAGTCTGTATGTTTTGGTATAGGACTCCAGATTTCTTGTTGAAGCACAAACTGACAACATCAGGCTTATGTTGGAGATGTGGTGTGTCCATAGGCACACATTATCATATATTTTGGGATTGCCCCGTTCTATTGCCTTTTTGGACACAGATCCACATATCATTAGAGAAGATCTTGAACATCTCTATCCCCTTTCACCCAATACACCTTCTGCTAGGCCTTCCGATCCCAAAAATGTCCAAACACCATAGGAAGTTGATGGCTTTCGTCTTACTAGCAGCTAAACGGGCCATTCCCCAATGCTGGTTGACCAAAGCTCCCCCTACTTTTGCTCAATTTCTAAATAACACAGGTGATATTCGTAGGATGGAACATCTTACGGCTATTATTGAAGAAACCCTTCCTAGTTTCGATAAAACATGGGAACCGTGGGATGCTTCTGAATATAATTTGGAGAAACCCAATCAGACATGATGTTCATGTAGCTAACCAATACCTAGAATAATTTAATGCTGGTCTTTTTTTTTTTTTTTTTTTCTCTCCTACACTAGATGTGTATATCTTATATGTCAATCACTAGTTATACTATTTCTACCCTTGTTTATTCATAGAATGTGATGAAGTGTTTTCCTTGAGATGGACTTCTTTCATATGTTATTCCATTTAATATGTGTGTATATTGTTATATCATTGTATAACATGGTAAACTTTCAATAAACAAACAATTAAAAAAAAAAGAACCCCCAAATATTATATATTTTTTTTTAGCAAAGATCCTAGAGAATACAATGGCGGTCGTTGCAACTTTTTTATCTGGCACGGTATTTGCGCAGCAATTTTTCAAACTCGTTTTTTGCTTTAAAAAGAAAACAGTAAAGTTAGCCCAATTTTTTGCAGAATGTGAAAGATGAAGTTACGCTGAGTAAATAAATACCTAACATGTCACTCTTCAAAATTGCACACGCTCGTGGACTGGCACCAAACTTTGATATTTAAAAATCCCCATAGGCGACGTTTTAAACTTTTTTACTGGTTACATGTTTTAAGTTATGTGGGCGGGACTTACATATGCGTTCGCTTCTGTGTTCGAGCACACGGGGACAGGGGCATTTTCAATTTTTATTTTTTTTATTGTTAATTTTGCTCTTTTTTTTAATCACTTTTATTCCTATTACAAGGAATGTAAACATCCCTTGTAATAGGAATATGGCATGATCGGTCCACTTTACAGTGAGATATGAGGTCAATAAGACCCCACATCTCACCTCTAGGCTGGGAAGCCCGAAATAAAAAAAAAAGATCCCGGCTTTCCAGCCGAGGCGGCACCATTTTTTTGAATGCAGAGGCCTAGTGTGATGTCATAACATTATGCCTCTGAACAATCATTGAGAATGGTAAACATCCGGGGCCGTCAGATCCTGGAAGCGGTGATTTGGTAGAAGCATCAGAGGGTGGCGGGAGGGGGGTCATCCCCTCTTGCCACCCGTAAGAATGATCAAGTGGCGGAACAGCCGCTATGATCTTTCTTATGGTGTAGGAAATCGCCGTCTGAAAAAGCCAATATCTGAATGATGCCTGTAGCTGCAGGCATCATTCAGATATACCTGCACAAAGTAAAGGACGTCATATGATGGCCTATGAGCGGGAAGTGGTTAAGGTCATTAGTAATTAATAATTGCCAACCTCACCAGGGTCATTGCCTGGTTTTGGGAGCAGAGATATTAACGCCAAATTCATGTCTGAAACAAGCATATGACCAGCTCGCAGGGCATTAAAGAACTTCTCTAAGTGGGGCGCTAAAGTGTTAGCAAATTTCTGGTAGTATGGTGCTGAGAAGCCATCTGGGCCAGGTGCCAAGGCATGCTTAATTAATTTGATAGCTTGAAGGTCTTATTTCACTGAGATAGTTGAGTCCATCAGCTCCCTGTGGGCCACAGCTAGTCTTGGGATCTTGACTAAACAGAAAAAAGACAGCGGCCTACCGGCCTCGACCAGAATAGTCGACTGGTAAACCTGAGAATAACATTTTTGGAACTCTACTAGGGCCTTTAGCGGGTCGTGAGTATATGTACCAGACGAACAGGGAATTTTAGGAGAAGCAGAGAATCATGTTCTAAGGCAAGTTTTGCTGCTAGCATAGAGCCAAAGCGGTATTTTTGCATGTAAAATTTTGCCGCCGACCAGCAGATACTATTTGCAGCTCGGGTAGTAAGTAATAGATTGAGGAATAACCTCAATTGAATGCGATTAATTGGAGCACTTTGTCCAGGCGCTCTATGTCCACTCTACATTTGCGGTTTATTCGAGACGCAATTTGGATAAGCTTTGCCCCGGAGTGTCGCTTTGTGACCCACAAGGTAATTGGCGAGATGGAGTCAGAGCGATTTAGCTAGAAATATTCTACAATACTTTTTACTATTTCAGTACATCTAACTGGGTCACTCAGGATGGATTCATTAAGGCACCAATTGAAAGGCTTATTGCCTGGAGTAGCACATATGATGGAGATGAAGCCGTTTCTCTAATAAAATCCTGATGCATGTAAGAGACAAGGGATGATTGAACAAAAACATGATCTATCCTAGCATAAAGATTATGTGCATGAGAATAGTGGATATAATCACTTGTAGAGTGGTGTTTTTCATGCCAAATATCCATCAGGCCCTGGGAGTGGTGCAAACTAGCCACGCAAAGACTTGCCCTAGGTGGATGGCGCAACTGCTGGCTAGGATTTATCGAGACTTAAATCTAGGGCAAGGTTTAAATCTCTACCACACACCACCAGACCCTGAAAGTGTTGAGAGTGTGAAACATGCTAGTAAAAAGGCAACCTGACCTGTATTGGGAGCATAGTAGGAGAGTAGGAGAGGAAAGTATAGAACAGGGAACCTATGTAGGCCTTCAGTAAAAGGTAGCGGCCATCAGGGTCTCTGACTTCTTGAATCAGAGTAAAGGGGCCTTTTTTAGAGAAGAGAATAGCCACTCTCGTCATTATGTTTTCTGCATTAGCAGTAAAAAATTGGGGAAAATGTTTATGGAGAAAAGATGGTTTATACGAAGCAGGAAAATGTGTCTCCAGCAAAATGACAATGTCTGCCTGTTGGGAATGATGGTACTGGAAGGCTTTACACCGTTTCATTGGGGAATTAAGGCCCTGGGTGTTATGGGATAATAACCTCAGCATTGGGGGTTTAGGTGAGGCCATGGTGTAAGCGTTTATCTCAGGTCCCCAAGAAGTAGCAAGTAGGGTTTCCAAAGATGAAGAAAAGGGGGAGGAATAAGACATAAGTTAAGAAAAGACACAGTTAAAGAGACAAGAACATTTGTCTTAGAACAATACATCCACATCCATCAAAAAACAAGGCACACCAACATCTGCGATGCAGCAGAACTAACACGAGTCAGGGAACAAGAGTCAGCCTGTACTAAGAGTCAGTGGGGCACAACCGACCGGGGCTTGAACATGAATAACAAAAAGGAGGCAAATGTTAGTTAAAGAACTGCTTCAAGAGCAACCGTCTGAAAAAACTGACCCTCCCCTCTATCCAAAGCTGCTATAAAAAATTTGGAATTTAAAAAAGAAACACAGAAGTTGAAGGACCCGGGCATACGCCCCTGAGCCCCTGAAAGACCATGAGGGATCAGTGAGAATTAAACAGTAAAAACAAACGAAAAATCAGATGGGAAGGAGGTCCTGCAACAGTCAAGAGGGAACATCAGCGAAGATCTTTGTGGAGTGAAAAATGCCTTCTAGCAAGACCTGAACTTCATGGTGGTCTATCAATCCTTAGGGAACATAGCAGTGTGATTGGGTGAATAGGGGACAGATCATCAGCTGGTGCATAGGACCGGTCCTGTTTCATGACTTTTTCTAATGGCATAAAAGTGAGGCTTCGCGATTACTTCACGTGGAAGGTCAGCAGGTTGCGGGGCCTGCAGAGCTCGCGTTCTAACCAGCTTCAGCCGGTGGTCTGAAAGGTCAGGGAAGAGGTCATGAAGAAAGGAACATACAGCAGATTCAGTATCTTTTTCTGATTCTTGCAATCCACGAATCTAAAAGTTATATCGCCTGGATCAGTTCTCTAAGTTGTCAATTTTAGAGAGTGCTGTGTCAAGCTGATCCTGTAGATTCTGGATGCACTGCATGTGTTGTTTAGTATTAGGGATGAGCCGAACAGCCCCCTGTTCTGTTCGCACCAAAACATCTCGAACAGGCAAAAAGTTCTAGCGAACATGCAAACTCTAGTAAAGTCTTTGGGACACAAACATGAAAAATTAAAAGTCCTAATTTTAAAGGCTTATGCAAATTATTGCCATAAAAAGTGTATGGGGACCCGGGTACTGCCCTAGGGGACACGTATCAATGCAAAAAAAAGTTTTTAAAACAATTGTTTTTTTAAAGGAGCAGTGGTTTTAATGATGCTGCAGCAAAATTTAATTTCTATAGGAAAAAATGTAATTTACTCACCAGGCCATTTTGTTGCGATACGGCACTGCATCGCTTTAACTGAATATTGCGCGGTCGTGCAAAGTTGTACCCAAGCAAAATTGACTTCCTTTTTTTCCACTAATAGAGCTTTCTTTTGGTGGTATTTGATCTCCTCTGCGTTTTTTTTTTTTTTTTCGCTATAAACAAAAAAAGCAACAATTATGAAAAAAAACATTTTTACTTTCTGCTATAAAACATTTCCCAAAAAAAAATGTAAAAAAAAACAAATTCATTCTTCAGTTTAGGATGATATGTATTCTCCTACATATTTTGGGTAAAAAAAAATGCGTATATTGATTGGTTTGCGCAAAAGTTTGCATCGCGTCTACAAAATTGGGGATCGATTTATGGCATTTTATAATTTATTTATTTTTTTACTAGTAATCGCCGTGATCAATGATTTTTAGCGGGACTGCAACATTGCAGTGGACAGATCGGACACTTAACTGGCAATTTTTGACACTTTTTTGGGAACCATGACATGACACCATCAGATGTTCTAGGAGCATAAATTACATATCTAATTTCATTCCTACCTATCACACTTGTGAAGGTCCCAGAGCACAAGAACAGTGGAATTACCCACAAAATGAACCCATTTTGGAAAGAAAACACCCCAATGTATATTCTATGAGGCATGGGCTACAGATAGGTACTCAGGTACTCTGATGGGCTGCAGATAGGTACTCGAGTAGTCTAATGGCCTGGAAACAGGTACTCGGGTACTCTGATGGGTTACTGGAGGGAGGGAGTGTTCCTGCTGGCGTCATTTTACAATGTTCTGGTAGGGAAGTGGTTAAAATCCATACCAGACCCAAAGGGTCCCCCATGCCGATTTCCCCCATTTTTTTTCAATTACATAGCAGGTGCAGAAAAATTGGGCCTTGGGTGTTGGTGGTGCCTGAACACTTTAACTGCTCACAATTACTCTTGCTGGGCACAGAAACAGGCCCTGCTGTTAAAAATGAGAAAAAAAAATTAAATTACATGCACCTGTCAAACAGGTCTGCCCAAATTGGCCTTCTTCTGCATGCTGTGGCTCAATTTGGGCAGCACAGTGGTGTAGTGGTTAGCACTCTCGCCTAGCAGTAAAAAGGGTCGCTGGTTCAAATCCCAACCACGACACTACCTGCCTGGAGTTTGCATGTTCTCCCTGTGCCTGCATGGGTTTCCTCCGGGTACTCCGGTTTCCTCCCACACTCCAAAAACATGCTGGTAGGTTAATTGGCTTCTGTTCAAAAATTGGCCCTAGTATATGAATGCAAGTTGGGGACTTTGGATTGTGGGCTCCTTGAGGGTAGGGACCAATGTGGGTGTACGATGTATGTGTGGAGTGCTGCGTGAATTGGCAGTGCTATATGGGTACCTTAAATAAATAGGGATGATTGTAGATACACACCCACACTCACTGAACTGGATGGACTGGTGTCTTTATTCAACCTTACTAACTATGTAACTATGTAATAACACAGCCAGCACTGGCAAAAAGGAGAAGGGTGCCCTGCCTGCAGAGGATGCACCATGTCTGCGACCACCACTTTTCACTGTAGACACAGAGGCTGCTTGCCCTCTTTTAGTGGCCTGTGAGCATATGCCTCTCCTTGTTCACCTTTCAGACATTATAACTTTTTATTATAGAGTGCGGGATGGAAATATGCTGCTTGGGTGCAATACCTTTGTGCTTGGTACACTATAAACCATTTTATTATAGTTTTTTTTATAATAAAGAAAATAAGGGTGCAACATGTGTGCAGAATTTTTTTTCACTGCTGCTGCTGCTGCAAAAATTAAAATAAAATAAAAGTAAAAAAAATTAAGAAAGGCAAAAAAAATACAGTGGTGACGCAGAAGGAAGGAACAGCAATTATGGGGATTTTTTTTTTTTTTTTTTACTGCTGCTGGAAAAAAAAATCAAAAAGCCCAAAAAAAAGGGAACCACTGCTGACGCAGAAAAGAGGGACACCTGCAATGCAGAAGGGGGGACAGCAATTATGCCCTAAATATTCTTAGTTCTGCAGCGCCGCCCAAAAAAAAGTGTACCACTGCTGTGCTGACACAGAAGGAATAACACCTGTGACACAGAAGAGGGAGTACTAATAATGCAGCAACAGAGCCTGATACTGCAAAAAAAATGATTAATGAAAACAAAAATGGGATCAGTGGTGACAGAGAAGTGTTGTACACACCAACACTTCATTAGCACCACAACACTGTGTTATTTACACTACACCACACTACACTACACTGTGTTACACACACTGCACTACACTGTGTTATTATACACAGCACTACACTGTATTATATACTCTACACTACACTGTATTATATACTCTCTATGCTACACAGTATTATATATTTTCTACACTACACTGTGTTATATACACCGCACTACAGTGTGTTATATATTCTCCACACTGCACTGTGTTATATACACTGCACTACACTGTGATATATATTCTCTACACTGTCCTGTATTATATATTCTCTACACTGCACTGTATTATATATTCTCTACACCACACTGTATTATATATAGTCTACATTTTACTGTATTATATATCCACTTAAGCCCCGACCATTTGGCTGGCCACTGGCGCGCACGCCCCCGCTCCCTCCCCGAACCGATGCTTTTGCGGCCCTAGTGGCCTTTTATGTTACCGACATAACATAACGGCGATTCGCACAGCCAAGCTATGTTGCCGCAGTACAACTGCGGCGGCTGGTCGGCAAGCAGATATACTGTACTCTACACTACACTATAATATATATTCTACACTACACTGTATTATATACTCCACACTGACTGACCGCACACTGAACTAGCTACCCTGCCTAATCTCAATTCATATACACTAAATACGGCCGCTCTGTAAGCAGCCTTATATAGAGTGGGGCGTGGACTTAGCCCCTGAGCCATGATTGGCCAAAGGCATCCTGCCTTTGGCCAATCATCGCTCTTACAGCACATCGCGCTGTGATTTGCCAAAGCATACAGGTCAGGTGCATGTTTAGGCCAATCAGCAGCCATCAATGCACAATATGGGGCACTCGCTGGTGGGTGAACTTCCCGTGACCGCCCCATTAGTTAATTTGTTCGACTTGAACATTGGGCCCATCCCTAGTTAGTACAGGCAATAATGTTTTTTTGTTTTGTCTCAACTGCTTCAACCCTGTTGCCAACTCCCTGGATGTCAGCTTTGATGTCAGCAGTGATTTGTGCCACCGTGTGGGCCAGACCCTGCTCCAGAAGCTCAGAGAATCTGGACAACATCAAGGATCCAACAAGGGAGATTGATGAGAAGACAGCTCTGCTATATCTGGACTGGAAGGCTGCAGGCCTGGCTGAGAGTCTAATGCCCCGTACACACGGTCGGATTTTCCGACGGAAAATGTGTGATAGGACCTTGTTGTCGGAAATTCCGACCGTGTGTAGACTCCATCACACATTTTCCATCGGATTTTCCGACCCACAAATTTTGAGAGCAGGATATAAAATTTTCCGACAACAAAATCCATTGTCGGAAATTCCGATCGTGTGTACACAAATCTGATGGACAAAGTGGCACGCATGCTCAGAATAAATAAAGGGATGAAAGCTATTGGCCACTGCCCCATTTATAGTCCCGACGTACGTGTTTTACGTCACTGCTTTTAGAACGATCGGATTTTCCAACAACTTTGTATTACCGTGTGTATGCAAGACAAGTTTGAGCCAACATCCGTCAGAAAAAATCCTAGGATTTTGTTGTTGGAATGTCCGAACAAAGTCTGACCGTGTGTACGGGGCATAAGAGATCCCCAAGAGTGTGGACGATCAGGGATTTAGTGGAAGCTGGGGATTCACTGGGTGGCAAGTGGGAACTAGCTGAAGGTGATTGTGCTGCACAGCAAGGTTGAAAGGCCTCACCCTCTCCTGCAGGGGCCGACTGAGGTCTGTGTCATGGCTGGCTCTGTGCTGCGGCAGCCATCTTTGATTCTGCCTGTGGAGGACAGCTGGCTGGTGGCCAGTGGGAAGGGGTTTGACACCCCGCTCCATCGGCCATGCGGAAAACAGCAGGGTCAGGGATGCTAGTTGTCCCAGCAGGAAGCAAATCTAGCCCACTGGGAGTGCTGGAAAAGGTCGGGAACAGAGCTCCTAGGCTAAGCGGCCACTTTTCCGGAGCCCACACGTGCACTTCAATAGCAATTTTTTTTAAGTACAGGTGTGTGTTTGATGTGTCAGCAGTTTTATTGGATCGCATAGACCCACCTTCTTCTCAAATGCTTTGTAAGTATGTAATGAGCATCCTGTAGGCGATCCCCTAAAGACATCAGTATCTGCCAAAATTTGTAGGGGCATGACGTCATCACATATGGAGGATTGTAACGATTAATGCTGGATTCTGGCTATGATATGTTTAGAGCACTATTACCTTTTTAACATGCACGTGCATTTGAAAGATTTAATAAACATAGTTCTAATGATTTTACACTATTGTGCCCATTTCTCTTCTATTTCTATCCTGAGAATACTTTGGAGAGGAGCTGATTTAAACTGGTATAAGAGGTGGAGCAGAGCTGTTTGAACACATACTAACCATGACCACTCATTTTTGGAGGGACATAGTATTTTGGTAAGAGTTCATTCTTATTTGAGCACTGTGGAATCGTGGAAGATCTATGAAGAGGAGTATGTATAGGGGTTCTCAGTATTATTGCACAGCACCACTGTAGTGGGGTCTTGGGATTTTTTTTGCACCAAAGGAAAAAAGGTGTGAATTTAAAGGCACATTGCACTTCAGTGCATTTGAATTGTGATAAGGATTTGTACTATTATTTCACAAGAATTTTCAATGGCAACTTTCTTTTTTCACCTGAATGCAATAGTATGTGAATTTAAAGACACATGCACTTTATCTTATATGTGTTACTTTTTCATGTTAATGCTTATATGCCAGCCCCACTTACACCTGTATATATGTCAGCCCCACTCGCACCTGTAAATATGTCAGCCCCCCTCACACCTGTATATATGTCAGTCCCCTCAAACCTGTATATATATCAGCCCCCCACACCTGTATATATGTCAGCACCCTCACTCCTGTATATATGTCAGCCCCCCTCACACCTGTATATATGTCAGCCCCCCTCACTTCTGTATATATGTCAGCCCCCTCACACCTGTATATATGTCAGCCCCCCCCCCACACTCCTGTATGTAATTGATGTGGGAATGTTGTGATGAAATGTCTATTCCAATATATATATATATAAGTACATGCTTTATATATCTATCATATATCAGCTTCTATGATTATTAGCCTTAAAACATATACAGCAGATATCAAAGCTTTCCCCTCTCTTACTGTGGAACTGCAAGAGAACTGCAAGAGTTAACAGAAGTTCGAACCTGCTTCTGAAAAAATAACAAGATAACACCAATGTTCTAAAAGAAGCAAGAACGCTGCAAGAACAAAGCTACTTCCTCAAATGGGCGACCCAGCTAAAGCCAATATGTTGTCACTATATGTATTTATATATTTGTGGCTGTTTTGTGGTTTGCATGCGCTATCCTTATCTGCCGTATCTTAATCATATAAAGTCTTGAAAAGCGGAAATAGTAAACAGAAAGTTTTTATTCTGAACTGAGTGTCAGCGTAATCACTTCAGAGCGTGCATGCTTCATATTCAATCTGATCAGGGGTAGATATAATATTGAACTTTTGTTCTGATCCAAAACATCTGGCGCCCGAACGAGAGGCTATTTGGATTCTGATCTGAATGGGAGCCGATCGAGAAGAGGCCGGGACAAACCAACACGGGCACAGGAAAGAGACTGATCACCTCTGAAAATGGTAAGACACTTTTGATATCTCATATCTAGTCTACTGTTTATCCTATACCCATGATTGGCTAATCTCTGTCTATAGCGGCTCTCCACGGTCAGCAAAGAGACAGGTATATATCTTGCCCATAGCCTATTGAACCTGTACTAATTATATCTGCCGCCTGTTTTGTTCTGTTCTGTTTTGTTGATCGATCTTGTGTTTTGCGGCGGCTGTTGAGAATGAGGGATTGGTTATATAGTCACGGATGGAATTAGCTGACGTGGATTAAAACTCCTTCTGGGGAATAAATAATTGTGCGATAAAGCACGGGTGCGGTGAAGCACGGGAAAACCAGGAGAGGGCGTCCGGAATACGTCCAGTAGTGGCGTGGGGATCTCGTGAGATCTGAACAATGCTGTATTTCTCTACGGTCATCACACATCTTGTTGCTTTTTGTTGGCTGTTGGTCACAGCTTGTTGTTGATGGTAATGTCATGTCCTAAGTGTGTTTGTGGTCTGTTATTTGCCATACATGAAGAAGGTTGAGGGTTGGTTAAAGTGGTCGAGCCAGGATATAAAAGGGAATGTCTTGGTTATAAACCCTTGTTAGCGGAGATCACACATGTGTTGGTGTTCAGATTAAATGTGCATTACCCAGTTAAACTTGGGCTATAGAAAGCGAAGTTACAACCTCAACAACCAGAACTGTTTGAAGAGGAAGAAAAAGATAGAGTGAGGAATTTGGGCATGGTTCTGGGAAATGTAAATAACAGTTGAAGTGCTGCATTATTGAATATTAACTGCTTTACTCCTTATTTGTCTGTTAAATGTCTTGTTGAGAGTATTAAGTGGTCACATATTACTCGGCTCCCCTACCTGCGGCCACCTCAGGGGTGGACAGGGCTGTGACAGGTCTATGTTTTGGAAAGGCGCATGCAAGGAGGCTTGCTTGGCAGCTGAACACTGTAGATGTTCCTCTCTCTCTCTCTCTCTATCACTCTCTATCTGACTTGTCCTTGTTAACTTGAGACTGTGATATAGTCTGAACCGGAACAAGGTGACAGATAGACGAATTGTCGGACCCTTGAGTCCAAGACAGCCTCGTGACCCATCTGAAAATCCTGAGCAGACACATAAATATCCCAATCATCAAGACAGAACGTAGCAAGGTAGCGTTATATATTGGAAAGTGGTCCGAAAGAGGATGGGTCTCAGTCAGAGGATTGTCGGACCCTTGAGTCCAAGACAGCTTCATAAAACCGCCATACAAACCCTGAGCCCAGACACATAAACTCTTCAACGGCTAACAAAATGATGGGGCAGAGGTTAGAAAGGCTCAATGAGGGCAGCCTAGCTTGTGACTTGGTGTTAGAGTGGGAATGAGAGGGTGCTGTCAAAAAGGGAAACAAGTTGGCGGAAGTGTGTGGGGTTTATATGCATGTGGGCAGAAGGTTACAAGTAGATGAATGTTGTACTATTTTGAAACAAAAAAAGGGGTTTGTTGTCAGACCTCGGGTTGCTACAAGCAGAAGATGCTTAGTTTAAAGTTGCAAAAGCTATTCATGAGGAAGGGTGGATAGAGCAAAAAATGAATTGAGATGGTCGTATTGTATATGTGTATAAAAAAACATAAAAGAGGAAGCTAAGTAGTCAGCGACCGTCCTATGATGGCGTCTGGTCCCCAGGAAGTAGACACTGCCCTTCGTCTACTGCCCCTCTGTTCCAAGTGACACCTCCCCCTACCTCCCCTCTGTTACAAGTGACAGAGGAGCCTCTGACACCTCCCTCGCCATGCTTAACAGTAGACAAGGCACACTTGTCTTTGTACGGCTCAGGTGGTTGCTGCCACACACGTCTGACGCAATCTGTACCACCTGCACCACCGCCCACACTGGAACCTACCCACATGTATCCGGTGATAGACCAGTCCTCTGGGTCATATTACAAAGCCCAACCTACCCCATTCATAATAGTGTACATTCTGGGGAAGACTAGGACAACTCCCAGGGGGAAACCCAGGCACCTCCCCCACCCAAGCCTCAAGAGGCTCCTGCCCCAACAGACCCGGGACTAGGGACTCAGACTCAGCCCGATTCCTCCCCTCAAAGTCCCGACCAAAGTCGCGCCGGCCCTGTCAGGGTGCCCGGAGCTGACATGCATGCTGGAACAGGTACAATCCCAAAACGACAGACTGTTACATTTCAAAGCACACCCCGCATTGAATCCATTCCCCTGTATGACTCATCAGCTGGAGGGGCAATGGATTCCTTTGCACCACCATCCAACAACCCACTTGACCACCTATTTGGTAGTGACACACATTTACAGTCCCTCTTACGCCCCTCGCAACCCAATACACAAATCCAGCAGCCACCCTCCAGTGCTCTCCAAACCCCCCCCCCTTAAATGGACTCACCCTGGACCCTCACACCACCAAAAACAATGGCCCCAATATGGCCCCTTCATTTCACCACTGAGAGGAATGCGGCACAAGGGGCTCCCCTGATGTACGTAAATTTCACCCCCTCTCAGGCTGCATCTCTTGTTGCAAGCCTACCAGACCCCGAAAAACAGCCCATGGCATTTTACAGAAGGATCACCCAAATCCAAAAGACATACGCGGCTGCGTGGCGGGATTTGGTGAGCCTGTGTGAGATAAAGGCAGGAGATGCCTATTGGTCGGTGATGGAAAAATGTTTCGATCAGTACTACTGTGATAATACTTATGATTAAGTACGTGACTTTGTGAATCAATTAAAAAAGTGGGTTCAAGAGCGCTTGGCAGACCAAGCGACTAGTATACAAGAGGTCACACAAGAAAAAGTTGAATCCGTTGAGAAATATCACAATAGAATAGCACAAATGTTTACTGATTTGGGTTTTAGCACACTGACCAAAGCACATAGACACATGCTAGCTGCCGCATTTGTCTCAGGTCTTAAAGAATCAATTCGAAAGGGTCTGATTGTATCACACCCAGAGTTTAGAGTAATGGAGATTGAGATGTTGTTATTAGTAGCAAAAGGCCTAGAATCTGCACAGAGCAGTAAAAGGGTAGCTCCTTTCATGATGGCCTCTGACACACCGTATCTGCGCCCAACAGTACCAACTCCACGTGTCTGCTACAACTGCGGAAGACCCGCCACTTCAGAAGGGAATGCCGAAGCCCTCAGAAGTTTACCCACAGTCAACCCGGCCCCAACCATGGTTAACACGAAAACACCCAGTATCAGGGACATGACACCCCACCTCGCCCACCACCCCGCCCTTCCCTGGATCACATGGACCTTCTCCGCTAGGATTCAGGCAAGCCTGTGTCACCTGCCTGCTACACCTGGACTGTTATGCCACAAGGGGCCCAGAACTCCCCCTCCCAATTTGCCAAGGCAATAGCATTCTGGACACCTGGATGAAGTTACACCCAGACATTGTACTCCTTCAGTATGTAGATGACCTCCTGATTTGTGCAGATATCCTGGGTGATGCCTCAATCTTCTCTGAAAGCCTCCTCCACTACCTGGCTGAGCAGGGATGCAAGGCCTCAAAGCAAAAGGTCCAGTGGTGCAGAGAGAAGGTGATCTTCCTAGGCCACTGCATCTCCCAAGGCACTTAACATCTCACTGAAGAAAAAGAAGTGTGGATCAAAAAAGGAGTCACAGAAGTTGAAGGAATCATGTAATTAAACAAGAGACCGTGTCTGCCACGATCAATGTTTCCTGCAGTGGTACAGTGAGCCCACGGTGCCTCTCATCTGTCAAAAACCTTGATGAACGCCCTGATCAACAAATACTACTTGGCTCTGGGGATCACTCCACTCACCAACAACTTCTGCAAGTCGTGCACCATCTGTGCTAAGTGCAATCCTGGAAGGACAGAGAAGGTACCTTTGAAGCATCTAGCAAAAGCCCAGTACCCCTTCCAAAGGATTCAGATCGACCACATCCAGATGCTGAAGAGTGGCCGATATGAATATGCATTGATTATCATTGACATGTTCTCCACGTGGCTGGAAGGCTATCCCGTTACCAACATGACGGCAAAGACCACGGCTAAAAGACTTCTAACAGAAATAATGTGCAGATATTGTGTCCCAGAGGTCATAGAGAGCGATCAGGGGCCGGCTTTCACGGCCTCAGTGACCAAGGAAATATGGGCAGCTTTAGGGGTCACACTAGCTTTCCACACCCCATACCATCCCCAGAGCAGTGGAAAGGTGGAAAGATTGAATGGCGCCACAAAATCTAGAATGCTAAAAATGTCCCAGGAAACAGGAATG
Source organism: Lithobates septentrionalis (assembly GCA_037952835.1). Taxonomy (NCBI): domain Eukaryota; kingdom Metazoa; phylum Chordata; class Amphibia; order Anura; family Ranidae; genus Lithobates; species Lithobates septentrionalis. The sequence goes on along the minus strand of JBBDGP010001113.1, from coordinate 1,915,551 downwards.
AGTTGGCCAGACAGCCTACCCATTATTCCCTTATTATTCCCCCTTATATCCCCCATTATTATACCCTTATTCAGTGTTAGGTACACTCCGAGGGGAAACCATGGCCTATAACCCTATGAGATATTGTTTTGTTCAGCTCCCAGACTCGGTTGTTACTTCCCACAGCAATTACAGCTCCAATCTGATGTATTGACTGATGTATATGTGACTGCTTTATCTCGAGAATTAACCTGTATCCATTCGCAAGTGTTTTCTTCCATTCCAGATCCTGCGTTAGATACAGGAACGCACAAGCTGGTCCCTGGTGATTGGGTCCTGATAAAGAAGTATGTGAGAAAACATACTCTTGAACCCAGATATGATGGTCCTTTCCAGGTTCTCCTAACAACTACCACATCAGTCAAGGTGGCCGGGAAGAACACGTAGATACACACTTCCCACTGCAAGAAAGTCCCTGTACCTGAGGAAGAGGCCGAGGGGACCAAATGATTCTGTATATTCTTTTCATTGTAATCATTGCTCAGGCACAAGAGGTAGCCATCAAACAAAAAGATGGTATAACACAATTCTGGTATAACTCATCCAATACACATGTTGCCACCTTTATATCCTCTTATGAACAGATAATTCCAGGTACTATGTACAAGATCCGGTCCTGGGATGAAACAGTAAGACCCATGACTGTGTATGTATGCGTCACTGACACCTATTGGGGTAACAACTGTGATTCCTGCGAAGCAGTGGGTTGGAACACTGGGGGTACAAACTGGGGGTACAAACCTGAAAGTGCCCAAAATAGAAAGGACAAAAATGAGAAGTCACTCATAGATAGAATGACAATCAACAATCACACAGATCAGTATTTCACCCATGAGTTCAGGCTGACCATTGAGAATCCTAGCACAGGAGTAAAGATGAGCCGAACACCCCCCTGTTCGGTTCGCACCAGAACATGCGAACAGGCAAAAAATTTGTTCGAACATGTGAACACCGTTAAAGTCTATGGGACACGAACATGAATAATCAAAAGTGCTAATTTTAAAGGCTTATATGCAAATTATTGTCATAAAAAGTGTTTGAGGACCTGGATCCTGCCCCAGGGGACATGGATCAATGCAAAAAAAAAATTTAAAATGGCCGTTTTTTCGGGAGCAGTGATTTTAATAATGCTTAAAGTGAAACAATAAAAGTGTAATATTCCTCTAAATTTTGTAAAACAAGGAGAGAGAGGCGCCTCTGGGTGCAGACGTTTAAAATAATTTATTAAAAAATACAGCAACAGCTGATATTGCACTCACATTTTGGAAGATAAAAGTAGGCAAAAGAATGTCCCAAAGCAATCGAGGGGATCCCCTCGATTGCTTTGGGACATTCTTTTGCCTACTTTTATCTTCCAAAATGTGAGTGCAATATCAGCTGTTGCTGTATTTTTTAATAAATTATTTTAAACGTCTGCACCCAGAGGCGCCTCTCTCTCCTTGTTTTATAGTGTTACCTGGGATATGGCTTTCACTCCCATTGGAAGGCTGCCCTGAATGTGGATTTTACACTTTATTCCTGCCTCCTTCATCTGCAGTGTTACTACATGGACTAACTTTTAATTTGTTATGGAAATTTTCCTTTTCCTTATATTTATGCACATCTATGTAAACTAGGATTTGGTTGTCTTTTTTGCGCCGACTACTTGTTGTACTTTAAATTTTGTACCTGGGGGGGTGTCTATAGTATGCCTGTAAAGGGGCACATGTTTCCCGTGTTTAGAACAGTCTGACAGCAAAATGACATTTCAAAGGAAAAAAAGTCATTTAAAACTATTTGCGGCTATTAATGAATTGCCGGTCTGACAATACACATAAAAGTTCATTGATAAAAATGGCATGGGAATTCCCCACAGGGAAACCCGGAACCAAAATTAAAAAAAAAATGATGTGGGGGTCCCCTTAAATTCCATACCAGGCCCTTCAGGTCTGGTATGGATATTAAGGGGAACCCTGGCCAAAATTAAAAAAAAAATGGTGTGGGGTCCCCCTAAAAATCCATACCAGACCCTTATCCGAGCACGCAACCTGGCAGGCCACAGGAAAAGAGGAGGGGACAAGAGAGCACCCCCCTCCTGAACCGTACCAGGCCACATACCCTCAACATTGGGAGGGTGCTTTGGGGTAGCCCCCAAAACACCTTGTCCCCATGTTGATTGGGACAAGGGCCTCATCCCCACAACCCTTGCCTGGTGGTTGTGGGGATCTGTGGGCGGGGGGCTTATCGGAATCTGGAAGCCCCCTTTATCAAGGGGACCCCCAGACAAAAGTATCCCTACCATTTCACAAAAAACTGTCAAAAATGTTAAAAATGACAAGAGACAGTTTTTGACAATTCCTTTATTTAAATGCTTCTTCTTTCTTCTATCTTGTTTCTTCTATCTCCTTTCTTCTATCTTCCTTCGGTTTCTTCCTCCATCTTCTTTTTCTTCTGGTTCTTCCTCCGGTGTTCTCATCCGGCAACTTCCTCCGCGGCGCCGGCGTCTTCTTCCCTTCGTCTTCTGGGCCGATCTGCATCCGACCATGATGGGAGGCTCCCGCTGTGTGACGCTTCTCCTCTTCTGACGGTTTTTAAATATTGGAGGGTGGGGCCACCCGGTGACCCCGCCCCCCTCTGATGCACGGGGACTTCCCTGTGGCATTCCCCGTGACATCAGAGGGGGCGGACAGGGAAGTCACCGTGTGCCAGAGGGGGGCGGGGTCACCGGGTGGCCCCACCCTCCGTTATTTAAGAACCGTCAGAAGAGGAGAAGCATCACACAGCGGGAGCCTCCCATCATGGTCGGATGCGGAGTGGACCAGAAGACGAAGGGAAGAAGACGCCGGCGCCACAGAGGAAGATGCTGGACGAGAACATCGGAGGAAGAACCAGAAGAACATGAAGAAGAAGAAGATGGAGGAAGAAACTGAAGGAAGACATAAGAAAGAAGATAGAAGATAGAAGAAAGAAGATAGAAGAAAGAAGAAACATTTAAATAAAGGAATTGTCAAAAACTGTCTCTTGTCATTTTTAACATTTTTGACACTTTTTTTGTGAAATGGTAGGGGTATTTTTGTACCCCCTTACCATTTCACACAGGGGGGGGGCAGGATCTGGGGTCCCCTTGTTAAAGGGGGCTTCCAGATTCCGTTAAGCTCCCAGCCCGCAGACCCCCACAACCACTGGGCAAGAGTTGTGGGGATGAGGCCCTTGTCCCCATCAACATGGGGACAAGGTGTTTTGGGGGCTACCCCAAAGCACCCTCACAATCTTGAGGGCATGTGGCCTGGTATGGTTCAGGAGGGGGGTCGCTCTCTTGTCCCCCCCTCTTTTCCTGTGTCCTGCTCGGATAAGGGTCTGGTATGGATTTTTGGGGAGACCCCACGCCATTTTTGCCGGGGTTCCCCTTAATATCCATACCAGACCTGAAGGGCCTGGTATGGAATTTAGGGGGACCCCCCACGTAATTTTTTTTTTGGTTCGGGGTTCCCCTGTGGGGAATTCCCATGCCGTTTTTATCAATGAACTTTTATGTGTATTGTCCGACCAGCAATTCATTAATAGCCACGAGTAGTTTTAAATGACTTTTTTTCCTTTGAAATATCATTTTGCTGTCAGACTGTTCTAAACACACATAGTACAGTACAGACATACTATAGACACCCCCCAGGTACAAAATTTAAAGGGATATTACACTTTTATTGTTTCACTTTAACCACTCCTGACCAGAGCACTTTTTACAATTTGGCACTGCGTTGCTTTAACTGCTAATTGCGCGGTCATGCAATGCTGTACCCAAACGAAATTTGTGTCCTTTTCTTCCCACAAATAGAGCTTTCTTTTGATGGTATTTGATCACCTCTGCCATTTTTATTTTTTGCGCTATACACGGAAAAAGACCGAAAATTTTGAAAAAAAATGATATTTTCTAATTTTTGTTCTAAAAAAAATCCAATAAACTCAATTTTAGTCATACATTTAGGCCAAAATGTATTCGGCCACATGTCTTTGGTAAAAAAAAATATCAATAAGTATATATTTATTGGTTTGCGCAAAAGTTATAGCGCCTACAAACTAGGGTACATTTTCTGGAATTTACACAGCCTTTAATTTATGACTGCCTATGTCGTTTCTTGAGGTGCTAAAATGGCAGGGCAGTACAAAACCCCCCACAAATGACCCCATTTTGGAAAGTAGACACCCCAAGGAAATTGCTGAGAGGCATGTTGAGCCCATTGAATATTCATTTTTTTTGTCCCAAGTGATTGAATAATGACAAAAAAAAAAAAAGAATTACAAAAAGTTGTCACTAAATGATATATTGCTCACACAGGCCATGGGCATATGTGGAATTGCACCCCAAAATACATTTAGCTGCTTCTCCTGAGTATGGGGATACCACATGTGTGGGACTTTTTGGGAGCCTAGCCGCGCACGGGGCCCCGAAAACCAATCACTGCCTTCAGGATTTCTAAGGGCGTACATTTTTGATTTTACTCCTCACTACCTATCACAGTTTTGAAGGCCATAAAATGCCCAGATGGCACAAAACCCTCCCAAATGACCCCATTTTGGAAAGTAGACACCCAAAGCTATTTGCTGAGAGGCATGTTGAGTCCATGGAATATTTTATATTTTGACACAAGTTGCGGGAATGTGACAATTTTTTTTTTATTTTTTTTGCACAAAGTTGTCACTTAATGATATATTGCTCACACAGGCCATGGGCATATGTGGAATTGCACCCCAAAATACATTTAGCTGCTTCTCCTGAGTATGGGGATACCACATGTGTGGGACTTTTTAGGAGCCTAGCCGCGTACGGGGCCCCGAAAACCAATCACCGCCTTCAGGATTTATAAGGGTGTAAATTTTTGATTTCACTCTTCACTGCCTATCACAGTTTCGGAGGCCATGGAATGCCCAGGTGGCACAACCCCCCCCCCCAAATGACCCCATTTTGGAAGGTAGACACCCCAAGCTATTTGCTGAGAGGCATGGTGAGTATTTTGCAGCTCTCATTTGTTTTTGAAAATGAAGAAAGACAAGAATTTTTTTTTTTTTCTTTTTTTAATTTTCAAAACTTTGTGACAAAAAGTGAGGTCTGCAAAATACTCACTATACCGCTCAGCAAATAGCTTGGGGTGTCTACTTTCCAAAATGGGGTCATTTGGGGGGTTTTGTGCCACCTGGGCATTCCATGGCCTCCGAAACTGTGATAGGCAGTGAAGAGTGAAATCAAAAATGTACGCCCTTAGAAAGCCTGAAGGCGGTGCTTGGTTTTCGGGGTCCCGTGCGCGGCAAGGCTCCCAAAAAGTCTCACACATGTGGTATCCCATACTCAGGAGAAGCAACAGAATGTATTTTGGGGTGTAATTTCACATATTCCCATGGCATGTTTAACCACTTGCTTACTGGGCACTTAAACCCCCCTCCTGCCCAGACCAATTTTGAGCTTCCAGCGCTGTCGCACTTTGAATGACAATTGCGCGGTCATAGAACACTGTACCCAAATGAAATTTTTATCATTTTTTTCCCACAAATAGAGCTTTCTTTTGGTGGTATTTAATCACAGCTGGGGTTTTTATTTTTTGCTAAACAAACAAAAAAAGATGGAAAATTTTGAAAAAAAAAAAAATCATGTTTAATAGTTTGTTATAAAATTTTGCAAACAGGTAATTTTTCTCCTTCATTGATATGCACTGATGAGGCGGCACTGGTGGGCACTGATAGGCTGCACTGATGGGCACGGATAGGCACAGATAAGGCGGCACTGATAGGCACAGTTAAGGCGGCACTGATAGGCACAGTTAAGGCGGCACTGATAGGCACAGTTAAGGCGGCACTGATGGGGACAGTTAAGGCGGTACTGATGGGCACAGATAAGGCGGCACTGATGGCCACAGATGGGCGGCACAGATAGGTGGCACAGATAGGTGGCACAGATAGGTGGCACAGATAGGTGGCACAGATAGGTGGCACTGATGGGGGGCACTGATGGGGGGCACTGATGGGGGGCACTGATGGGTGGCACTGATGGGCAGTGATGGGTGGCACTGATGGGCACTTATGGGCACTGGTAGGGGACACTGATGGGCACTGATAGGTTGCACTGATGTGGGTGCTGATGGGTGGCACTAATGTGGGTGCTGATGGGTGGCACTGATGTGGGTGCTGATGGGTGGCACTGTGGGCACTGATGGGTGGCACTGTGGGCACTGATGGGTGGCACTGTGGGCACTGATGGGTGGCGCTGATTGATGGCACTGTGGGCACTGATGGGTTAATATGGTGGGCACTGGTAGGCAGCACTGCTGCCTATTGCTTTTTATTATAAGATCGCCGTGATCGGGACTGATGTCCCGATCACGGCCGCCGGTGATCGGGTTTTTTTTCCTCCTCACGCTGTCAGCGCGAGGAGGAAAAATAGCCGATTACCGGCTCTGTTTACATCACATGATCAGCTGTCATTGGCTGACAGCTGATCATGTGGTAAGGGGTTGGGACCAACCCCTTACTCTGATCTGTGATCAGGCGAGTCTCATAGACTCGCTGATCACCGAGCACGCCGCGCGCGCCCTGCAGGGGGCGCGCAGGCCGCTCGTGCACGGGACGACGTCAATGGACGTAGTCCCGGCAATTTAGATCCGCGCTGTTGCCGTCATTTGGCAATGGCCCGGATCTGAAGCAGTTAAGCAATATATCATTTAGTGACAACTTTGTGCAAAAAAATAAAATAAAATTGTCTCTTTCCCGCAACTTGTGTCACAATATAAAATATTCCATGGACTCGACATGCCTCTCAGCAAATAGCTTGGGGTGTCTACTTTCCAAAATGGGGTCATTTGGGGGGGGTTTGAACTGTCCTGGCATTTTATGCACAACATTTAGAAGCTTATGTCACACATCACTCACTCTTCTAACCACTTGAAGACAAAGCCCTTTCTGACACTTTTTGATTACATGAAAAAATAATTTTTTTTTTGCAAGAAAATTACTTTGAACCCCCAAACATTATATATTTTTTTAAAGCAAATGCCCTACAAATTAAAATGGTGGGTGTTTCATTTTTTTTCACACAGTATTTGCGCAGCGATTTTTCAAACGCATTTTTTGGGGAAAAAACACACTTTTTTAAATTTTAATGCACTAAAACACACTATATTGCCCAAATTTTTGATGAAATAAAAAAGATGATCTTAGGCCGAGTACATGGATACCAAACATGACATGCTTTAAAATTGCGCACAAACGTGCAGTGGCAACAAAATAAATACATTTTAAAAGCCTTTAAAAGCCTTTACAGGTTACCACTTTAGATTTACAGAGGAGGTCTACTGCTAAAATTACTGCCCTTGATCTGACCTTTGCGGTGATACCTGACATGCATGGTGCAATTGCTGTTTACATGACGCCAGACAGACGCTTGCGTTCGCCTTAGCGCGAGAGCTGGGGGGACAAGGGTGCTTTTTTTTTTTTTTCTTTATTATTTTTTTGCTTTTTTATCTTATTTTTAAACTGTTCCTTTCATTTTTTTTTAAAATTATTTTTATTGTTATCTCAGGGAATGTAAATATCCCCTATGATAGCAATAGGTAGTGGCAGGTACTCTTTTTTGAAAAAATTGGGGTCTATTAGACCCTAGATTTCTCCTCTGCCCTCAAAGCATCTGACCACACCAAGATCGGTGTGATAAAATTCTTCCCCAATTTCCCAATGGCGCTGTTTACATCCGGCGAAATCTAAGTCATAAAATGCTTGTAGCTTCCGGTTTCTTAGGCCATAGAGATGTTTGGAGCCACTCTGGTCTCTGATCAGCTCTATGGTCAGCTGGCTGAATCACCGGCTGCATTCTCAGGTCCCCTGTTGAGACAGGAGAGCCAGAGAAAAACACGGAAGACGGTGGGGGGGGGCATTCTCTCCCACTGCTTGTAAAAGCAGTCTAGAGGCTAATTAGCCGCTAGGATTGCTTTTACATGAAAGCCGACCGCTGGCTGAAAAGAATGATACCAAGATGATACCTAAACCTGCAGGCATCATTCTGGTATAACCACTCAAATTCGTGAATGGTGTACCTGAAGACAAAAAAATGGTTAACAATAAAGCACAGTAAACGGTAAAGTATAAAAAATTGCATACCTGAAAAGCAAACATGATAAAACATAATAACAATAAAACATTGCAGAATAGAATACAGTAAAAAAGAGCAGAACAATAGAGAGAATAGAGAGAGAGAGAACAATAAAACGACAACTATTTTTTTTTTATTTTATATTTTTGTTTGTGTTTTTTTTTTTTTTTTTTACACTTTTTTTGTAACTGTAACTTTTATAACTGTAACCGATTCCAGGTTCGGGTCTCTCAAAATGCGATGGCATCTTGGGAGACCCTGTGAAAGTGCACCTAGTCTGTGCAGTGCTGTACCCTATGCTAATACTCAACTAGTGAATGGTAGCGCCAGAGGCGTAACTATAACCTTCAGGGCCCCAGTGCAAGAAACCATGAAGGGCCCCTGACCCGCACTATGATGGGGGAGGGGGGGGTATTGTGAAAGAATGAGGGGCAGTATGACGGGGTATTTTGACAGGAGGGGGCAGTGTGACCAAAGAAGGGTATCTGGAAAGTGTGACCAGAGGGGGGGAGTGTGATAAGAGGGGGCACTGTGAAAGAAGGGGGGCAGTGTGACAAGAAGGGGCAGTACGATGGGGGCAGTATGACAGGGGGATATTGTGACAAGAGGGGGGCAGTGTGACAGGAAAAGGATACCTGGGAAGTATTACAAGAGGGGGGCAGTGTAATGAGGAAGCACTGTGAAAGGAGGGGGACTGTTTAACAAGAGGGGGGTAGTGTGACAGGAGGGGGGTAAATATGACAGAAGGGGGCAGTGTGACGAGGGGGCAGAATGATGGAGGGGCAGTGTTACAGGAGGGGGCAGTATGACAGGAATGTATTGTGCCAAGGGGGCAGTGTGACAGGGGACAGTGAGACAGGTGGGGGCAGTATGATGGGGAAATAGTATGACGTGGGCAGTGTGATAAAAGAGGGGCTATGTGGCAGGTGGGTGGCCAGTGTGAGAGGGGACAGGTGGGGGCCAGTGTGAAAGGGGACAGGTGTGGGCCAGTGTGAGAGGGGACAGGTGGGGGCCAGTGTGAGAGGGGACAGGTGTGGGGACAGTGTGAGAGGGGACAGGTGGGGGGACAGTGTGTGGGGGGACAGTGTGTGGGGGGGCAGTGTGAGAGGGGACAGTGTGTGGGGGGGCAGTGTGAGAGGGGACAGTGTGTGGGGGGGCAGTGTGAGAGGGGACAGTGTGTGGAGGGGACAGTGTGGGGGGGACAGTGTGAGAGGGGACAGTGTGTGGGGGGGACAGTGTGAGAGGGGACAGTGTGTGGGGGGGACAGTGTGAGAGGGGACAGTGTGAGAGGGGGACAGTGTGAGAGGGGGACAGTGTGAGAGGGGGACAGTGTGAGAGGGGGACAGTGTGAGAGGGGACAGTGTGTGGGGGGGACAGTGTGAGAGGGGACAGTGTGTGGGGGGGACAGTGTGAGAGGGGACAGTGTGTGGGGGGGACAGTGTGAGAGGGGACAGTGTGTGGGGGGGACAGTGTGAGAGGGGACAGTGTGAGAGGGGACAGTGTGGGGGGGGCAGTGTGTGGGGGGGCAGTATGAGAGGGGACAGTGTGTGGGGCGGGGGCAGTGTGTGGGGGGACAGTGTGAGAGGGGACAGTGTGTGGGGGGGACAGTGTGAGAGGGGACAGTGTGAGAGGGGACAGTGTGGGGGGGGGGCCAGTGTGTGGGGGGACAGTGTGAGAGGGGACAGTGTGTGGGGGGACAGTGTGTGAGGGGGCAGTGTGAGAGGGGACAGTGTGTGGGGGGACAGTGTGAGAGGGGACAGTGTGAGAGGGGACAGTGTGAGAGGGGACATTGTGTGGGGGACAGTGTGAGAGGGGACAGTGTGAGAGGGGACAGTGTGAGAGGGGACAGTGTGTGGGGGGACAGTGTGTGAGAGGGGACAGTGTGTGGGGGAACAGTGTGAGAGGGGACAGTGTGAGAGGGGACAGTGTGTGGGGGACAGTGTGAGAGGGGACAGTGTGTGGGGGGACAGTGTGTGGGGGGACAGTGTGTGGGGGGACAGTGTGTGGGGGGACAGTGTGAGAGGGGACAGTGTGAGAGGGGACAGTGTGTGGGGGGACAGTGTGTGGGGGGACAGTGTGAGAGGGGACAGTGTGAGAGGGGACAGTGTGTGGGGGGACAGTGTGTGAGAGGGGACAGTGTGTGGGGGGACAGTGTGAGAGGGGACAGTGTGTGGGGGGACAGTGTGTGAGAGGGGACAGTGTGTGGGTGGACAGTGTGAGAGGGGACAGTGTGAGAGGGGACAGTGTGTGGGGGGACAGTGTGAGAGGGGACAGTGTGTGGGGGGACAGTGTGTGGGGGGACAGTGTGAGAGGGGACAGTGTGAGAGGGGACAGTGTGTGGGGGGACAGTGTGAGAGGGGGCAGTGTGTGAGGGGACAGTGTGTGGGGGGACAGTGTGTGGGGGGACAGTGTGAGAGGGGACAGTGTGAGAGGGGACAGTGTGTGAGGGGACAGTGTGAGAGGGGACAGTGTGAGAGGGGACAGTGTGAGAGGGGACAGTGTGTGAGGGGACAGTGTGAGAGGGGACAGTGTGAGAGGGGACAGTGTGAGAGGGGAGAGGTGGGTGGCCAGTATTGTGCTTTACTTACATGAGAAGCAGCATGCTTCCTTGTCATGTCTGCACTCTGCAGGATGTCCCTCCAGGCAGCACAGTTCACTTCCCGAATATCATTGTATCCAATGGAGAGGGGAGGGGCCTCTGACCTGAGCGTGTATTAGCAAGACTCAGAGTGTACAAGCAGAGGGACAAACTTGTGCACTCAATCTGGTGTCTGCTCGGGTCAGAGGCCCCTCCCCTCTCCATTGTACTCACTGATATTCGGGAAGTGAACTGTGTGCTGCCTGAAGGGACATCACGCAGAGCGCAGACATCACATAGCTGCCGATCGCCCCCTTACGCCCCCTCTCCTGTATAGTTAGATGCCAGCCAGGGGAGGTGCGGCGTCTTGGGGCCCCCCCACACTGGCAGAATTCCAGGGCCCAGTCGCAAGTGCGACTGTTGCGACCCTGAAAATTCCGCCACTGGGTAGCGCTCAAAACATTCACCAATGCAAAGACCAGGATTGTCAGGACAGGAGGGACAATAATAGCGGGTGTCACGCCTATATCCGCGCTTGCTGCAGACACAACATCTTTTTTGGGGGGGTTAGTTGGGTAGGGGTACTCGGGAGGACATAAAAATGCCTCTCATGCAGCCGACTGCATTTGGTTGGGGATGTGAATGGGGGAAGTACGGGCGCTGCAGAAGTGGTGGGTTCCCAATTAGGATTGGCGAATGCAGCAGGAAGGGCATTATGGGCACGACGGGCCTGTGTTTGTCTTCTTCTTGGTGGCAGCGGGACACTACTTGTGCTTGCCACCTCACCAGCTTGAACTGCACTTATGGGACTCGCCACGTCACCAAGTGTTACTGCAGTGCTGGTTTGACTACGACCGGGGTGTACTAGGCCGCTGGTGCTTGCCAGTTCAATAAAAAGCTACCAAAAAAAAACTGTTAGCGATCGCAGGGATCAGGCCTGACTCTGCGAATGCTGCAGTTATGCGTTTAGTGTTTTGTAAGTGACAGTGATCGATCGATACTGCACTTGGGTGGGCTGGGCTGGGCCGGGCAGAGGGGCAAAACGCAGGTGCTAGCAGGTATCTGGGCTGATCCCGCTAACATTGCGTTTTTGGGAACCCTAAACTGCTGGGGACGCTAGTATAGATCTGATCGGATCAGATATTGATGCGTTCAGATACTATACCACTAAGGGAGGCGTATGCTGCGTGCGTCGGTGTTAGCGGTACTGGCGCTAATCTGACGCTGCCTGGGGCGACGCATATCACCGCCGGGCGATCAGGGGACTAAACCTTTATTCGGTAATAAACGGCGGGTGCCCTGACACTATAAAGAATAAACTAACTAACCAGCGTCACCCGCAACGGTTATACGGTGATCAGTGGTGAAAGGGTTAACTAGGGGGCAATCAAGGGGTTAAAACATTTATTAGGTAGCATATGGGGTCCCTGTCGCTATAAAACGCTGACGGCGAACCTAAATATTTACGTCCCTAACTAGCATCACCAGCGACACTAATACAGCAATCAGAAAAATGATCGCTTAGTGACACTGGTGACAGGGGGTGATCAAGGGGTTAAAACTTTATTAGGGGGGGGTTAGGGGGGTATCCTAGACCTAAAGGGGGCTAACCCTAACTGTCCTAACACTGTAACTGTCACAAACTGACACCAATGCAGTAATCAGAAAAAAAAAAACCTGCTTGGTGTCAGTGTGACAGGGAGGGGGGAGGGGTGATTGGGAGGGGATCGGGGGTGTAAAGTGTGCATGGCATGTTCTACTGTGTGTGTGTGTGTTGTGCATTCACATTACAGTCTTCTCTCCTCGGCGCCGGAACGGAAAATACCGAGCCGAGAAGAGATGACATCATTTCCTCTGCCTCTGTGTACAATACAGAGGCAGGGAAATGATCCCATTGGCTGGGAGCGATCGCGAGGGGGGGCCACGAATGGATGGCCTCCCCCTCACCACCGATCGCCGGGGAGGATTTGCCGACCGCCGCAGGCACTGGGGGGGGGGGTCTGATCGGACCCCCCACCCGCGGGCAGGCAAGGACGTACATGTAAGTCCTTTTGCCTGCCCGTGCCGCTCTGAGGACGTACATCGTCGTGCGGCGGTCGGCAACTGGTTAAGCATTATTAAAATCACTGCTCCTGAAAAAATGTCCGTTTTTAAAACTTTTTTTGCATTGATCCATGTCCCCTGGGGCAGGACCCAGGTCCCCAAACACTTTTTATGACAATAACTTGCAAATAAGTCTTTAAAATTTGCACTTTTGATTTCTCCTATAGACTTTTAAAGGGTGTTCCGCGGCTTACGAGTTTGCCGCGAACACCCCAAATTGTTCGTTGTTCAGCGAACTGGCGAATAGCAGATGTACGAGTCGAACATGAATTCGACTCGAACTCAAAGCTCATCCCTACCCAGGAGACAGCAGGACCTATGTTCTGGGCCTATGGTGGGGAAGTGGGTATCCCGGTTTTAGAAAACCTTTCCAACTGAAAGATATGTTCAATAACCCAGAGTGGGGAGTTCCCCAATCTACATCTAGCTCCAACCCCCTGAGGCCCCATATACAGACATTAAGGGACATGGTAGCCATAGCAAACCCTACATTTGAGGATACTTTGGCTGCAGAAACCGGGTTCTCAGATGTCAACTTGTGGCTCGAGTGGATGAGGTACAGTGCAGGGAAACATGATAAGACCAATTGCTATGTCTGTGGGTGGGCTAGACCACATTTGGGAACGGTACCCCTGAACATACCCCCCGAACATGAGACATGTTTCCTCAGCCTATTTACCAACACAACCACTAACCACTCCCTGTGTGAACATTGGAAGATGGAATATCCCATAGTCACCAAGACCCCCAAGCCAGGAAAAGGTATCAACATATACCCTGGCAATTACACATGTTATGGAAAATATCACGGAGTGGGGAAACCCCTTGGGAATTTCACTAAGGGTTACTGTGGGTCTTATAGTGAGGCCTCTGCAGATCTGGTCCAAAATCAAGTCCAGTCTTTGGGAGACGTGTACTGGATCTGCGGACACATGAAAATCAGTAGCAGATTGACAGGACAGTGGACAGGAGAATGTGCACTGGCCAAGGCCATAATGCCTCTACATATTCTCTCAGAAAACCTAAAACCAGATACAAACAACACACCCCGGCCTAACAGGAGGCGTAAGAGTGCCCCAGCAGGAAGCTTTGACCCTCATGTATACATAGATGCTATAGAGGTCCCTAGAGGGGTCCCAGATGAGTTCAAAGTAAGAGACCAAGTAGCAGCAGGACTCAAATCCCTGATCCTCATCATCACTGTAAACAAGAATGTAGACTGGATAAATTACATCTACTACAATCAATAAAGGTTTGTCAATTACACTAGAGATGCACTCCAAGGTTTAGCCGAACAACTAGAAGCCACTTCACACATGACTTTTCAAAATCGTATGGCCTTAGATATGGTCCTAGCTGAAAAGGGGGGTTTGTGTAAGATGTTACCTGGAACGAGTACATGCTGTATTTATGTCCCAGATAACACAGGCCCAAATGGTGAAGTGACTTTAGCCATCCAGAAACTTGAGGATTTGTCCAAAGAATTAAAGAAGAATTCAGGGCTCTCCAACCCCTGGGATCAGTACTTCACCTGGGGGGATAGCAGGGAATTTTAACACAGATCGGAATAGCCATTCTGATAATTCTAGTGACCCTAGCTGTTATGGTCAGCTGTGTTCTTCCCTACTTTAAAAAGTGTGTAGAAAAAGCTGTTGATCAATCTACTCCCATGTTTGTGAACTAGAAAATACCAGATGATGATGACAATTATGTAACACTTGATGATGATTATGTGTTACGCTCCGTTACAGTCACTTTCCCCCGTGATGCAACACCATAGGATTACAGGGACAGACAGCACCTGATTGACCCTCTCTAAGCTGTATCCAGGGGGGTAGTGAGTTAGTTGCTGCTCTTCTCTATATACAGCCCAAAAGAGTTGCAGAGGAGAATGGGCCAGGTGAGTATGACTTTTAGTATGAGGAACAGATTGAAATAATTGAATAGACAGTTTCAACGGGGGACTGTAATGGATGTGGGAATGTCATGATGAAATGTCTATTCCAATATATATATATATATAAGTACATGTTTTATATATCTATCATATATCAGCTTCTATGCTTATCAGCCTTAAAACATATACAGCAGATATCAAAGCTTTGCCCTCTCTTACTGTGGAACTGCAAGAGAACTGCAAGAGTTAACAGAAGTTCACGCCTGCTTTTGAAAAAATAACAAGATAACACCAATGTTCTAAAAGAAGCAAGAACGCTGCAAGAACAAAGCTACTTCCTCAAATGGGTTACCCAGCTAAAGCCAATATTTTGTCACTATATGTATTTATATATTTGTGGCTGTTTTGTGGTTTGCATGCGCTAGCCTTATTTGACGTATCTCAATCATATAAAGTCTTGAAAAGCGGAAATATTAAACAGAAAGTTTTTATTCTGAACTGAGTGTCAGCGTAATCACTTCAGAGCGTGCATGCTTCATATTCAATCTGATCAGGGGTAGAAATAATAATGTCGGACTTCTGTTCTGATCCAAAACATGTATAAATGTCAGCCCCCCCCACACACACCTGTATATATGCCAACCCCCCCACACACCTGTATATACTGTATGTCAGCCCCCCCACACACACACCTGTATATATGTCAGCCCCCCACACACACCTGTATATATGTCAGCCCCTCTCACACCTGTATAAATGTCAGCCCCCCTCAAACCTGTATATATGTCAGCCCCCACCTGTATTTATGTCAACCCCCCACACACACACCTGTATATATGTCAGCCCCCACACACACACCTGTATATATGTCAGCCCCCCCACACACACACACACCTGTATATAAGGCAGCCCCACACACACCTGCATATATGTCAGCCCCCCCACACACACACACCTGTATATATGTCAGCCCAAACCACAGACACACCTGTATATATGTTACCCCCCCACACACACCTATATATATGTCAGCCCCCCACTCCCCACACACCTGTATATATGTCAGCCCCCACATACACAAATCTGTAAACACTGGCCCCTCCCTGTACACAAACAGCCCCCCTCCCTTTCCTTCACAGCCCCTACTTAGAAAGAAGGTCTTCCAAGTTCCTACCTAGTCCCAGCTCATTTTCACAAAGCTGACAGGTTGCTGAGACACACACAAGGGCTGCAGCCAATCACAGTACATAACACAGTACAGGCATCTCACACGAGGGGTGCACATACACGTAGTGGCCAGAGGTGGCAGTAAAGAGCTTGATGTCTGAGCTCTATGACACAGATCAGCAGAAGCTGCCAAGATCTTTGTGTATTGCACAACACGGCTCCCCTTCACCCGCTCCTGCCTTCTTCTGGCCCGGGCGGGCCCCTCAGGCCCTGGAGCCCCTTACAGTTGTATTGGCTGTCCCCCACGATGGCAGCCCTGTTCTCTATTATGTTTTATATGACAAACTGTATGTAAATTATAATTCTTTTTTACAAAGGGGTTCAGCGCTGTCTCTAGTGAAGCATACTGAAATCATTAAACGTACAAAGTTTGGTTGCCTGAATCATAACATATATATGTGAGGGGTGGGGGTTGAACTTTCATGTCTATAATGTCTATAATGTATTACATTGGTACAAATAAAAAGTGGAAAAATTGGGCAACATTGTAGGCTGATTTAAGGATCACAAGGCATTTGTTAAGCCACATACAGCTAGGCAGTACCACTAAGATATGTAATTATGCCCTCAATACTAAGATGGTAGTTCTCATCAGAATACTGAAGGTCCTAAATAATTTTGTAAGAAGCAATAAAAATACATTTTTATGTATTCAATATAGTTTTCCTGTCCAAAACAACCCTTTGCAAGTTTGTATTGACTGTTTTTAAATCCATGAACAACTTTGCTATAGAACAGTGAGTTAAGACAGTATCAATCTTTATAAATGCTTTTATTGCAACTTAGATGCAATTTCATCATGCCCTGTAATTAGATGTCATGCCCTAAAGCTGAGCTGACTAAGGCTTTATATAAAGGGAAAGCACTTCACTATTTTTAAGTGAAACTGATTTCTGATGGATGCTGTTTCTAAACTGTTCTTTAACCACCCAATGTGGTATGAAATAATGTGACGTACTTATAAACTATAATGGTATTAATAACAATGATAATAATAACAACATATAATTGTATTTGCTTATTAAACCCATCTAAATTATGAACTGCAAAACCGCAGCATATTTCAAGATTAATAAGACTATAGAATAGATATGTGTGAATATATTCTACCCCATACATTTCTAAGACTCCTGTGAAAAAAAATACAGTAATGATTTTTTATCAGGTTTCAGGCTAGGTTCGCATCCAATTTACACGACAGGAGACTGTGACCGGCTCTCAATGGAGCTGGTTCACATATCTTCGGAGTGGCTGCAGAGCAGATCGCACAGGGGTCCTGTGTGTCTTTGGCTCCATTTCAGGTTCAAATTCATGCAAACATTTTGGCCTGATTTGTCTCTGAAACGGAGAACAGGGACACATTGGATCCCTGTTATCAGCCGCATCCGAATAAAGTATGAGCCCAGCCTCAATGTCTTGGTCAGTTACTCAATCTCCTAAACTATTTAATGCTGAACTCTAGGCAAACAAGTAAACTACCAAAGGCTTCATGTACACCCTACCTACATTCACCGCAGCCATGGGAAAAAAGCTAAATATTTCGGCATTTTTTTTACTGCGTTTTCCCACCATATGACTATTGCACTATAACACACTTAGCTGGATTTTTTTGCTTCTCCCACCCTTTTGCATGAGCTCTTCTGTATTGACTGTACTGTGGGCTGCAAGGGGCTGACACCATTTCAAATTTAGGTACTTACACTGCTTACAATAACAAAACCATTTCATTTGACTACATAGCTGCATTCATTTGTGTATTTTATAACAGTATGGAATGCAGCTTTAGAAAAAAATATTTACCTAATTTGCCATTTGGCTTTTAGAATACTATGATAGAACTGATAGAAAAAATGGAAAAGAGCATATATACACTGTGTGCACAATTATTAGGCAATTGAGTATTTTGACCAAATCATCATTTTATGCATATTGCCCAACTCCAAGCTGTATAAACTTAAACGCTTATTGTATTTAAAGCGGGGGTCCACCCACACCGCCAACAAAAAAAAATATTAAAAGCCAGCAGCTACAAATACTGCAGCTGCTGACTTTTAATACATGACCACTTACCTGTCCCAGCGTCCAGCGATGTCGGCAGGCGACGCCGAGAACCCGCTCGGTTCTCGGCAGCTGCCGCCGCCATCTTAGGTGAGGGAATCAGGAAGTGAAGCATTGCGGCTTCACTTCCTGGTTCCCTACTGCGCATGCGCGAGTCCCGCTGCGCGTCCTAAGTGGTCCCCGCTCTCTCCTGGGAGCTGTGTGTTTCCCAGGAGACAGCGCGAAGGGACGGGAAGAGGCATAGACTCCCATGGGAGTCTATGCCGGAAGTGGGTGCAAATATCTGCACCCCCCCTCCCCCCTGAAAGGTGCCAAATGTGACACCGGAGGGGGGGAGGGTTCCGAAAAGCGGAAGTTCCATTTTTGTGTGAAACTCCGCTTTAAGCATATTAGGTGATGTATTTCTGTAATAAGGGAGGGTGTGGCCTAAGGTTATCAAAACCCTATATCAAGGTATGCATAACTATTAGGCAGCTTCTTTTCCTCAGGCAAAATGGGTCAAAAATTGCTAAGATATTGGGGTGTGATCACAGAACCATCAAAGTTTTGTTGCAAAAAGTCAGCAGGGTGACAAGAAATGTCCCACTGGTTTCTGCCAGTTCTCTTGCTGATGGCACAGCTGGACAGCTTCCAATATGAAAGGGGAGAAAGCATTATTATTACTAGGGATGAGCTTCGAGTTCGAGTCAAACTCATATTCGACTCGAACATTGGCTGTTCGCAAGTTCGTCGAACAGCGAACAATTTGGGGTGTTCGCGGCAAATTCGAATGCAGCGGAACACCCTTTAAAAGTCTATGGGAGAAATCAAAAGTGCTTATTTTAAAGGCTTATATGCAAGTTATTGTCATAAAAAATGTTTGGGGACCTGGGTCCTGCCCCAGGGGACATGGATCAATGCAAAAAAAAGTTTTAAAAACTGATGTTTTTTCAGGAGCAGTGATTTTATTAATGCTTAAAGTCAAACAATAAAAGTGTAATATCCCTTTAAATGTTGTAGCTGGGGGGTGTCTATAGTATGCCTGTAAAGAGGCGCATGTTTCCTGTGTTTAGAACAGTCTGACACCAAAATGACATTTCGAAGGAAAAAACCCATTTAAAACTACTCGCGGCTATTGTTCATTGATAAAAACGGCATGGGAATTCCCCACAGGGGAACCCCGAACCAAAATAAAAAAATAAAAAAAAGATGTGGGAGTCCCCCTAAATTCCCTACCAGACCCTTCAGGTCTGGTATGGATTTTAAGGGGAACCCCGTGCCAAAAAAAAAAAAATGGCGTGGGGCCCCCCAAAAATCTATACCAGACCCTTATCCGAGCACGCAACCTGGCAGGCCGCAGGAAAAGAGGGGGGGACGAGAGTGCGGCCCCCCCTCCTGAACCGTACCAGGCCACATGCCCTCAACATTGGGAGGGTGCTTTGGGGTAGCCCCCAAAACACCTTGTCCCCATGTTTATGAGGACAAGGGCCTCATCCCCACAACCCTGGCCGGTGGTTGTGGGGGTCTGCGGGCAGGGGGCTTATCGGAATCTGGAAGCCCCCTTTAACAAGGGGACCCCCAGATCCCGGCCCCCCCCTGTGTGAAATGGTAAGGGGGTACTTACCCCTACCATTTCACTAAAAAACTGTCAAAAATGTTAAAAATGACAAGAGACAGTTTTTGACAATTCCTTTATTTAAATGCTTCTTCTTTCTTCTATCTTCCTTCATCTTCTTCTTCTGGTTCTTCTGGCTCTTCTGGTTCTTCCTCCGTCGTTCTCGTCCAGCATCTCCTCCACGGCGCCTTCTATCTTCTTCTCCTCGGGCTCCACAAGAACTTGTATTACAGAGAGCAGGATCTCTGTTAAAAAAAAAATGTTTACTTTTTTTTCTTTTTAGAATTTAGTTGGGCCTGACTGCAATTAATTAGATTCAAGGCTTCTCCTTAAAACAAAAATAAAAATTATGTTTTAAGGTCCTCTGTGTTTCAAAGTACTTTGTCCAGTCTGGGTCCAATCATTCGTCCTTGTCTGTGTATTTCTCCTAAAATACACAACTCAAAAATTAATAACACCTCACTGTACCTCTCTGAGAGGTTCATAATGGACTAAACTAGTAGTGGATGATTGGAACAGACTTCGAGCTGAGATAATGTGTCCATCCACAGTAAGTACAGTCAAAAATGTACAGACACACCCACATATCTGTACTCTGACAAACAAAAAGTTATAGGAAAACCTGGTGTGTTTGTAAGTACTTAAAGATTAAGAAGACAACATGTAGACAATGTGACAATTCCTTTATTTAAATGCTTCTTCTTTCTTCTATCTTCCTTCATCTTCTTCTTCTGATTCTTCTGGCTCTTCTGGTTCTTCCTCCAGTGTTCTCGTCCAGCATCTCCTCCGCGGTGTCTTCTATCTTCTTCTCCTTGGGCCGCTCCGCACCCATGGCATGGGGGGAGGCTCCCGCTCTTCTCTTCATCTTCTTCTCTTCTTCTTTTCTTCTCTTCTTCTCTTCTTCATTTTCTTCTCCGGGCCACTCCGCACCCATGCTGGCATGGAGGGAGGCTCCCACTGTGTGACGGCATCTCCTCATCTGGCGGTTCTTAAATAACGGGGGGCGGGGACACCCGGTGACCCCGCCCCCCTCTGACGCACGGTGACTTGACGGGACTTCCCTGTGACGTCTGGGGGTCCCCTTGTTAAAGGGGGCTTCCAGATTCCGATAAGCCCCCTGCCCACAGACCCCCACAACCACCGGCCAGGGTTGTGGGGATGAGGCCCTTGTCCTCATCAACATGGGGACAAGGTGTTTTGGGGGGCTACCCCAAAGCACCCTCCCAATGTTGAGGGCATGTGGCCTGGTACGGTTCAGGAGGGAGGGGCCGCACTCTCATCCCCCCCTCTTTTCCTGCGGCCTGCCAGGTTGCGTGCTCGGATAAGGGTCTGGTATAGATTTTTGGGGGGCCCCACGCCATTTTTTTTTTTTTTGGCACGGGGTTCCCCTTAAAATCCATACCAGACCTGAAGGGTCTGGTAGGGAATTTAGGGGGAACACCATGTCATTTTTTTTTAAATTTTGGCCGGGGTTCCCCTTAATATCCATACCAGACCTGAAGGGCCTGGTATGGAATTTAGGGGGACTCCCACATTTTTTTTTTTTTTTTTTTAATTTTGGTTCGGGGTTCCCCTGTGGGGAATTCCCATGCCGTTTTTATCAATGAACTTCTATGTGTATTGTCGGCAATGCAATGGCCGCGAGTAGTTTTAAATGGGTTTTTTCCTTCGAAATGTCATTTTGCTGTCAGACTGTTCTAAACACGGGAAACATGCGCCCCTTTACAGGCATACTATAGACACCCCCCCAGCTACGAAATTTAAAGGGATATTACACTTTTATTGTTTGACTTTAAGCATTATTAAAATCACTGCTCCTGAAAAAACGTCCGTTTTTAAAACTTTTTTTTGCATTGATCCATGTCCCCTGGGGCAGGACCCAGGTCTCCAAACACTTTTTATGACAATAACTTGCATATAAGCCTTTAAAATTAGCACTTTTGATTATTCATGTTCGTGTCCCATAGACTTTAACGCTGTTCGCGTGTTCGAACGAACTTTTTTCCTGTTCGCATGTTCTGATGCGAACCGAACAGGGGGGTGTTCGGCTCATCCCTAATTATTACTATTATTATTATACAGAATTTATATAGCGCCAACAGTTTGCGCAGCTCTTAACAAAATGAAGGCAGACATTACAGTTACATTACAATTTGGTACAAGAGGAATCAGAGGGCCTTACAATCTAGGAGGAAGGGTCAATTGATACAAAAGGTAATAGCTGTGGGGGATGAGCTGATGGAGAAAGTAAAACAGTGTATTAGTTAGAAGCAGGATAAGCTTCTTTAAAGTGTAGGATTTTCAGAGATCGTCAAAAGATGGATAGATTAGGGGACAGTCGGACAGATTGGGATAGGGAGTTCCAAAGGATGGGATGGGAGAAATCCTGTAGACGAGCATGGGAGGAGGTGACAAGGGAGCTAGAGAGTAGGAGGTCTTGGGAGGACCGAAGAGAGCAGCTTGGTTGGTATTTTGAAACTAGGTTAGTATTTTGATACTAGGTTAGTGATGAAGCTGGGGGCAGAGTTGTGGACGGCTTTGTAAATTATTGTTAGTACTTTCAATTTTATTCGTTGGGTGAGTGGAAGCCAGTGAAGGGATTGGCAGAGGGGGGTGGAGGACACTGAACAGTTGGTAAGGTGGATGAGCCTTGCAGCAGCATTCATTATGGACTGAAGGGGGGATAGTGTATGTAAAGGTAGTCCAATGAGGAGTGAGTTGCAGTAGTCAAGGGAGAGATGACCAGGGAGTGAATTAGAAGCTTGGTGGTGTCATTGGTTAAAAAAGGGGCGTATTCTAGAGATATTGCGGAGGCTAAGGTGGCAGTGACAGCGACAGTGACAGTTTAAAATGTCTAGGGTTCCCCCTAGCACCCTGGCATGTGGGGACAGACTGATAGTTGTGCCATTGATCTTGACAGAGAAGTCAGGGGAAGGGGCATGTGGGAGAGGAAATATTATGAGCTCGGTTTTAGATAGATACAGTTTGAGGAAGTGGTGTGACATCCAGGCTGATATGTCTGTTAGTAAATCAGTGATGTGTGAGGAGACTGATGGGGTGAGCTGAGGGGTAGAGAGATAGATTTGGGTGTCATCACATAATGTGTCAACGTTGCTGGCTTCTGTGTGCTTCTTCAAAAGAGCTTGAACAGTGATCATCTTGAAACCTCATTCTGCTTTGAAATCTTTGCCTGGGAGAGACCTTGCTGATGCAGTATAACTACCTTGTGTCTTGTTGCTGTGCTCAGTCTTGCCATGGTGTATGATTTGTGACATGAAACTGTCTTCCACAACTTCACCTTATGAAGAAATAATATTTCTTCATAAACTTAGGCCAAATTGTATTCTGCTATATTTCTTTGGTGAAAATAACCCAGATCAGTGTCTATTATTTATCCTGTAGGAAAGTTATAGTGTCTACAAACTATGGTATATATATCTGAAGATCGATCAGTCCTGATGTACCTCATTTCTTGAGTCCCAAAAAAGCCAAGACAGTACAAATCCCCCAAATTACCTTTTTTGGAAAGTAGACAGTCTGAGGTATTTAGTAAGAGTCATGGCACACTTTTTTAAGTTGTAATTTTGTGTCACTTTTTTGAAAATGAGGAAAAAAATAGTTTTTCATTTTTTTTTGTAATTTATTACATACTGTCACCAGTGCAGTACAGTGTCATCAAATAACTGGTGTGGGGGTACCAGAGGAACTGAATGGTGGCAGTACGTAAGAAAACAAAAAATAATATATATTTTTTAATTTTGAAAATATTTTTTCTTAATTTATAACATTTTTTTAACTTACTGTAACACTGTACCACTCTGGGGAGTTGATCAGGATTTTTTTTTTTTTTTACATACTATACTATACTACAAATGGGCTGTGATTGGCCCTGTCTGTACCATGTGATCACTGTGACCAATCCCAGCAAGCAACACAATTGTATACAGTGAATGGCAAGCCATTCATTGTTTACAACTGTCATGTGATCTGCTGTGATTGGTCACAGCGATGACATGATATGGGCAACAGGCCTGTATAGTGGTCAGTCATTCGCTGTGTCCACCACCAGAGTGCGGCCCATACTCGTGAGGACATCATATGACGTCCTCCCAGAACAATAGGGCTCCCACCCATCCATCATTTTACAGAGACAGAGGTGGGAAGCAGTTAATTAATTCCTCTGCTTCCTCTGCCATTGCTCTGCAGCCCCAGTAAAAGCTAGAGTAGGTTATGTATATACTGTATATGAGTGTGTGTATATATACATATTAATACTTGGTAATTTTTTTAAGGGTGACCCTATACACACAGGGCCACCCTAAAAAAAATGCAATGCCCCTTATTGCCTCTGAGAATCAGAGACCTTTACAACTTAAAAAATGTTCTAGTGATTAGGGGATCATGTTCCTTATGTTCTTTTGGCTGGGATCTAGTGTGAGTCTATACCCACACTAGACTTCCAGTATGTTTCCTTCCCATATATTCTTTAGACCTAAAGGCAGTAAAAATAACAGAAATAAAAGTTAATCAAAGTTCTGTTGGAGAAAGACCAAGCATTAATATTATCGTTTGTATTTATATCAAGACAACTGTAAACACGTTTTGTATAGCCATAAGAGCCCTTGCACACTGGGGCGGGGGGCGGCGTCGGCGGTAAAACGCCGCTATTATTAGCGGCGTTTTACCACCGGTATGCGGCCGCTAGCGGGGCGGTTTTACCCCCCGCTAGCGGCCGAGAAGGGGTTAAATACCACCGCAAAGCGCCTCTGAAGAGGCGCATTGCCGGCGGTATAGCCGCGCCGTCCCATTGATTTCAATGGGCAGGAGCGGTAAAGGAGCGGTATACACACTGCTCCTTCACCGCTCCGAAGATCCGGCTAGCAGGACTTTTTTTACCGTCCTGCCAGCGCATCGCTCCAGTGTGCAAGCCCTCGGGGCTTTCACACTGGAATGCAAGGAGCGGCACTTTCGGGTCGGTTTGCAGGCGCTATTATTAGCGCAATAGCGCCTGCAAACCGCCCCGGTGTGCAAGGGCTCTAAATACACTTGGTTACAGGAAGGTCTTAATATAAATAAAAACAAAATTAGTAATGCATGGTCCCTCTCCAATAAATCTTTTATTACCTTTAATTGTATTTTTCTGTTTCAATATTTTTATAAAAGATTTTCACTGTACAAAAATAAAGAGGTTTCAGCATTAATTCTGAACAATACATAACTTCCACAATTCGAATTATATACTGTATAAAAATAGAAAGTTATACTATATAATTGTGTGAGTACAATGCGAAGGACATATTACAACAAACAGCTAGACAACTAGCCTCTTATATTTCCTGGTTTTATAACCATGATCTGTAATAATGATGCTCTATTAACCTCACTCTTATTTGTTAGCTTAAAAACAAACTGTATAACAGGCTGTAAAACCCTGAGGTCTCAGTATGTCCTTCTATGTTATAGTAACAAAGTAGGCTCAGAGTACGTTCCTCATGCCAAGGACAGCACAGCCCCCAATCGAATAGAGGAGGACACTCCATCCCGCAAAACTGGGGAGTCACGCACTCTGAGTCCCTCAACACCAAAATCCAGAAAAAAAGGGGGAACCAAAAAAAGTAAAGAAGGGATAAAAAGAAAAAGGAGAGGAGGAGGCAAAGGGGGAAAAGGACTCCATGCTCTGGTCCAAGTCATCCAGGAGGGGACCTAGCCTGCAATAGTCCGAGGATCATTAGTCAAATATTGGATCCATGGACGTCGAACGTCCGACTTCGAACGTCCGAACAGCAAAAGTTTGGCCTGAACTTATGCTCCGGCCATTCACCCATCCCTAGTGCCAATTGGGCAGCATTAAAATATTGTTGAATCCTAGGCCTCCCTTCTGTTTTGGGGAAAACAGTGTGTGCTTATTCTCCCTGGGCCTCTTATCGCCCCTTATAAACTGATGAAGCTTCTTTTGAAATACCATCAGATCTAACAAGTGTCACTGGTAGGGTATAAAAAATATCTAAAATTCTTGGAAGAATATTTGTTTTTTTTTAGAATTTAGTCTGCTGAACCACGATGGAGGGTGGAGTTATAAGCTATGTCTGTCGTAAGTAAGGAAGAGCCTCCAGTTCCCAGTGAAACTTCTAAGATTGTTCAAGGGTTTTTCGAATGCTGTCCTGCAAAGATATGTTTAGTGCTTGTGATTTGTCATGGTTAATTGTGAGGCCCGAGATTCTTGAAAAAGGTTGAAGTATTGCATACAGATTAGGAAGGGTGGTGATGGGCGACGAGATAACCATCAGGATATCGTCCACAAATATTGTGCATTTATGCTCCCTTTTCCCGCATTCTATTCCTTTAACATTTGGACAGTTTCGGATTTTAAGTGCAAGCGGTTCCAGTGCCAGAACAAATAGCAATGGGGATAGAGGGCACCATGCCAAGTCCCTCTTTGTATAGTGAGAGACCGCGTGGAATACCCCTTAAGCATTAAGGATGCTGTGGGCATCCTTAGGTTCAATGTTAGCCTAGCCGTGTCGATTTTGTGTCTAATATCTACCTGCGAGGCCGCTCACTGTTCATTCATGAGACCTTCCAGGTCAGCTTCCTGTTGCTTTATTGTGTTTTCCTGAGCTTGTTTGGCCCTAGCTGCCAGCTAAATAAGTTCACCCCAGATGGTGGCCTTGTGGGCAACTCAATTTATGGCAGAAGACATTTTTGATGAGGAGTTTTCCCGAAAAAACGCACACAGTTCCTTCTCGATTTCAGCGTACACTATGGGATCGTTTAATAAGGAAACATTAAGGCACCATGGAGAGGAGTTTGGTTTTGTTCAAATATCAGTCAATGATAACTTGGCCGGAGAATTATTCGACCAGGGAGTAGACAAGAATTTCACCGACGTTATGTACGATAATAATGAGGTGTGTACAAAAATGTGGTAAAATGTGTGAATATGTATGGTGCACCTGTGAAAAGTGGGTGTAATCTCTAGTGAAGGGGTTGGCCTCATGCCAGCCATCAATCAAATCATAAAGATATAACAGGCGCGATACTTAATTGCTCTTTTTGGGCACATTTTTTGAGAACTGCCTTAGCAGGATCAGATGAATCCGATCAAACGGGATATTACTATTGCCGCCCAAAACCACCTGTCCTTGTGCCTAAGACAGCAACACCGCCAACATATTACAGAAAAAGTCCACCTGTCCCGAGTTTGGGGCATAATAGGAAATAAATGAGACCAGTTGGTCATGTATATGACCCACTGCCATGATATATCTGCCATTCCTATCCTTAATTATAGTGATAGGGGTGAAACGGGTCTTTTTAGAAAAACCTACTGTCACCCCCCCTTCTTCTCAGGGCCAGAAGACAAATAATACTGTGGATATCTATCACTATGGTATCTAGGGGCTGAGATCTTACAGAAGTGTGTTTCCTGTAACAACAGGACATCAGCCCTCTGTGAGTAGTAATATTGAAAAGCTTTAGTTCTTCTGATAGGGGAATTAAATCCATGCACATTATGGGTAATTATAGAGTATCTTGCGGAATAAATCTTCGCCATCGTGGTAGGGCAGAGCACACTCACCTGCACACTCACCTTGGTCCATGGATATGGGAGGCGGAGCCCCAGAGCCAGGAGTCATGGTTCACATTGGTATCCAAATCAGGACAGCAAGGCCAGAGCGCAGAGCCAGAGCCTAGTGTTGGGATGGGAAAAAGAAAATGAAAAAAGGTAAATGGGTAGAAGAGAGAGTAGAATATTTGGCAAAAGGCCTAGTGACATAAGACATAATAAACACCAAGCAAAACCTACAAAAGTGGGTCAAAACCCACCCCAGAAACAATGCCTGGGGTATAAATCGGGAGTTTACCTCATCATCTGAGGAAGGCAATATCACTAAAGGGACATGCGTGTTCACCCCGGTCCAAAGTCCATAGCAATAAAAGGAAAACAGGAAGTATTATTATCAGTTGCAACCATTGGGACCCTATTCAATTGAACGGGTCTCCCCTTCCAGTCTCTTGGAAGCCGGGAGTAGTCGCGTGTAGTCCCATCCAATTTTCCTCTAGTAGAATGCTTGTAGAAAGGTTGCAAGTCTGCATCTGAAGGTAACTAACATTCATTGATCTCATGAAGCAGCCTTCTGATGTTAAGGTTGTATAAAAATAAAAAGTAAGAGGAACTTGGCAAAGTGCAACTATTCACTTAACATAGAATGCCTTACGGGTATTACAGTGGTAATCCATTTTCAAAAGGCCAATTCCAGCCCTATAGGAACAAAAAATGTCACCCCTGCATGAAGGGGTTATGAGGCCATCAGGGAATCAGATGATTGGAGATGACCTCCTAGCCAATGAGGATCGTTGCTCCAACCAGAGAGTGACAAAAGAGGGCAATTCGCCAGATGGGGAGATGAAGCGTTCCAGCTTTTTCATGAGATATAATTCCCAATTCCAACAGCAAATTTTCTCTGTCTTGAAATGTAGAAAAGGAGTGGGATTTTCCTTTAAATGTAAATGATAATTAAAACGGGAATGCCCACCTGTACTTTATCTGTCAATTCTTTAGCTGCTGTAATAAGGCTTCATGGTTCTCTGTTTCTGCACTGTAGATGGAGCCAGATCTGTAAAAAGCTGGATAGGTGCACCAAATAGGGTGAGGTCCTGTCTGTTTCTAGCCGCACGTTGTAATGGCGGGACCGGTTTTCCAGATTCTCTATTTTGGTATAGGCCTCCTGTAATTTATTCTGGAGCTCCGAGACAATAGTGGAGTTTTGGTTAACCCTTTTAACTGTGCTGTCCACCTTGGATTCAATCATGTGAAATCTTTCTACTATACCATGGATATCACGTTTGAGGTCTGTAGTGATAATGGAGCAGGCTTTAGAAAGCTCCTGTTGAAGTAGAGTAGAGAAGTGAGCTAAAAGCACTGTGTCCCCTGTATAAGGAGCTGGTTGTGATGGAGGCAGGTCCCTGTCAGGGCTGGGTTGGCTACACATTAGATCGGCCATCTCTGCCATGTTCCTGTCCAATGTGTCCATAGAGGACACTTGGGAGTAAGCAGACTCAGGTGTGCCCACAGGAGTTCCTGGTGAGGGGGGTAATGAGAAGGACTCACCCCGCTGCTCCTCCTCCCAGCCATCAGGAGGCAAAGGGGCCCCACACAGGCTGCTGTTTATGGGCGGTTCAGTTCACAGCAGAACATCCGAACAGGCAAAAAATGTGTGCGAACACGCAAACACCATTAAAGTCTATGGGACGCGAACATGAAAAATCAAAAGTGCTAATTTTAAAGACTTATATGCAAGTTATTGCCATAAAAAGTGTTTGGGGGCCCGGGTCCTGCCCCAGGGGACATGTATCAATGCAAAAAAAAGTTTTAAAAATGGCAGTTTTTTCGGAAGCAGTGATTTTAATAATTCTTAAAGTAAAACAATAAAAATTAAATATTCCTTTATATAACGTGCCCGGGGGTGTCCTTAGTATGCCTGTAAAGCATCTTTCCAACATTTAGAACAGTACCATAGCAAAATGACATTTCTAAAGGAAAAAATTTCATTCAAAACTGCTCACGGCTGTAATGTATTGTCGAATCCCAGCAATATAGATACAAATACCCAAAATACCAAAAAAATGGAGTGGATCCCCCCAAAAAATTCATACCATGCCCTTAAAAAATGGCGCAGGGTCCCCCAGGCATTATATACTATGAACAGCAGTTTATATACAATACGGTCTGCCATATATACTCTGCAGAAAATCTGAGCCTTAGTTGTTGGTGGTACCAGAACACTGTAACCCCTCACAGTTACTCTTGTTGGGGGCAGGGGCCTGCTATAAAATATTATATCAAAAATTTAAATTACATGGCCTTGGTTAACAGGGGCAGAAAAATTGGTCATTTGTTTTTGGTGGCGGCAGCACACTGTAACCCCTCACAGTTACTCTTGTTGAGCGCAGGAACGGGCCCTGCTTAACTATTATTTCAAAAATAGTAATTACATGCCCCTGTTAAACAGGGGCATAAAAATTGGGCCTTTGGTTTCGGTGGCGCCAGAAGACTGTAAGCCCTCACATTTACTCTTGTTTGGTGCAGGAACGAGCCCTGCTGTGAAATATTGTATCAAAAATTGTAATTATATGCCCCAAACAGGAGCAGAAAAAGTGGTCCTTCTTTTGGTTTTGGCAGTTTCAGGACACTGTAAGCTCTCGCAGTTACTCTTGTTGGGAGCAAGAACAGGCCCTGCTGTGAAATATTATATCAAAAATTGTAATTACATGGCCCTGTTAAACAGGGGCAGAAAAATTGGGCCTTTGGTTTTGGTGGTGCCAGAACACTGTAACCCCTCACAGTTACTCTTGTTGGGCACAGGAATGAGCCCTGCTGTGAAATATTAGATCAAAAATTGTAATTATATGTCCCTGTTAAACAGGGGCAGAAAAATTGGGCCTTGGGTGGTGGTGGGGGTGACATAAACCAAAAATATTGTTGGAAGCTAGCATCATCAAGATTGAGGAGGAATAGGATAGTCAGCATAGGCAGTCTTCAAGGGATCCCAGATCCATAGCAAATTCAATCAGCTACATCAGCATAAGGTGCTTGATAGCTGCTGATTTAAGACTGATTCATTTTTATAAATATGAGCCTATCAATGGAGTCTGTGGACAGGCGCACTCTTTTATTCATTATGTTGCCTTATGAGTTTATGTGAAATCTCCATTAATAACTAAAATATTGTAATAATGAATATATTTCATTTAGCTGGCATCTATGAAAGGGTGGAGAGCCAATTCCATTGTTTTACACCTACTCCTTTCAAAAGATCCCATGCTGGGATATGCATTGGACCTAACTTCCTGGGGAAATTCAATTAACACACTTGGCCAGCATAGTCACAAGGATTTGCATGAAAGGGGGCCGACTTATGTAGTAAGCCCTCCAATCATGATCCAAGCTAGGCCAACCAATGAGACATCAGCCTAGTCTGATATACTCAGAGCCAAGGGGGAGGTATCGCTCTCTTTCTGATAGACCAGCAAGCTGAAAGGAACTTTGGTAAGGATGGGTAATTATGGGAAAGGAATGCCCTTTTACTTGTAACTAAATATGTGTGTAGATTACTGTATTGAGGAATATACCCTGTATTCCTTCATGTAAATACTTTATTTCAACCTAATATTTTCTTCCTTGGTGTAAGACGATAGATAGATGATTGTGTATTAGCTAGACTTTCAACTGCTTCCTAATAAACGTTATTATATTTGAAGCTTTCACTCTTGGTCGAAAAGAACTCTTATTTAACCCACATCACATCTATGAGATATGAAAAATGTTAAATATAGATTTTTCAGGGTAACAGATGGCGACCACTGGAGTAGATTACAAGACTGAAAGTATTTAATATAATACCGAGATTTGTGTAAGGCAGATTAAGGTTATTGGGGGAATTTAAACTGAGTCAGTTTGTCCTGGAAGTTGGAGGTCACAACAATTTTATCTAGGGAAAAATATAGGTAAATGTTTGTTTTATTAGTGGGTATTAGATGAACTCTAAAAAGGAGGGAGAATACACCACATATTTTGTTTTGCTTAATATCCCGTAATTATACTTGAAAAAAGTACTTTGGATGTACCATTATAATCCGGATAAATGTAATGGGGAGGAAGTACAGAGCGGGAATTTTTTTTTTTTGTTTTGTTTTGCTTTTGTTTCTTTTGGGCTCACCAAGCTTCATTGCTCTCTATCTAACCAGGGTTTGAGTGTGCTGTATGGTGAGTACATGTGTTTCATTGGAAAGACACCGATTGAGGGTGGTCTTAGTTTTGTTGAAAAGGTTCAACAGATTTTTGTTTTTAATTTAAATGGTGTGTCCACTAAAGGCATAGTATTGTGTGTAGGACATTGGAAATGAGCTACCAGAGAGTAGTTTGGTTTATTTGTTTGTTTTTTTTAGCTGTGGGAATTTACAAGCAGTAATATTTTCATTGGCGTGAGTTAATGTACAAAACGGTGGACGTCTTGTTACTGAAGCTAATATTTGATAGAGATTATTACTATAGGGTATAAGGTGCCTCTAGCATACTGTATTATACCTTGAAATTTTTTTTAAGGATAAACCCTATCCAAAAATTTGATAATCTGAGTTTGTGGTAGATTTTTTTTTAACTAAATTTGGTTTAACATTGGTGTAAACACGGCTGTGTTTACCTTCTATTGTAAACCTAGAGGGCTACCCACCCTATTTGATCCTGGTGGCTTTACTATTGTTCCTTTTATCCCCCGGGTCTATTGTTTTGTGGGTGTAGGCTCAGACAAGGTAAACTACAGTCTATTGTGTGTAGGCTACAGGCTAGTGAGGGTGTCTCCACTAAGCTGAAAGATTGTGTTATTGAGAGCTGAAAATATCTTTTATTTTCTACACTTACTGTATTTTCAGAATTTTATTCTACTTGAGTTTCTGTTTATTGTTTTTTTCCTCCTTCTATAGTGACTGTATAGTACAGGGGAACATTTAACTTAATCTAGCTTACAAATTGTGCATATTATTTGTTTGATAAGCCATGTCCTCTCTAGAAAAGTTTGTAGCAAGTTATACTCTTAAATAAAAGAGCAATGTATTTGCATGTGATGCTAGATTACAAGGTTCGCCTTGGGACTATGTCCAAGAGTTATTTGAAGAACAATTTAAAACAACCAAAAAGGATAAAAAGCTCAAAGGTTTATCTATAGCAGGCATGTATTCGGCTTGCATGGCTATGAATGCTAAAATACAGCAATTAGAAGATATAGTCTATAATAAAAATAGTACAATTTCTGAGAGGGAAAAGGAGAATACAGCTTTACAGAACCAAGTACAAACCTTAACTACCCTTAATCAAATGGTTAATGCCTCACAGGAGAAAAATGTTAAAAAGTACAAATTGGCTCAAAAAGAAGTGGTACAATATAAAAACATGCTATCCAAAGTGGAGACTGAACTGGACCACATAATTAGTGCATATTAAGTGATCCAAAATCAGTTACATGAAACTAAGAAAGGAAAATTTATAGATCACACACAGTGCACACAAACAGAGTCACAGTTGCTACAAACAATTTCAATTCTCAAAGGACAGGTGGCTGGGGCTAGCAGATGTGAACATGCTAATGCTACGGCACCTACTTGTGCCTATGAAATTGGGGACACAGAGGAATATGAAGAGTACTGGGGAGGTGAAGATATGGGTCCTAATTCTACTTTTCCTGTGGCGATGGGAGAAATTGCGGAGCCACAGGAAAATTGAGAATGCACCATGGTCACAGACCCACTTAACAATGGGGGCCAGCTATCCACAAATGAGGAGCAAGACAAGTTCCCCATCACGGGTAGGATCCAGACCCTCTCCTCTCCTGAAGGAAATCAAACAGGTTTGGGGTTTGATAGTGAAGGAAATGAGGGTATTTCAGATGTATATCCAATTCAACCAGTAAAAACCCTGAGGAGTGTGGCTGCTTTCATTGGCAAAATTAAAACTAATGAACACATTCCACACGCAACCAATGTACAAAAGAGCTGTGAGCTCTTAGATGGGAGAAGGCCTAGTGGCCAGGTTAAGGCATCTTCCAGCCCAGGGCAGCATGTGCAATCTACACATACTATAGATTGTAATGCAACCGGGTTGAGTATTTCTAGAGACAACAGGACGTTATCTCCTCCTGGAGAAGTTTTTAATTTCAACAACTCATTAAAAGGTGAAAGCTCTTTTGTAAATACCCCTAGACCTCTTAGGAAGACAGGAAAAGTGGTTAATCAAGTCGGAGCCATGGAATATTCTCGGCCTAAAACCACACCAGTTGTTAAGAGATGCTTTAATACTTTACAAAAGATAAAGTGCTACACGTGTGGGTTATGGGGCCATACAGTCAGGTCCATAAATATTGGGACATCCACACAATTCAAATCTTTTTGACTCTATACACCACCACAATGGATTTGAAATGAAATGGACAAGATGTGCTTTAACTGCAAACTTTCAGCTTTAATTTGAGGGTATTTACATCCAAATCAGGTGAACGGTGTAGGAATTACAACAGTTTGTATATGTGCCTCCCACTTTTTAAGGGACCAAAAGTAATGGGACAATTGGCTGCTCAGCTGTTCCATGGCCAAGTGTGTTTTCCCTCATTATCCCATTTACAAGGAGCAGATAAAAGGTCCAGAGTTAATTTCAAGTGTGCTATTTGCATTTGGAATCTGTTCCTGTCAACTCTCAATATGAGATCCAAAGATCTTTCACTATCAGTGAAGCAAGCCATCATTAGGCTGAAAAAACAAAACAAACCCATCAGAGAGATAGCAAAAACATTAGGTGTGGCCAAATCAACTGTTTGGAACATCCTTAAAAAAGAAAGAACACACAGGTGAGCTCAGCAACACCAAAAGACCCGGAATACCACGGAAAACAACTGTGGTGGATGACCGAAGAATTCTTTCCCTGGTGAAGAAAACACCCTTCACAACAGTTGGCCAGATCAAGAACACTCTCCAGGAGGTAGGTGTATGTGTGTCAAAGTCAACAATCAAGAGAAGACTTCACCAGAGTGAATACAGAGGGTTCACCACAAGATGTAAACCATTGGTGAGCCTCAAAAACAGGAAGGCCAGATTAGAGTTTGCCAAACAACATCTAAAAAAGCCTTCACAGTTCTGGAACAACATCCTATGGACAGATGAGACCAATATCAACTTGTACCAGAGTGATGGGAAGAGAAGAGTATGGAGAAGGAAAGGAACTGCTCATGATCCAAAGCATACCACCTCATCAGTGAAGCATGGTGGTGGTAGTGTCATGGCGTGGGCATGTATGGCTGCCAGTGGAACTGGTTCTCTTGTATTTATTGATGAGGTGACTGCTCACAAAAGCAGCAGGATGAATTCTGAAGTGTTTCGGGCAATATTATCTGCTCATATTCAGCAAAACACTTCAGAACTCATTGGACGGCGCTTCACAGTGCAGATGGACAATGACCCGAAGCATACTGCAAAAGCAACCAAAGAGTTTTTTAAGGGAAAGAAGTTGAATGTTATGCCATGGCCAAGTCAATCACCTGACCTGAATCCGATTGAGCGTGCATTTCACTTGCTGAAGACAAAACTGAAGGGAAAATGCCCCAAGAACAAGCAGGAACTGAAGACAGTTGAAGTAGAGGCCTGGCAGAGCATCACCAGGGATGAAACCCAGCGTCTGGTGATTTTTATGCATTCCAGACTTCAGGCTGCAATTGACTGCAAAGGATTTGCAACCAAGTATTAAAAAGTGAAAGTTTGATGGATGATTGTTAATCTGTCCCATTACTTTTGGTCCCTTAAAAAGTGGGAGGCACATATAGAAACTGTTGTAATTCCTACACCGTTCACCTGATTTGGATGTAAATACCCTCAAATTAAAGCTGAAAGTCTGCAGTTTAAGAACATCTTATTTGTTTAATTTAAAATCCATTGTGGTGGTGTATAGAGCCAAAAAGATTAGATTTGTGTCTATGTCCCAATATTTATGGACCTGACTGTATTTCGCAGTTTTGTTTGTCTTCTGGGAAAAAGTTATTTAAACACAAGCAATATACAACCAAGAGGCGTGATGTGGAAGTATACTCACCACGCTGGGGTGAAGGGCCTAGGAAATATGAAAATGCAAAATCATACATCCCTTCCTCAACTAATAAAGCCGAAAATGAGGCTTTACAGCAGGAGATTAGGCAAATTAAACAGGAACGGGATGAGTTTGTGAAAGAATTCCAATCCTTTAAAAGAAACGTTATTGACTCCTTGAATTGGAAAAATGGAGGGAGTAATTTGTCCATTGAGAAACAAACCACTACACTAAAGCCGGGGTGGCAATACAATATATAAGTTATGTTATAGAGTTCTATGGCATTTAAGTGTCACTATATCCAGACAGGAATGTCATGGACCATTTACCAATATACACGTATGAATGATGTATTGTTTGCTTTAAATAAAGTTAAAGAGAAAAAAAGAGGGGGATAGAGTTAATAACTGTTTTCTACAAGTTTTTTTTCAGGTTAAGTGAGTTCCTGAAAATAAATGTACATAAACATATAAAGCAGCTGTATTGTAGATTGCTGTACATATGCGTAAAATACGCGCCTAACAAAGGTAAGGTGTAACAGTCCATTGTGTTGGTTTTTCTTTCTCTCTCTTCTTTCCTTTGTATTCTCCCAGTGGCCAGAAACGCCTAGCTATCCATTTGTAATTAACAAAGCTCTATCCAGAATGAATGGGATTCATTCTAAATGAATGGGGGTGTGAGTGATGGAATGCATGGGTATGAACGGTCCATGTGTAATCAAAGATTTTTTTTTTTTGTAGGGGTGTAGTCACCATTGTTTTTATGGCCATCAATAGGTGTGATCACACTAATGCGCATGCTTTGTACTGTTTATGATTATTTTATTATTTTTTCTCGTTTGTAATGAGCTCAATACTGGTACCAGTTTAAATTAATACTTTTTTTTTACAAGTTTATATGTATTCGCAAATAAATAACCTGTGCACAGATAAGAGATCTCGATCCCTATAACTCTGAGAAACTGAAGTTTCATTCACTCTGATACGTGGAAAATACATAACAATGCATTGCTTTGCACCTTGTGGCATCTTATGGATTCAGTAGGTCTGGTGTTTTGTTTTTCCTTCCAAATTGACGCATGTGCTTTTAATATGTGTAAAGGTTTTATGTCTACATGTTGTCTTCTTAAACTTTAAGTACTTACAAACACACCAGGTTTTCCTATAACTTTTTGTTTGTCAGAGTACAGATATGTGGGTGTGTCTGTACATTTTTGACTGTACTTACTGTGGATGGACGCATTATCTCAGCTCGAAGTCTGTTCCAATCATCCACTACTAGTTTAGTCCATTATGAACCTCTCAGAGAGGTACAGTGAGGTGTTATTAATTTTTGAGTTGTGTATTTTAGGAGAAATACACAGACAAGGACGAATGATTGGACCCAGACTGGACAAAGTACTTTGAAACACAGAGGACCTTAAAACATAATTTTTATTTTTGTTTTAAGGAGAAGCCTTGAATCTAATTAATTGCAGTCAGGCCCAACTAAATTCTAAAAAGAAAAAAAAGTAAACATTTTTTTTTTAACAGAGATCCTGCTCTCTGTAATACAAGTTCTTGTGGAGCCCGAGGAGAAGAAGATAGAAGACGCCGTGGAGGAGATGCTGGACGAGAACGCCGGAGGAAGAACCAGAAGAGCCAGAAGAACCAGAAGAAGAAGATGAAGGAAGATAGAAGAAAGAAGAAGCATTTAAATAAAGGAATTGTCAAAAACTGTCTCTTGTCATTTTTAACATTTTTGACAGTTTTTTAGTGAAATGGTAGGGGTAAGTACCCCCTTACCATTTCACACAGGGGGGGCCGGGATCTGGGGGTCCCCTTGTTAAAGGGCTTCCAGATTCCGATAAGCCCCCCACCCGCAGACCCCCACAACCACCAGCCAGGGTTGTGGGGATGAGGCCCTTGTCCTCATCAACATGGAGACAAGGTGTTTTGGGGGGCTACCCCAAAGCACCCTCCCAATGTTGAGGGCATGTGGCCTGGTACGGTTCAGGAGGGGGGGCGCACTCTCGTCCCCCCCTCTTTTCCTCCGGCCTGCCAGGTTGCGTGCTCGGATAAGGGTCTGGTATGGATTTTTGGGGGCACCCCACGCCGTTTTTTTTTTTTGGCGCGGGATTCCCCTTAATATCCATACCAGACCTGAAGGGCCTGGTATGGAATTTAGGGGGACTCCCACGTCATTTTTTTTTTTAAATTTTGGTTCGGGGTTTCCCTGTGGGGAATTCCCATGCCGTTTTTATCAATGAACTTCTATGTGTATTGTCGGCAATGCAATAGCCGCGGGTAGTTTTAAATGGGTTTTTTCCTTCGAAATGTCATTTTGCTGTCAGACTGTTCTAAACACGGGAAACATGCGCTCCTTTACTATAGACACCCCCCAGGTACGAAATTTAAAGGGATATTACACTTTTATTGTTTGACTTTAAGCATTATTAAAATCACTGCTCCTGAAAAAACGGGCGTTTTTAAAACTTTTTTTTGCATTGATACATGTCCCCTGGGGCAGGACCCAGGTCCCCAAACACTTTTTATGACAATAACTTGCATATAAGCCTTTAAAATTAGCACTTTTGATTTCTCCCATAGACTTTTAAAGAGTGTTCCGCGGCATTCGAATTTGCTGCGAACACCCCAAATTGTTCGCTGTTCGGCGAACTTGCGAACAGCCAATGTTCGAGTCGAACATGAGTTCGACTCGAACTCGAAGCTCATCCCTAGTGGAGAGCCAATTCCATTGTTTTACACATACTCCTTTCAAAAGATCCCATGCTGGGATATGCATTGGACCTAACTTCCTGGGGAAATTCAATTAACACATTTGGCCAACATAGTCGGAAGGATTTGCATGAAAGGGGGCCGACTTGTGGAGTAAGCCCTCCAATCATGATCCAAGCTAGGCCAACCAATGAGACATCAGCCTGGGTTGATATACTCAGATCCAAGGGGGAGGTATCGCTCTCTTTCTGATAGACCAGCAAGCTGAAAGGAACTTTGGTAAGGATGGGTAATTATGGGAAAGGAATGCCCTTTTACTTGTAACTAAATATGTGTGTAGATTACTGTATTGAGGAATATACCCTGTATTCCTTCATGTAAATACTTTATTTCAACCTAATATTTTCTTCCTTGGTGTAAGACGATAGATAGATGATTGTGTATTAGCTAGACTTTCAACTGCTTCCTAATAAATGTTACTATATTTGAAGCTTTCACTCTTGGTTAAAAATAACTCTTATTTAACCCACATCACATCTATGAGATATGAAAAATCTTAAATATAGATTTTTCAGGGTAACAATTACAACCCCTCAAGCAGTACTGAATGTGCGTTCAGAAAGAACGCTGGATGCAGGACAGGCCAGTAGCTCAATTGCATATTGAGAAAGTTTTGGCCAGTGATCCATCCTCAAGACCCAGTAACCCAGTGGATGCTCTGTTGGAAAGGTCTCCAAGTCTGCTCTTGCCCCTAGATATTCCTGCCCCATATAATGCAGACGCTGGCGATGGTTGCTTGAACCGATCAGACTTTGGCGCTGAGGACTGAAAAATTGTTTAAAGCTGGCCACCTTCTCCAAAGCTCTACCTCTGACTGAACTTTGCCTTAGCAACATGTTGTCTAGCACCAGGAAATGGTAACCCCGCAGGGTCTGGAAATGCGTTACACAAACCTTTCTTCAAGGCCTCCTGAAGATGTTTCTTCCTCTGCTCCCTCTGCAAAGGCAGGATGAGTTCTGCAACTTTACCCTTGTAACATGAATCAAGAAGGGTTGCCAGCCAGTAATGATTCCTCTCCTTAAT
The DNA here is from genome assembly GCA_037952835.1 of Lithobates septentrionalis. Taxonomy (NCBI): domain Eukaryota; kingdom Metazoa; phylum Chordata; class Amphibia; order Anura; family Ranidae; genus Lithobates; species Lithobates septentrionalis. The sequence goes on along the minus strand of JBBDGP010001113.1, from coordinate 1,876,520 downwards.
CCCAAAAATTTTAGGGCCTTTCGCAGGCTTTGCAGAATCAGGGAGGCCATGCAGCGTAAGTTTTCCGAGGTATTCAATTCTGAGTCCTCTGGTTCACCAAGGATCACATTATCCATAACTACCTCCTCCCAGCCACATACAACTCCTTGGGTTTCTGGGGACTGAAAACCATCCCTTGAAGACTGTTGAGTGTTATCCTCTACATCCATGCTGACACAATCCTCCTCTCCCCCTCCTCTTCTGCCTGTGTGTTTGGCAGGCCCGCAGGAATGCTATCTGGATAAAGGGGGCCTTGAGAGGAAAGGAAGTCCTCTTCTTCCTCCCACTGTTCTGCTTCAAGTGCCCTGTTCATGATTCCACAAAGCATATGCTCTATCAGGAAGACTAGAGGGACAGTGTCACTGATGCATGCATTGTCGCTGCTCACCATCCTTGTGGCCTTCTTAAATGGTGATAGAACAGTGCATGCATCCTTGATCAGTAGACACTGGCGTGGTGAAAAGAAGCCAAGATCCCCTGACCCTGTCCTGGTGCCATACTCACACAGTTACTCATTGATGGCCCTCTGCTGTGTGTGTGCAGCTGCTGCAGCATTGCCAACATTGAGTTCCACCTGGTGGGCATATCACAGATGAGGCAGTTGGTGGGCAGGTTGCATTTCTTTGAATGTCAGCCAGCCGAGAACTTGTATGACCGGCGAAAATTACCACAGACTTTTCTGGCCTGCCTCTGGAGATCTTTTAAGCCTGGGTTCCTGCTCAAGAACTGCTGCACCAGCAAATTCAGTACATGTGGCAAACATGAAACATGTGTCAAGTGTCCCTGTCAGAGGGCGGAGAGAAGGTTGGTGTCATTGTCGCATACAACCATTCCTGGCTGAAGCTGATGTGGCGTCAACCACCTCTGAGCCTGCCCCTGAAGAGCTGACAGAATCTCTGCCCCAGTGTGGCTCCTGTCCCCTAGGCAGACCAACTCAAGCACCGCATGGCATATTTTAGCCTGACTGCTTGCGTAGCCCCTTGAACGCTTACAGAGCATCTCTGTTTCAAAAGACTAATCTGCAGAAGAGGCCATAGAGGAAGAAGAGGAGGGGGTGGATGAGAGAGCTGTGGCAGAATCACCACTAACTTTTTGGAGGCATGGTGGTGGAACAAGCTCCAACAACACTGAACCCTGTCCTGAATCCTTCCCTGCCACACCATGAGTCAGCGATAAAATGAGCCTTACTGCCCTGTCCAACAAGGCCAAAACATTGCCTTCCACATGCCAGTAGAGAGCCGGAATGGCCTTCCGTGAAAAGAAATGGCGTTTTGAAACCTGCCACTGAGGTTACAGCACATTCCACAAATTCACAAAAGGGGGCAGCAGTTGCAGTGCTAGCAATTTTGCCAAGCTAGCATTTAGACGCTGAGCATGTGGATGGCAGGGACCAAATTTCTTTTTACAGTTCAGAAACTGGGGTAGGGAAATTTGCCTGCTAAAATAAATTGGTGGTGTACTGCTAACAGATTAGCTGCAAGTACCAGGGACACCTATTGCTACACCTTCCTTCCTCTCAGTGCAGATTTTTGAGGACTGGAGGTATAGTAGGGTTTGAGATCCCAGATGAGGAGCAAGGAAAAGTCTGCCTTTTTTCTTTGATGTGGGTCTTTCAAGTGCTGTTGCCAATGGACTGCATGGCAGGTCTTCAAATGTATGGTCAAGCATGTAGTGTCCAAGTGGCTGCTGTTTTGGCCATGCTTGATCTGCTTCAGACATAGGTTGCAAACAGCAATGGTGTGATCTGTTGCACGCATGTTGAAAAAGGCCCACACCAAGGAACTTTTAAAAGTCAGTGGGGAGTCAGCAGCGCCCTGCACCTGCGGAGCTCTGACATGTGATGCAATAGGGTGTCTGCCCTTACGCTGCCTCCTGGGGGACATCCTGCCTCGTTGGAGTTGTGCCTCCTCCTCCTCACTTTCCTATTCTCTTCTCTCAGGCACTCAATTACAGTCAGTGACCTCATCATCCCCTCCCTCCTCATCACTGGAGCAAACTTGGCAGTATGCTGCAGCTGGGGGAACATGACTGCCAGTTTCTTGTCCTTCTGTGGCACCCCCTCTCTCTAGGCTAACGTTACTCCCTTCCTCAACCTGGGAACCAATGCCGGAGCCTTCAAATCGCTGCACATCCTCCAGCAGCATGTACCCAACACTGTGGTCAAATTATTCTGGGGACTCCTCCTTGCATGATGGTTGGGCTATGGAAGGAGTGACTGTGGACAAGGAGCCAGTGGAATAGGCTGCTTTAGCAGCTGTGTTGGAAGGCAAAATACTCTAAGCCTGGGTGACAGAGGATGAGGAGGATGAGTACGGCTTCGTTATTGAAACTGTACACACTGTATTAGATACTGTGTACACCGCCTGAAGTGTATTAGAAACAGTACACCATTGAATGCACTGTAGATATAGGCTACAAAGAATGCAGAGTATATATATATATATATATATATATATATATATATATATATATATATATATATATATATATATATATATATATATACACTACCGTTCAAAAGTTTGGGGTCACCCAAACAATTTTGTGTTTTCCATGAAAAGTCACACTTATTCACCACCATACGTTGTGAAATGAATAGAAAATAGAGTCAAGACATTGACAAGGTTAGAAATAATGATTTGTATTTGAAATAACATTGTTTTTACATCAAACTTTGCTTTCATCAAAGAATCCTCCTTTTGCAGCAATTACAGCATTGCACACCTTTGGCATTCTAGCTGTTAATTTATTGAGGTAAGCTGGAGAAATTGCACCCCACGCTTCTAGAAGCAGCTCCCACAAGTTGGAATGGTTGGATGGGCACTTCTGGCGTACCATACGGTCAAGCTGCTCCCACAACAGCTCAATGGGGTTCAGATCTGGTGACTGTGCTGGCCACTCCATTACCGATAGAATACCAGCTGCCTGCTTCTGCTGTAAATAGTTCTTGCACAATTTGGAGGTGTGTTTAGGGTCATTGTCCGGTTGTAGGATGAAATTGGCTCCAATCAAGCGCTGTCCACTGGGTATGGCATGGCGTTGCAAAATGGAGTGATAGCCTTCCTTAGCTTTTACCCTGTACAAAGCTCCCACCTTACCAGCACCAAAGCAACCCCAGACCATCACATTACCTCCACCATGCTTAACAGATGGCGTCAGGCATTCTTCCAGCATCTTTTCATTTGTTCTGCGTCTCACAAACGTTCTTCTTTGTGATCCAAACACCTCAAACTTGGATTCATCTGTCCACAACACTTTTTTCCAGTCTTCCTCTGTCCAATGTCTGTGTTCTTTTGCCCATCTTAATCTTTTTCTTTTATTGGCCAGTCTCAGATATGGCTTTTTCTTTGCCACTCTGCCCTGAAGCCCAAAATCCCGCAGCCGCCTCTTCACTGTAGATGTTGACACTGGTGTTTTGCGGGTACTATTTAATGAAGATGCCAGTTGGGGACCTGTGAGGCGTCTGTTTCTCAAACTAGAGACTCTAATGTGCTTATCTTCTTGCTTAGTTGTGCAACGCGGCCTCCCACTTCTTTTTCTACTCTGGTTAGAGCCTGTTTGTGCTGTCCTCTGAAGGGAGTAGTACACACCGTTGTAGGAAATCTTCAATTTCTTTGCAATTTCTCGCATGGAATAGCCTTCATTTCTAAGAACAAGAATAGACTGTCGAGTTTCAGATGAAAGTTCTCTTTTTCTGGCCATTTTGAGCGTTTAATTGACCCCACAAATGTGATGCTCCAGAAACTCAATCTGCTCACAGGAAGGTCAGTTTTGTAGCTTCTGGAAGGAGCTAGACTGTTTTTAGATGTGTGAACATGATTGCACAAGGGTTTGCTAATCATCAATTAGCCTTCTGAGCCAATGAGCAAACACATTGTACCATTAGAACACTGGAGTGATAGTTGCTGGAAATGGGCCTCTATACACCTATGTAGATATTGCACCAAAAACTAGACATTTGCAGTTAGAATAGTCATTTACCACATTAGCAATGTATAGAGTATATTTGTTTAAAGTTAGGACTAGTTTAAAGTTAGCTTCATTTAAAAGTACAGTGCTTTTCCTTCAAAAATAAGGACATTTCAATGTGACCCCAAACTTTTGAACGGTAGTGTATATATATATATATATATATATATATATATATATATATCTGAGACTATATATATATATATATATATATATATATATATACTCTGCAATCTTTGTAGCCTATATCCACAGTGCATTCGGTGGTGTACTGTTTCTAATACACTTCAGGCGGTGTACACAGTATCTAATACAGTGTGTACAGTTTCAATAACAATATTAATATACCACCTGAAGTGTACTAGAAACAGTACACCACCAAATTCACTGTAGATATAGGCTACACTGGATGCAGATGTTAAGAGTATATATATATATATATATATATATATATATATGTACATATATATATATACATATACCCTGTTTCCCTGAAAATAAGACCTAGCGCGATTGTCGGTGATGGCTGCAATATAAGCCCTACCCTCCAAATAAGCCCTAGTTAAAGACCTTGTAGGTCTTATTTTCAGGGTAGGGCTTATTTTCGGGGAAACAGGGTAGGGCTTATTTGGGGGGGGTAGGGCTTATATTGCAGCCATCACCGACAATCACGCTAGGTCTTATTTTCGGGGAAACAGGGTATATATCAAATACACTGCCACTAACTGAATAACCTGCCCGCTTAATCTAACTCAAGCTATCTCTCTCTCCACACTACACACGGTCGCCATGTAAGCAGCCTTATATAGTGTGGGGCGTGGAATTAGTCTCCCTGAGCCCTGATTGGCCAAAGGCACCCTGCCCTTGACCAATTATGTCTCTCTCAGCAGAGCGCGCTGTGAATGGCCAAAGCATGCAGGTCAGGTGCATGCTTTGGCCAATTATCATACAGCAATGCACTGCTATCTCGCAGTGCATTATGGGGTGTTCCACGGAACTCAAATTTCCCGCAAATTCCCCATAATGTTCGCTGTTCTGCAAAAGGGTGAACACCCGATGTTCGGGTTGAACTTATGTTCAACCCAAACATCAAGCTCATCTCTATTTACAAGCAGCTCTTTTCTTTCAGTGCCTAGAGTCTGCTCATCTGTCAGTTAATTAGTGGCCACTCGTTGTTTCCATAGTGACTCACCTGGTTACTATTACCTGCCTCATTAGTCCAGCCTACATCCAGTCCCTTTTGGCATCCAGTCCCTTTAAACAGCTCTGCTCATTTCCTCTGTGCCCTTGCATGGTCTATGATCTCCTTTGTGTTCCTTTGTATGACTTGGCCTGTCTGACTGCTCATCCGATACCTGTTCCTGTTTTTGCTCCTTACTATGTTGACCTCTGGCTTGCTGACCCCGGCTCATCTGATTACCCACTCTGACACCCAAACCCTGGCTTCAGTTTTGACTTGCCATTTTTTTCTATTTTATTAAAGATGTGATTTTACCTGCATTTTCTGTCTCTGTCTGGTTTATGACTCCCGACATTACGCAAGGGCCATGAATTCAGAAGATGTAGGCAATCTACCTAGTTGTAATATTTTCTCCAGATTGGACGAACAGGACCAGCGCATCGATTCATTTGCCATAGAGTTAAAAACGCTCCTGATTCGAACTGCTCATCTGGATCCTCCTACTCCGGCTGCTCTGGTACAACTAGCCATCCCTGCTGCTGCTGCTCCTGTCTCTTTTCAGGCAGTTGCCTAATACTACCAATGTAAGAGGTGTGGCTGGTTCTGATCAGCTTCCCCAGCATTTGGGGGTGATCCAGCTCACTGCAGAAGGTTTCTCAACCAGGTTGGAATATATTTTGAGATGCTGCCCCCGGCGTTCCCTATGAACAGAAGCAATGAAGGCTTCATTATTTCTATGCTTTTTGACAAAGCCTTTTTCTTGGGCAAACCCTTTATGGGAAACACAAAAAAACATTTGTGGCCACCATTAAAGAGAGTATTTGATATTTCCATTTGCTCCACCTCTGTTGCCAAAAGCCTCATGTCCATTAAACAGAGTATGAGAACTGCTGCTGACTACGCTAACTTATTCCATACTCTGACAGCGGAGGTTGGTTGGAACAACGAGGCTCTCGTGGCTTCTTTTTCCCACGGCCTCTCTGATAACATTAAGGGTGAGATTGCAGCTCAAGATATACCTAGGAATCTTGAGGAGTTGATCTCATTTGCCATTCTCATTGATTCCAGACTCCAAGAGAGACCTTCCTTTAAGGAGCATGTGATGGAACCAATTGGCTTCAAGGTGCTTCTTTCTGCCAAACAGTGCCCCCTTCCCCCCCAAACCTTTCCGAGCAGACCGAGAGCTAATACCAGCCCTTTTTACCCCAAACATCATACACAGACAAGATTTGAGGTAAAATCTAAAGGAATGACTGTTTATTGAAACTCAGACATATACTTTATACCCCACAGGAGGACATTCCCCTCCAAATCATATTATCCTAACAATAGAAACTGTAAACAGGATCATAATTAACATATCTAAACAACAGCCAAAATATACTATACACAATAAGTTAATTAAACAACTGGCCCTTATTAGTCAGGGGGTAACCAGACCATCCGACAACCAAGTATATTACACATTATCATAAGTACAAACCCATAACATCTCACAATAGTTTCATAACAACTTAAAGTGGTCACAAGATTAATCTCATCTACAAGAGATGCTCAGACAGAAACAATAGAACAATGGGAATACACACAGAGGAGGCACATAATGGGGAAATGATGAAATAGGACAGAGACACATAACAACTTAAATAGATTATATCAGAAGACTTTAAGTATCAGGTTGTTTTGAGCCGATGACATTGGCTCTGAGTCTTACAGTCTGAACTTAGTCATTGTCGGTAATGGGGCATCTGGGCCCTAAATATGGATCCAGGGCCTAGATTCCCAAAGTCTGTGTGTTTTGAGGAGACATGAACTTGAATCCAGAGTAACATTATTCCAAGGGTCCCCCAGACACCCACCTACCAAAGAGTAGGGCTTCCTTAAAAGCCAGGGCCCATATTTAGTAGGCAAGAGGCTAGCCTGCAGTCCCCTCCAAAATTCTCTGTCCCAGTTGAGTTTGTCACAGAGCGCTTGCAGAAGGCTCCTGTATGTTTGGCTCTGAGTTTTGCATTCCCACCCATGCCTCAATCACCTCACATGCCTCTTGGGTCTGAATCCTCCACTTAGGTAGAGCCCATGCAGCTGGGCTTCACACATTTCTCTCCAGAAGAGAGGGCCTTTAGGAGGAGGGAGAAATTGTGCCTTTACAGTTGCCAGGCAGGTGTCACATACCTGGTGGAGATCAAGCTGGAGAGAGGGCTTCTCTTGCACCTCCTGTCTGACACCCCTGGTAGTGATGACAGGGAGTGAACGACACAGAGTGGCACGAGGGTCGATGTAGCTGTTGGCGCTGGCTGGGCCTTTGCAGAAACCAGGTGGCTGTAGAGCGCTGGGCAGGGTCTGAGAACTGGAGATCTGAATCGCTGGGTCAGCAGATGGAGGCGTAGCCAGGACGAAAGCCAGGAGGTCAACAACAGCAGGACAGAGCAGGTACCGAGACAGGAGGCAGAGGCAGAGATGGAATACAAGCCAGGTTCGGTACACAGATGGGCAGCAAGGTGCGGGAACATAAGGCAGAAGCAGAGTCAAACACAAGCCGGGATCAGGTAGACAGGCGTAGGTCATGGAGAAGGTTCAGGTATAGCCGGGTCAAGACACAGGTAACTGGAACAGATCAGGTAAGCAGGCACTAGCTGAAAGACCACTCAGCAAAGTTCATGTGTCAGTGCTCAGTTTAAATAGGCTACTTGGCACCCAAATGAGCACGTGTGCGCGCGTGTGCATTAGCGCGCACATTGGTGCGCGCACATTGGTGCGCGCCTGTGCATGCCCGCACATGCGCCAATACAAGTCCTTCTTTACACTGGTGTGCCCATAATTGTGCGCAGGTGTGCGTCTGTTAGCCGGACTTCTCTTACAGCAGGTCGTTGAAGTCTTGTAATACCTGTCCATGAAACAGACAGACAGAAAATGCAGTAAAAATCACACCTTTAATAAAATGGTAAAAAATGGTACAACTGGTAAACGTAGTCAAAACATAGCCAGGGTTTGGTAGCCAAATCGGGTGGCAAGAACAAGCCAGGAAATCGGGGAGACAGAGATTAGCATAGTCAGAGGTAGGGATGAGCCGAACACTCCCCTGTTCGGTTCGCACCAGAACATGCGAACAGGCAAAAAATTTGTTCGAACACGCGAACACCGTTAAAGTCTATGAGACACGAACATGAATAATCAAAAGTGCTAATTTTAAAGGCTTATATGCAAGTTATTGTCATAAAAAGTGTTTGGGGACCCGGGTCCTGCCCCAGGGGACATGGATCAATGCAAAAAAAAGTTTTAAAAACGGCCGTTTTTTCGGGAGCAGTGATTTTAATAATGCTTAAAGTGAAACAATAAAAGTGTAATATCCCTTTAAATTTCGTACCTGGGGGGGGGGGGGGGGTGTCTATAGTATGCCTGTAAAGGGGCACAAGTTTCTCATGTTTAGAACAGTCTGGCAGCAAAATGACATTTCAAAGGAAAAAAAGTAATTTAAAACTACTCGCGGCTATTAATGCATTTCCGGTCCGACAATACACATAGAAGTTCATTGATAAAAACGGCATGGAAATTCACCACAGGGGAACCCCAAACCAAAATTTTTTTTAAAAAATTACGTGGGAGGTCCCCCTAAATTACATACCAGGCCCTTCAGGTCTGGTATGGATATTAAGGGGAACCCCGGCCAAAATTTAAAAAAAACGGCGTGGGGCCCCCCCAAAAATCCATACCAGACCCTTATCCGAGCATGCAACCTGGCAGGCCGCAGGAAAAGAGCGCCTCCCCCCTCCTGAACTGTACTAGGCCACATGCCCTCAACATTGGGAGGGTGCTTTGGGGTAGCCCCCCAAAACACCTTGTCCCCATGTTGATGAGGACAAGGGCCTCATCCCCACAACCCTGGCCGGTGGTTGTGGGGGTCTGCGGACGGGGAGCATATTGGAATCTGGAAGCCCCCTTTAACAAGGGGACCCCCAGATTCCAGCCCTCCCCCCTGTGTGAAATGGTAGTACCCCTACCATTTCACTAAAAAACTGTCAACAATGTTAAAAATGACAAGAGACAGTTTTTGACAATTCCTTTATTTAAATGCTTCTTCTTTCTTCTTTCTTCTATCTTCTATCTTCCTTCATCTTCTTCTTCTTCTGGTTCTTCTGGTTCTTGCTCCGGTGTTCTCATTCAGCATCTCCTCCGCGGCATCTTCTTCCCTTCTTTTCCTCGGGCCGTTTCGCATCCATGGCATGAAGGGAGGCTCCCGCTCTTCTCTTCATCTTCTTCTCTTCATCTTCTTTTCGGGCCACTCCGCATCCATGCTGGCATGGAGGGAGGCTCCCGCTGTGTGACGCTTCTCCTCTTCTGACGGTTCTTAAGTAACGGGGGGCCTGGCCACCCAGTGACCCCGCCCCCTCGGACGCACGGTGACTTGACAGGACTTCCCTGTGGCGTCACGGGAAATGCCACAGGGAAGTCCCGTCATGTCCCCGTGCGTCAGAGGTAAGTGGCCCCGACCCCCGTTATTTAAGAACCGTCAGACAATCGTCATGACAATGATAGTCAGTGTGTTGTCTCCCCTCTCTGACAGTTTGATCCCATAGGGGTGTCTGGGAGGGAGTAGATAACACCTGTTACCTGGTAAATTAGCAATTGAATTCTTTCCAACGGTCACTCTATTGCTACCAGAATCTGTCATTTGTATTCAACTAAATGATTCAACTTACTTTGTCAACTGTATGACAGATAATGTTCACACTTGTTTCATTTCTTTTTGTTTCTGTGAAACTTTCAATAGAAAAAACATTGAAAAAAAAAATTGCCCTGCTGGTAGGAATTTTACTCTGCTGTATCATCGTGGTAATTAAATTCTTGTAGTAAAATAACAGCCTGTACTCATTGGGGTTGATTTACTAATTGCACATGGGCTATTCACTTTGAAAAAGAATTTGCTCATTGCAGAGTAATTTTTCCCACATCTTAGTGAATGTGGTGGCATTTCAATTTCCAATGAATATCCAATCACATGCAAAGAAAATGAAAAAAAAAAAAGCTTTTTTACTTGCACATAATTGGGTGATGGAAGTCAAAAGATCATCACCTCAGTCACAAAACTTACAATGCACATTTAAAAATGGAAATCAATAGACATATTACCTCCCTCAAACTGTCACACTACTCATCTAGAAATCGAGCCGGCAAGTTTCTTGCTCAGAGGCTTAAAAAACAAAGAACCCAAACAAAAATCTCTTACCTAATCCATCCTTTGGATAACAAATGAATTCTCAACCCTCAAGACATAGCAAACTCTTTTGCCGAATACTTCTCCTCATTGTACAACCTTAGAGAAGACCCTAACACCCCACAACCTACTGATGATGCCATACAAGCTTTCTTAAACATACCTAAATCAATCTTCTCTCTCACAAACACAATTGATTTCTCTCAATGCACCCATCACTGAACCTAAGGTCATAAAGCGATAAAAACTTTGCCTTTTCGCAAATCACCAGGTCCTGATGGTCTATTGAATAACTACTACAAAGTCTTCCAAAACACACTCACCCCAACATTATGGATGGTCTACTCTGATGCAATGTCCTCTGCCTCATTCCCTCCTGAAATGCTTAAGGCATATGTGGTCACCATTCCCAAACCGGTAAAAGAACCCAATACACCTTCAAATTTCAAGCCCATCTCATTAATAAATACGGATGTTAAACTTTACGCTAAGATCTTAGCCCATAGGCTCCTTCCCATTCTACTATCCCTCATCAAACCTGATAAAAACAGGTTTTACCGCAGGTAGACAGGCATCAATCTCATACAATATGCTGAATCCTGTCGGATGCCTTCTCTGCTCCTCTCTTTGGATGCGGAGAAGGCATTCAACAGAATACATTGGGGTTACATGACACATACTCTCCAAAAATGTGGTTTCACAGTACCCATCATGTCTGCTATCCTAGCTCTTTACACGTCTCCTTGTGCACAGGTGTATACATCGCATATGCTTTCACTTCCCTTTACTATATCCAGGGGCAAAAGGCAGGGGGGCTCACTGTCCCCCTCAATTTTCAACCTCCTCATAGAACCTCTGGCTGAAAATATCAGATCCCATTCCAACATAGCAGGCTTCCCCTTCCAAGACCAGTCCCATGATACTACTTATTTACTACTTATAAACTTATTTGCTGATGATATTATTTTATTCCTATCTTCTCTCATCACATACTTACCCCATGCCCATACCATCCTTAATGAATTCAGCAAGATTTCCTTTTATAAAGTTAATTTTTCAAAATCGCTTAATTTAGACTTAGGCCTCCTGCCATCCCTCCAGTCTCAACTAAAATCCTTCTTCCCCTACACTTGGAGCAAATCTGGTGTACCATATTTAGGATTGCAGTTAACAGCAGAACCCCTAAAACTAGACACCAACTACCTACCGTTAATAGATAAAATAGCTAAATAAACAAAAAAGTTAGCTAAAGTGGAACTTATCTGGTCTGGCTGCTTAGCCTCATTCAAAATGCTCTCACTCCCTCAAATATTGTATATTTTCTGGACACTTCCCATCCCACGTCGCAGTAGCCATCTCAGATTTTTACAATCCCTTCTTATACAAATTGTTTGGCGCTCCAAATGCCCACAATGCTCCAGATCTCTTCTGATCAAGCACAGACTTGCAGGGGGCATAGGACTGATTGATATTCAGAACTACTTTTGTGCCTCTATCCTTACGCAACTTAAAAGCTGGCTAACTCCCTCCCCTCACATCCCTTGGAGCAGAATTGAGCAGGCCCTAAGCCCAACTTCAAACTTACGCTCTCTCTTATTCCTGGATGTATGCAAGCCATTTCCTCTTCAACATCTCCCACTAACCATACAAGCCTCCTTTTTGGCTTGGAGAGACCTCTGTAAGATCTTGTCCTTATCCTCCAATAAGACAGATGTTCCTATACCTATTACTATCCTTGCAAATGCAATTCCAAACATCACCAGCATAGATTGAGCTTTCAACCCTCCTTCCCCTGCAAAGTACACTTGTCCCAGCTTAAGGACAAGGGCCTTTTCCTCACCTCCAAAGCTCTGGGGAGATGTATTATGGGATCTGGAAGCCCTCTTATAATATGGGAGTACCCAGATATCTGTTACCTCTCAGGAAAATGAGTTCAGAAATACAATTTTAATATTTTAATGAATGTATTCCAATGTGAATATATTAATTACATCGACCAACTATGTAATCCATGTCAAGTTGCAATGCTAGGTATAAGTGCCACAGCTCATAGCACAAAATATGAACGTGAATTGTTCTGTTCTCTTTACTTCTTGGCATCATGAAGAGCATTGCACACTAGCAAACCATGACCAGCACCAAACACCCACCACATTTTTTTTAACGGAAGTTTTATTTGTTTTACCTGATAATACAGAGACAACAACAATAAAGAATGATATTATGTAAAGGCTGGTACACATGGGCCCGAATATTGGCCTGTAGCGGTTGGTTAAACAGAAACTGGCCAACATTCAGTCAGTGTGTACAGCATCCTTTCCAACAGAAGTCAGACTAATGTCCAACTTCTGTTGAAAGGGCATGCTGGAAACCAATGGCTGAATATAATATTTTTTTCTATTCTGTTCTATTGTTTTTCTATTATTTTCTATTCTGTTCTAATCTTTTCTATTTGAATTCAAATTCATTCTATACAAAATTTGAATTTTGGAAAATGGTTATACAGAAATAGAATGAAATAAAATTCTAATAGAAAAGACTAGAACAGAAAAACAATATAACAGAATTGAAAAAAAATAAAAAAATAAAATATATATATAAAAACATCTTCCGAAATTGGAATTTGGTACAGAGTGAATTTGAATTCAAATAGAAAAGATTAGAATAGAATAGAAAATAATATAAAAGAATAGCATAGAAAAACAATAGAACAGAATAGAAAAAAAATATAATACAATATATTATATTCTAATCTTTTCTATTTGAATTATATATATATATATATATATATATATATATATATGTTTTTTCTATTCCAGTCTTTTCTATTAGAATTCAATATCATTCTATTTCTATATAACCATTTTCCGAAATTCGAATTTTGTATAGAATGATTTTGCATTCAAATAGATTAGAATAGAAAATAATAGAAAAGAATAGACTAGAAAAACAATAGAAGAGAATAAAATGGTTATATAGAAATGGAATGAAACAGAATGAAATTGAATTCTAATAGAAAAGACTAGAATAGAGAAAAACAATAGAAAAAAATATTTTATATATATATATATATATATATATATATATATATATATATATATATAATATAAAACCATCTTCCGAAATTTGGTACAGTATGAATTCGAATTCAAATAGAAAAGATTAGAATAGAATATATTATATTTTTTTTCTATTCTGCTCTATTGTTTTTCTATGCTATTTTTTTAAATTATTTTCTATTCTATTCCAATCTTTTCTCAATCTGTACCAAATTCCAATTTTGGAAGATGATTTTATATATATATATATTTTTTTTTTATTTTTTTTTTCTATTCTGTTCTATTGTTTTTTCTATTCTAGTCTTTTCGATTAGAATTAGATTTCATTCTATTTCATTCTATTTCTGTATAACCATTTTCCAAAATTTGAATTTCGTATAGAATGAATTTGCACTCCAATAGAAAAGATTAGAATAAAATAGAAAATAATAGAAAAGAATAGCATAGAAAAACAATAGACCAACATAGAAAAAAATACAATATATATATAACTTCTTCCAAAATTTGAATTTCGTATAGAATGAATTATGAATTCAAATAGAAAAGTAATAATGAATCTGCGCAGTGGAGGTAGGTGCAACTATGATTCAGAATTGCTGCCTCCACAGATGCAATTACCACCAAAGTGGAAAAAGCTGTAATGAAAGAAATTTGAGTGTGGGTGTGGCGCTATTCTGGTATCAGGCAAGGTACTATACCTTTGTGATTGTCACCTCTAATAAGTGTAAATGTTAAGATGGCTTGATTTCCTAAAACACTTTATCATAAGAGGGGAATTTTCAAACAAAAATGGTATTAATAAATAGAAAATGATGCATATGTGATTTCCTTCAGATAGTGGCTGACTACTTTCAGCTCCCCATCTACCATGTGATACTAATAACAAAGTATACCCATACATTTATAACATGCATTAGTCAAAAATGCTGAAGTGAATTTAGAAGGGAGGAAGGAAAAATGGGGTGATGGGAAGCCTTCCTATTAACTCAGCAAGGCCTGGCCCTACAGGCTTGACTTATTGTCTGCAGCCAAAACAGGAAGTGATTGGAAATCCTTCCAAAGTGGTTGTCACCAGGGTCACCAGCACTAGTGTTCCCATTAGAAGATTTCAACCCAAATTATCGTACATAGGATTTTTTACGGTTTAAACTCAGATCTTTCATGCCTAATTTGCAATTTTACAATGTGAGTACCTTTCTATTTATTTTGGAATAAAAGTTTTAAACGTTTTTACGCTATGGGCACCCCTTCTTTTTTATGTTAACATAAACACGATCCGGAAAGCCAGGAATTGCTGCACAGTGGCACAAACTTTGACTGTGAAAAAACCCCTGCAGAGGTGACAGTGTCCAGTGAGTGTTTGCACAGTAGGAGCACGTTTAAAGGCAGAGTCACTAAAGAACACTGGAATAAGAAGATTGTATTTCACAATATTGTTTTATCAAGAGGAACAGGTTTTCAAGCACAGCATCATCTGTGCTTTTTCAATTTGGACTGTTTGAAACAATATTGTTTTTTTGGATAAACACTGGTTTATTTTTGAGCACGTCACTTTATTATAGTCTGGACTTTTTTCCCATCCCCCCATTTTTCCTTCCTTTCTTCCCCCTTCCCTCCCCCCCTCTTCTCCCTCCCTTCCAAATTCACTTCAGCATTTTTGACTAATGCACATTATAAATGTATGGGTATACTTTGTTATTAGTATCACATGGTAGATGGTGAGCTGAAAGTAGTCAGCTACTATCTGAAGGAAATCACATACGCATCATTTTCTATTTATCAATACAATTTTTGTATGGAAATTCCCCTTCCACTTATTAGAGGTGACAATCACAGAGGTATAGTACCTCCCCTGATACCAGAATAGCGCCACACCCACACTCAACTTTCTTTCACGAATTCAAATAGAAAAGATTAGAATAGAATAGAAAATAATAGAAAAACAATAGAACAGAAAAAAATATTATACATATATTTATATATATAAAACCATCTTCTGAAATTTGAATTTTGTATAAAATGAATTTGAATTTGAATAGAAAAGATTAGAATAGATTAGAAAAGAATAGACTAGAAAAACAATAGAACAGAACAGAATAATATATATATATATATATATATATATATATATATATATATATATATATATATATATATATATATATATATAAAATATCCTGAAGTCAGAAGGCAAGGAATATGCATCCTCTCCACTTGAGGAGATAAAGAGAAGGGGAGTGAGGGGAGAAGGGAAACTAGAGTAAGATTAGGGTGAAAAGGGTCCTAAAGAAGGAAGGAAGGTCACCTAGGGATTGTTGAAAAAGTCGCATTCAACTATGAGCCTGGAAGCAATGATATACCTACATATTTCGCCCAAGGCTCCCAGATTAATTCAACTTTGTGGATTTTGTCCATCAGTTTACTGACAATCTTCTCCTGGGCCATAATCCTGGAGATTTTATGTTTCATCGCGGTTAACGGTACAGAGTGCTTTTTCCTTTTCCTGGCTATGGTGATTTTAGCTCCTAGGAGCATATAATAGATCAAAGATTGTGTATGTTTGGATATTTTTTCTATCTGGACATTGAGAAGTGCCACTTCCGGAACCTGTGGAACCGTGACCCCTGTAATCTTCCGTTATATGCTGAAAAAGCCGTTCCAAAAGCTCCAGATTCGCGGGCATGTCCACCAAGTGTGGAGTAGAGAGCCAATGTGGCCACAACCCCTGAAACATAGTGGGGATGAGTCAGGAAATATCTTAGCAAGGGTGGCCGCCACTCTGTACCAGCGCGTGATAATCTTAACACTAGCTTCCATTAGGGAAATGTTTATGATGCCTTTAAAGGATCTTTGAAAGCATCTGTACCATTTGTTCAGGTCCCACTCAACTGCCATGTTCCCAGTTGCGGGCATAAAGAGGTTTGTTAACATTACTGGCTAGCGAATTGTATATATTGGAGATACCCCCCCTCTGATCCTTTATAGTTGAGCACCATTTCTCATAAGCCGTAAGGGCGGGGGGATTAGAATTATCAGGCCATTTGGATCGTAGAAAGTGGGTAATTTGGGTCAGTCTATATTTTTCTGAGTCAGGCATTTCTAATTCATTCAAACAGTATTCCGACCGTGAGGGGCCCCCTGGGATTCAGGAAGTGTCCAATCCTGTAGAGGCCCTTATCTATCCACCATTTGAATGCGAGTATATTAAGACCCGTGGGAAATTCTGGGTTGTGAAATAAGTGAGCTAGCGGGCGCATGGTAGAAGTTAGGGAGGAGTTTGTTTTGAAGTTTATCCCACAGGGTCATCAAGTGAGAAAGGGTTGGAGCTAGTATTGCCAGTCTGAGGCGCAGTGGAGCACTAAGTAAATAGTCTATCGTATGGCGCGGTGTCGCTTGCCTTTCCATCAGCAGCCAGTCTGGTTTCAGACCTCTGGAATATGCTATGGAAATCTGTGCGATTTGTGCCGCTTGGTAGTATAACCAAATATTGGGGAGGGCCAGTCCTCCTTGGGTTTTGTGTCTGTAGAATATTTCTTTGGAGCATCGTCTGCCCTTGGAACACCAGATAAATTTAATGATGGAGGCTTGGAAACGTAGGAGTTGTGCTTTCTTAATCGGGATTGGAATGGATCGGAAAAGATATAGGAGGCGGGGAAGGAGTGTCATTTTAATAGAGTTAACTCTGCCCAGCCAGGATAGATCATGCTTAGACCATTCGGACATATCAGCTTCAAGTTTTTTGATTTTTTTTTTTATGTTATGAACACCAGGTGAAAGGGAAGTGTGTCTGAAGACGTACAAGAAGGTCTGGGGGGGTTGAGATATTCATGGCTGCGGATTTGGACACGTTGACACGGAGACTTGAAACCTCCCCAAACTGTTCAAGGAGCTTAATAATGTTAGGGGTGGAGATGAGGGGCGAAGTGATAAAGAGGAGTAGGTCATCCACGAATAAGGCACATTTATGCTCTTGCGGGCCACATCTGACTCCTCTGTCTGGATGGCTACGAATGGCTATGGCGAGGGATACTATGGCGATTGCAACCTTGCCTAGTGCCTTTCTCTATATTAAATATATCTGAATAGCTACCTCGCAATCTTACTTGGGCACATGGAGTAGAGTAGAGGGAGTGTAAAATGCCTAAGAAATTGGGGCCTAGTCCCCACCTTTCCAGGACCTTGAAAATATACGGCCAAGTGAACGTGTCAAATGCTTTCTGGAGATCAATGGAAAGCAGAAGACCCTCCTGAAGTGGACCTCCATCCCACTGAGGTCTCAAAAGGGACACCACATCAATAGCCCTCCTCACCTGGTCATAATCCTGTCTCCCCGGAATAAATCCAGCCTGATCTTGGTGGACATTAGGGATGAGCCGAACACCCCCCGGTTCGGTTCGCACCAGAACCCGCGAACGGACTGCAAGTTTGCACGAACGTTAGAACCCCATTGACGTCTATGGGACTCGAACGTTCGAAATCAAAAGTGCTCATTTTAAAGGCTAATTTGCATGGTATTGTCCTAAAAAGGGTGTGGGGACCCGGGTCCTACCCCAGGGGACATGTATCAATGCAAAAAAAACTTTTAAAAACGGCCGTTTTTTTCGGGAGCAGTGATTTTAATGATGCTTAAAGTAAAAAAAAAAAAGTGAAATATTCCTTTAAATATCGTACCTGGGGGGTGTCTATAGTATGCCTGTAAAGTGACGCGTGTTTCCCATGTTTAGAACAGTCCCTGCACCAAATGTCATTTTTAAAGGAAAAAATCTCATTTAAAACTGCTTGCGGGTTTAATGTCATGTCGGGTCCTGCCAATATGGATGAAAATCAGTGAGACAAACGGCATGGGTACCCCCCAGTCCATTACCAGGCCCTTTGGGTCTTGTATGGATATTAAGGGGAACCCCGCACCCAAATTAAAATAAGGAAAGGTCCCTATATACTCTGAACAGCAGTATACAGGCGGTGCAAACAAGACAGGGACTGTAGGTTTGTTGTTAAGTAGAATCTGTTTGTAATTTTGAACATTTTTAACGTGTTTAGCTCCAGCCAAAAAATCTTTTCTAAGCTTTTTGGAAAACATAGGGAAGGGTTATCACCCCTGTGACATTTGTTTTGCGTCTTTCCTCCTCTTCAGAAGATTTCACCTCACTTTTTTGTCCCAATGAAAAATGTTTTTTGAAAATTTGGGTTTTTTTGTGGAACAAGGATTGGAAAGCATCAGTGGAAAGGAGAAATTGTTTTCCCATATTAACTCTTACATGAGAGAATTTCCCTTCCTAGGGGTAGATTTCATCTCACTTCCTGTTGTCTCCTTCCGTTTGCAAGTAGGAGTCGTTTGTAAGTTAGATGTTTGAAAGTAGGGTCCTGCCCTATATACTCAGCAGAAATTTGGGCCTTAGGTGTTGCTGTGGCCAAAACACTGTAAGCCCTCACAGGGCCCTGCTGTGAAATATTAGATCAAGAATTGTAATTACATGCCCCTGTTGAACAGGAGCTGAAAAATTAGGCCATAGGCACTGGTGCTGGTGCCACAACACTGCAACCCCTCACAGACACTCTAGTTGGAACGCAGGAACGAGCCCTGCTGCAAAGTATTGCATCAAAAATTGTAATTACACGCCCCTGTTAGACAGGGGCAGAAAAATTGGGCCTTAGGCACTGGTGCTGGTGCCACAACACTGCAACCCCTCACAGACACTCTAGTTGGAACGCAGGAACGAGCACTGCTGCAAAGTATTGCATCAAAAATTGTAATTACACGCCCCTGTTAGACAGGGGCAGAAAAATTGGGCCTTAGGCACTGGTGCTGGTGCCACAACACTGCAACCCCTCACAGACACTCTAGTTGGAACGCAGGAACGAGCCCTGCTGCAAAGTATTGCATCAAAAATTGTAATTACACGCCCCTGTTAGACAGGGGCAGAAAAATTGGGCCTTAGGCACTGGTGCTGGTGCCACAACACTGCAACCCCTCACAGACACTCTAGTTGGAACGCAGGAACGAGCCCTGCTGCAAAGTATTGCATCAAAAATTGTAATTACACGCCCCTGTTAGACAGGGGCAGAAAAATTGGGCCTTAGGCACTGGTGCTGGTGCCACAACACTGCAACCCCTCACAGACACTCTAGTTGGAATGCAGGAACGAGCCGTGCTGCAAAGTATTACATCAAAAATTGTAATTACACGCCCCTGTTATACAGGGGCTGAAAAATTGTGCCTTAGGCACTGGTGGTGGCGCCCAGAACCAAAAATGTTCTTACAAGCTATCAGCGTGATGATTGAGGAGGAAGAGGATAATTACTCAGGGATAGTCACTCAGCATCAGCATAGGCAGTCTTTGAAGGGATCTGAAAAAATTATTCAGTTACATCAGCATCAGGTGCTTGGTAGCTGGTGGTGATCCAAGACTGATTCATTTTTATGAAGGTCAGCCGATCGACCGAGTCAGTGGACAGACGCACCCTGTGATCGGTTACCACGCCTCCAGCAGCACTGAATGTGCGTTCCGAAAGAACGCTGGATGCAGGACAGGCCAGTAGCTCAATTGCATACTGTGCAAGCTCTGGCCAGTGATCCATCCTCAAGACCCAGTAACCCAGAGGATTTTCGGTGGGAAAGGTGTCCAAGTCTGATCTTGCCCCTAGGTATTCCTGCACCATGTAAAACAGACGCTGGCGATGGTTGCTGGAACCGATCATACCTTGGGGCTGCGGACCAAAAAATTGTCTGAACGCATCGGTCAGATGGCCACCTTCTCCACCGCTCCTTCTTTGACTGACCGAAGCCTCAGCAACACGTTGTCCAGAAACAGGAGTTTGTAACCTCCCAGTCTCTGGGAACGCGTTGCACAGACCTTTCTGCAAGGCCTCCCGAAGATGTTTCATCCTCTGCTCCCTCTGCGATGGCAAGATAAGGTCCGCAACCTTACCCTTGTAACGTGGATCAAGGAGGGTTGCCAGCCAGTATTGGTCCTTCTCCTTGATACCACGAATACGAGGATCCTTACGCAGGCTTTGCAGGATCAGGGAGGCCATGCAGCGTAGGTTTGCTGAGGCATTCGGTCCGGAGTCCTCTGGGTCACTAAGGACAACAACGTCCGCAGCCACCTCCTCCCAGCCACGTACAAGTCCATGTGTTCCTTGGGACTGATCCCTTAAAGACTGCTGATGCTGAGTGCCAGGCTCCACCTCCATACTGACACAATCTTCCTCCTCCTCCTCCTCCTCCTCCTCGTCCTCTTCCTGTGTGATCGGCGGGCACGCAGGAACACTGTCTGGATAAAGGGGGCCTTGAGAGCTAAGGAAGTCCTCCTCTTCCTGCCTCTGTTCTGCCTCAAGTGCCCTGTCCATTATTCCACGCAGCGTGTGCTCCAACAGGTGGACAAGGGGGACAGTGTCACTGATGCATGCACTGTCAGTGCTCACCATCCTCGTGGCCTCCTCGAATGGTGACAGGACAGTGCATGCATCCCTGATCATGGCCCACTGGCGTGGGGAAAAAAAACCAAGGTCCCCTGACCCTGTCCTGGTGCCATAGTCGCACAGGTACTCATTTATGGCCCTCTGCTGCGTGTGCAGCCGCTGCAGCATGGCCAATGTCGAGTTCCACCTGGTGGGCATGTCACAGATTAGGCGGTTCTTGGGCAGGTTAAACTCCTTTTGGAGGTCCGTCAGCCGAGCACTGGCATTATATGACCGGCGGAAATGCACACAGACTTTCCTGGCCTGCCTCAGGACATCCTGTAAGCCCGGGTACCTGCCCAAGAACCGCTGCACCACCAAGTTAAGGACGTGAGCCAAACAGGGCACATGGGTCAGTTGTCCCTGTCGGAGGGCAGAGAGGAGGTTGGTGCCATTGTCGCAAACCACCATTCCTGCCTTAAGTTGGCGTGGCGTCAACCACCTCTGAACCTGCCCCTGCAGAGCTGACAGAACCTCTGCCCCAGTGTGGCTCCTGTCCCCCAAGCACACCAGCTCAAGCACCGCATGGCATCTTTTGGCCTGCGTACTTGCGTAGCCCCTTGAACGCCTACGGAGCACCGCTGGTTCCGAGGAAGAGGCCATGGAGGAAGAAGAAGAGGAGGGGGTGGAGGAGAGAGGTGTGTCACAATCAGCATTTTGGAGGCGTGGTGGCGGAACAACCTCCAACACTACTGCACCTTGTCCTGCATCCTTCCCAGCTGCCAGCAGAGTCACCCAATGCGCCGTGAAACTTAAGTAACGTCCCTGTCCATGCCTGCTGGACCATGAGTCAGCGGTAATATGCACCTTACCGCTGACCGCCCTGTCCAGCGAGGCATGGACATTGCCTTCCACATGCCGGTAGAGAGCTGGAATCGCCTTCCGTGAGAAAAAGTGGCGTTTGGGTACCTGCCACTGAGGAACCGCACATTCCACAAACTCACGGAAGGGGGCAGAGTCTACCAACTGAAAAGGCAGCAGTTGAAGTGCTAGCAATTTTGCCAAGCTAGCATTCAACCGCTGGGCATGTGGATGGCTGGGAGCAAACTTCTTTCGGCGGTGCAGCAGCTGGGGCAGGGAAATTTGCCTGGTACAATCTGGCGTCGGTGTACCAAAAGCAGATTGCCCACAAGTACTTGGCTGTGACACACCTAATTCTACACCTTCATTCCTCTCACTGCAGGTCTCAGAGAGGACTGAAGGTCTAGTGGGGTTGGAAATCTCAGCTGATGAGGAGCAAGGAGAGATCCTCTTTGTTCTTTGGTGTGGGTCTTTTAGATATGCTTGCCAACGAACTGCATGGCAGGTCAACATATGTCTGGTCAAGCATGTGGTACCCAAGCGGGAGATGTTTTGGCCACGCGAGATACGCTTGAGACATATGTTGCAAATAGCAGCGGTGCGATCTGATGCACTCGTCTCAAAAAAGGCCCACACCAAAGAACTTTTTGAATAACGCGCAGAGACTGCAGCGCCCTGCACATGTGGAGCTTTGGGGTGTGATGCAGTCAATGTGCTGCCCTTAGGCTGGCCCCTGGAGGGCATCCTGCCTCGTTGGTGATGTGCCGCCTCCTCCTCCTCCTCCTCCTCCTCTCTCCTATCAGGCACCCACGTTGAGTCAGTGACCTCATCATCCCCTCCCTCCTCATCACTGGAGCAAACCTGGCAGTATGCTGCAGCAGGGGGAGCATGACTGCCAGATTGCTGTCCTTCTTGGGCACCCCCTCTGTCCGTGCTCATGTTACTGCCTTCATCGAGCTCAGTATCATCATCAGAGCCTTCCAAACGCTGGGCATCCTCCTGGAGCATGTACCCAACACTGTGGTCAAACAGTTCGAGGGAATCCTCATGAGGACATGGTGGAGCTAGGGAAGGAGTCACTGATGACATTGAGCTGAGGGAAGAGGCCGCTGCTTTGCCAGACAAAGCACCCTGGGCATGGGTGAGAGAGGATGAGGAGGATGAGGACGGCTTGGTCATCCACTCGACCAAGTTTTCCGCATGTTGCGGCTCAACACGGCCAGCTGCCGAAAAAAAGGCCAAGCGTGTCCCATGGCCACGTGCTGATGAGGATGCACCGTCTCCACGACCAGCACTAGACACAGAGCCTGCTTGCCCTCTCTTATTGGCTTGTGACTGTCTGCCTCTCCTTCTTGGCCTTCCAGACATACTAATGGCCTGTAGCTGCACTAAGCTGGGATAGAACACCTGTAATTTTCTTCAGGTAGCTTTATATACTGTAACCAGACAAGCCTGCCTGTCAGTAGGAAGATAACAGGAACGGATCTAGCTGAACACTGTGAGCAGGACGCACTGACTGCACTAAATGTAAATAGCAGGAACAGATCTAGCTGAACACTGTGAGCAGGACGCACTGCACTAAATGTAAATAGCAGGAACGGATCTAGCTGAACACTGTGAGCAGGACGCACTGACTGCACTAAATGTAAATAGCAGGAACGGATCTAGCTGAACACTGTGAGCAGGACGCACTGCACTAAATGTAAATAGCAGGAACGGATCTAGCTGAACACTGTGAGCAGGACGCACTGCACTAAATGTAAATAGCAGGAACGGATCTAGCTGAACACTGTGAGCAGGACGCACTGCACTAAATGTAAATAGCAGGAACGGATCTAGCTGAACACTGTGAGCAGGACGCACTGACTGCACTAAATGTAAATAGCAGGAACAGATCTAGCTGAACACTGTGAGCAGGACGCACTGCACTAAATGTAAATAGCAGGAATGGATCTAGCTGAACACTGTGAGCAGGACGCACTGACTGCACTAAATGTAAATAGCAGGAACGGATCTAGCTGAACACTGTGAGCAGGACGCACTGCACTAAATGTAAATAGCAGGAACGGATCTAGCTGAACACTGTGAGCAGGACGCACTGCACTAAATGTAAATAGCAGGAACGGATCTAGCTGAACACTGTGAGCAGGACGCACTGCACTAAATGTAAATAGCAGGAACGGATCTAGCTGAACACTGTGAGCAGGACGCACTGCACTAAATGTAAATAGCAGGAACGGATCTAGCTGAACACTGTGAGCAGGACGCACTGACTGCACTAAATGTAAATAGCAGGAACGGATCTAGCTGAACACTGTGAGCAGGACACACTGACTGCACTAAATGTAAATAGCAGGAACGGATCTAGCTGAACACTGTGAGCAGGACGCACTGACTGCACTAAATGTAAATAGCAGGAACGGATCTAGCTGAACACTGTGAGCAGGACGCACTGCACTAAATGTAAATAGCAGGAACGGATCTAGCTGAACACTGTGAGCAGGACGCACTGCACTAAATGTAAATAGCAGGAACGGATCTAGCTGAACACTGTGAGCAGGACGCACTGCACTAAATGTAAATACCAGGAACGGATCTAGCTGAACACTGTGAGCAGGACGCACTGACTGCACTAAATGTAAATAGCAGGAACGGATCTAGCTGAACACTGTGAGCATGACGCACTGACTGCACTAAATGTAAATAGCAGGAACAGATCTAGCTGAACACTGTGAGCAGGACGCACTGCACTAAATGTAAAGAGCAGGAACGGATCTAGCTGAACACTGTGAGCAGGACGCACTGCACTAAATGTAAAGAGCAGGAACAGATCTAGCTGAACACTGTGAGCAGGACGCACTGCACTAAATGTAAAGAGCAGGAACAGATCTAGCCTAATCTAGCTCTCAAATCAAATGACACTGTCTGTCTCTCTCTCTATCAGCACACCGGAACACACTACACAGG
This sequence comes from Lithobates septentrionalis, assembly GCA_037952835.1. NCBI lineage: Eukaryota > Metazoa > Chordata > Amphibia > Anura > Ranidae > Lithobates > Lithobates septentrionalis. Next base: position 1,851,832 of record JBBDGP010001113.1, on the reverse strand, counting down.
GCCGCCGTGCAGGCGGCCTTATATAGTGTGGGGCGTGTACTAAATCCCCTGAGCCATAATTGGCCAAAGCCACCCTGGCTTTGGCCAATTACAGCTCTCTCTACTGACGGCGCTGTGATTGGCCAAGCATGCGGGTCATAGTGCATGCTTGGCCAATCATCAGCCAGCAATGCACTGCGATGCCGCAGTGAATTATGGGCCGTGACGCGCCACACGAATTTGGCGCGAACGGCCCATAACGTTCGCAATTCGACGGACGGTCGAACAGCCGATGTTCGAGTCGAACATGGGTTCGACTCGAACACGAAGCTCATCCCTAGTGGACATATTGAGCTATGAATGAGGAAAGGCGAGTAGCCAAAATTTTAGTTAATAGCTTGAGAACATTATTGATCAGAGAGATCGGACGATAGTTGCTAGTCATTGTGGAGTCTTTTCCTGGCTTGGGTATAACTGAAACATATGCTAGATTCAAGGATTTATCCGGGGGAGAGCCTATTTTGAGGGAGTTAAAGAATCTGACCAGGTAAGGTGCCAGGGTGTTGGAGAATTTTTTGTAATAGCCCGCCGTCTGGACCGGGGGGCTGATCCAAGTTTAAGGGATTTGATTGCCTCACTGATCTCTAAGGATGTAATGGGTCGTTCCAAAAGATCAATGTGATCCGTTGAAAGTTTGGGGAGTGAAATGGAGTTGAGGAACTTTTCAATCCGGGGGGAGGGGCACGGTTTGTCTTCTTTATACAGGGAGGCATAGAAATCATGGAAACATTCCATGATATGTTGTGGGTTTTGTGTGATAGAGCCTGATGGTAAACGGAATTTGGGACAGGCCAACAGGCGAGGTTTGGGGGAAAGTTTGGTGGCTAATTTGGACCCAATCTTGTCCTTTTGGAAATAAAACCTGGCTCCCGACCAACGCAGGTGCTTCTCAGCCTCTGTGGTGAGAGCCAGGTTAAGCTTTAACCTGTCTGATTCCAGTTGTTGTAGTGATGACTGAGAGTGTTCACGTTTGTTGCGCCTACAAGAGTCCTGGTATGCTTTAGTAAGGCTATCTATCTCGGCTCGGTGCTCTTTATTAAGACGGGCTGAAAGTTGAATAATTTTGCTCCTCATCACTGCTTTATGGGCTGCCCACAAAGTAGCCGGAGAGATTGTCTCTGTGTCATTTGTGAGAAAATATTCTTTGAGGTCCTTCTCAAGCAGGATACAGTGAACTGCTTTACTTAGGAGTGATTCGTTGAGTCACCATTTAAATTCTTTTTTTGAGTTATTGGCGTGTCGAAGGGAAAGAGTGACCATGGAGTGATCTGAAACAGGGGAGTCTCTGATAGATGACTTTGCTGCATGGGGTATGTGTGTCGCTTGAATGAAAACATGATCTATCCTGGCGTAGGTCTGGTGCGGGGCAGAGTAATGGGTGTGGTCTTTGGTGTGGGGGTTGAGTTCCCTCCAAATGTCCACTAGTCCTGTGTCATAGAGGAGTTTGGCAATTTTTGTACTTTGTTTGGGGGGTTTCCTAGATCGGGGCCAGCCTGTTCCCAATTTGTCGAGTGTAAGATCAAACGCTATGTTCGAATCCTCTGCCAGAATGATGATTCCCTCTAACTGAGGTGTGAGTGAAAGCATCATAGAGGCAAAGAATTTGTCTTGGGCCTTATTTGGGACGCAGTATGAAACAAAGGAATATATTGTTCCATCTATGGTGCCCTTTACCAGGATATATCTATTTGGTGACATGGGTCTTTGCAAAATTTAAATGTTTAGAAAAACAGACAGCTACTCCTTTTGTTTTATTCTCTGCGTTGGAGAGATAAAATTGGGGAAAGTGTTGGTGGATAAACAATGGGTTGTAGGATTTGGGGAAGTGGGTCTCCTGAAGCAGGAGGACATCCGATCTTTGGGATTGATAAATCTTGAACAGTTTTCTCCATTTTACAGGAGAGTTAATGCCCTGCACATTATGTGATACTACATGTAAATTGGTTGGTATCTTGTCATTTATGTGCATGGATCAGAGGAGGGGGTAGCTACCATGAATGAGTGAGACCTACCATGTGTGAAGCTGCAGAAGACCTCCGGAGTGGGGAGGATCGAAAGTCTAGGTGACCTTTGAGGAAAAGAAGGAGAAGGAGTGAAGATTGTAGGGGGGAGAGGTGGACCATCTAGGAGGAAGCATGAGAGAAGTAACACGTTAATAAAGAGAAATGTACTGAAACAATTACCCCAATTCCCAATGGTGTGTGGGAACCCATTCCCGCACATCCACATCCCTTTTCCCACTAACGACAAAGAACAAGCCCCCCCAAGATCAGGGGGTGTTAGAAGTCACCAACTGGAAAGAGACCAAAAAACCTCTTCACAGCTAGAGACAGGTGGAGGTGCAGAGCATCCGCACCGGCCGCCTCCAGCGACCAAAACGTTTTAGTGTTTGTGGGCAGAGCCCCTAATAGAATCAGTGTTTCCCGACGAGAGAGGTCCCCCCTGACCAATGAGCCGGCCATGGTCCCTTTAGAGGGGGCCATATTGGAACAGCTCAAGGGCCAGGGAGGAGCTCGCCTCACTCGGGAAAGGGAGGGCAGTAGGTCAGATATATTGTCGGGGGGTTAAAGCCTCCCCTAAGCTATTTTCTTGCGCTTTATCAGCTATTATAAGACACACCGTATGAAAAATCCCTTTCAACATAGAATAAGGTGTCTAAATGTATGTCAACTTGATAATGAAGCCAAAATAGTTAAAACATTTCTAAAGAAGTCAAAACAGAACAGGAGCAGTTCCTTGGACCTAAAACAACAAAAGAAGAGGGATATAGGACCAATAGAATCGTAAGAACTTGAGTGTTCCGTGCATCCCAACTATGGAGTCGGGGTATAGGGTGCTATGACTAAAGAAGCCAGCATATCAAGCAGAGAAAGTGTTCCTCAGAGGGTCCAATCTGGTCGGATTGGATCAGAGTGGGTCTAGAATGAACCCAGGCCCCAAGCCTTGGTTAGGAGGGCCTGGAGTCTTTAGATTTTTTGGAGAGGCGCTTCTCCCAGTTAGGGGCGATGGGGCTGGAAGGAGGTGGTCTCTTGGAGGACGATTTGGGACCTCTGTCGGAAGTAGTTGATTCTGGTTCCTGGGAGATGAGGCCCAGCTGGTACAGTAGCTTTTCTCCATCCAAGAACGACGAGAAGCCATATGGTTTGTTGTTGAAGGAGAATGTAAGGCAAAAAGGAAAGGACCATCTGTAGGTGATCGATTTCTGGGCACCAGAAGGAGTGGTTTCAGGGATCTCCTTCTCTGTATAGTAAAGGGGGAGATGTCTGCAAAAACTTGTATGGGGTGACCCTGGAACGATAGTCGACCTTCAGCATGCGAGCGCTGCATCACCTCCTCCTTCACTTTGTAGAAATGAGGTTTCACTATAATGTCTCTTGGGAGACCATCTTGATGGGGGGGTGGTAGAGCTCTGTGAGCGTGGTCCATCTCAAGGCGATGGTCTGGGATGTTGGGGATAAGTTCTTTAATAAATGTTCTTACAATGTGATCAGAGTCTTTGAAAGATTCCGGTACCCCCCGAATGCAGAAGTTATATCTCCTCGAACGATTTTCGAGATCGTCAATTTTGGAGAATGCGTTTTCAAGCTGGTCCTGCAAATCTTGGATTCTGGTGGTGTTCTGGTTCACTCTAGATATTGTTTTGTCTGCTTTGATTTCGATTGTTTCAATTCTGGTGCCTAAAAGCTTTAAGTCAGCCTGGATGGCAGTGGTGATTTGATTAGCAGTTTGTGAGAGACCCTTGGAGAGCATTGTGTCAAACATGGTCATCATGGAGGAAAAATCCTGGGGTGTAGAGGGTAAGCCCTGTGTGTGAGCCCTGCAGGCATCTGGGCTGGCCATGAGGTCTTCCACAGGGGAGAGGAGCATATCATCTAAGGTCCTGCTAATGAGAGACTCCGTGGAGGCAGGAGACAAGCAGGGATGACTGTGTGTACTCACTGTGGGGTCTGCCAGCCCTGAAGAGCAGCCATCCTGATCTGCTATGGAGTCGCCTCTCTCCAGCTCCGTCTCCTGCCTTCCCCCTCGTGTGGCGGTGTCCAGCGCCATCTTGGCTGAGATCGCAGGTCCCAGTCCGGAGGCTAAAGCACGGTAAAGATCTCTCCTGGCTGTTCCCCACCATCCTGGGGGTCCTTGAGTTGTCCCCTGACCGTGGAGATTGATCGTGACCGGGGCTCTGCGCTGTGAGCGGCGCTGGAGGGATTACGTGGTTGGTGCGGTGCGGTGCGGAGCTCTTGGATCAGGCTTCCATCTGACGAGCTGCCGCGCATGCGCCTTCGAGAGGCACATTTCTAAATAGTTTTGTGTCCATATTTAGCAATGAGATGGGTCAGCAGCTGGCAGGGTCATCATTGAGTTTACCTGGTTTAGGTTTAATAGTAATAAGGGACTCTAAGGACTCTTTGTGTACAGGGGGTCCCCGGGTTACAAACAAGTTAGGGACTGTAGGTTTGTTCTTAAGTTGAATCTGTTTGTAAGTCGGAACAGGTAAATTTTTTAAGTGTAGCTCCAGCCCAAAAAACTATTTTTAAGCTTTTTGGATAGCATAGGGAAGGGTTAACAGCCCTGTAACATTTGTTTTGCTGTGTGTGCCCCTGTTCAGAAGATTTCACCTTGCTTTCTGTCCCAATGACAATTGTATTTTAAAAATTTTGGGTTGTTGTGGAAACAAGCCTTAGTGATAAAGCATCAGTGGAGACACCTTTTCCCCATAATAGCTCTTACAGGAGTGAATTTCCCTTCCTAGGGGTAGATATCCTCGCACTTCCTGTTGTCTCCCTCCGTTTGTAAGTAGGAGTCGTTTGTAAGTCAGATGTTTGTAACTAGGGGACCCCCTGTATTGTGCCAGTACAGGCAATATGGTTAAAGGCCTGAAAGAGATGTGGAGAGAGAAGAAAGATTTATAATACTCGTTACTGAATCCATCGGGCCCAGGGGCCTTAATTACATAAGTAAATAAGTAGTACATTACATAAAGTAGTAATTGCTTTTTGAACCTCCAGTACTGAAAAAGGCAATGAGAGATGTTGGATTTGATCTGTGCTTAGAGAAGGGAGCTATAAGAGGGCTTAAAAAGCTCTCGACATCCTTCAAAAAATAGTGAGGAATGGAATTGGAGCAGATCAGGTTATATAATTTGGAATTAAAAAAGCTAAATTGGTTAGTAATGTCAGAAAGATTAGTTAAACATTTAACTAAGTGGTTATTGAGATGAGAAAATTTAGAATAAGCCATTTGACATTTGAACTGTTTAGCAATAGAGTTGGGCGAACAGTTCGAGCTTGGCCTGAACATCGCCTTTTGCCGTTAGAAAACCCAAATTTGCGAGGTGCTCGACGGGATGTACAGTGCATTCTAATTTAAAAAAGGGCCAAGGAAAAATCCAAGGAAAATTTAAAGCTCCACTTACCAACCAGCCTCAGACCAACGAAATTAACCTGTCTAACAGTATGCATTACAAACAGAGGTTTAGTCTGCACACATTTGTGCATTCTAAGCCATGTCTGGGCAAAGCTTTGCCCAATCAGGACACAGTGAATAGCTGGTTGTTAACTGTTTGCCGACCGCCTCACGCAGATATACTGCGGCAGAAGGGCTCGTACAGGCAAAACCACGTACCTGTACGTTGCCCTTTAAGAGGCGGCCAGCGGGCGTGCGCGCACCCGCGGCAAGCTCCGTGAGTCGAGTTGCGGGTCCCGCGGACTCGGTCGCTGTGGGGACACCCGCGATCGCCTCACGGGAAGGAAGAACGGGGAGATGCTGATGTAAACAGAATCTCCCCGTTCTGCCTAGTGACAGTGTCACTCGATCTCTGCTCCCTGTCATTGGAGCAGAGATCAGTGACATGTAACATGTAGCCACCCCCCCACAGTTATAAACATGCCCCTAGGACACACTTAACCCCTACACTGCCACCTAGTGGTTAACCCCTTCACTGCCAGTGTCATTTACACAGGAATAAGTGCATTTTTATATCACTGATTGCTGTATAAATGACAATGGTCCCAAAAATGTGTCAAAAATGTCCGATGTGTCCGCCATAATGTCGCAGTCACAATAAAAATCGCTGATCGCCGCCATTTAAAAAAAATATATATATTAATAAAAATGCCATAAAACTATCCCCTATTTTGTAAACGCTATAACTTTTGCGCAAACCGATCAATAATCACTTATTGCGATTTTTTTACCAAAAATATGTAGAAGAATATGTATCGGCCTAAACTGAGGACAAAATTTGTTTTTTATATATTTTTGGGGGATATTTTTATATAGCAAAAAGTAAAAAATAATGCATTTTTTTCAAAATTGTCGCTTTTTTTGTTTATAGCGCAAAAAATAAAAACTGCAGAGGCGATCAAATACCACCAAAAGAAAGCTCTATTTGTGGGAAAAAAAGGACGTCAATTTTGTTTGGGAGCCACATCGCACGACCGCGCAATTGTCAGTTAAAGCGACGCAGTGCCGAATCGCAAAAAGTGCTCTGGTCAGGAAGGGGGTAAATTCTTCCGGGGCTGAAGTGGTTAAGAAGCGGGCTTCGCTGCTGACAGCTGAATGGAAAAAAAAACATTGCTGGCAATAGAAAAAAGTAAAAAAAACTAAACGGTGTGGGGGTCCCCCCCAAACCATTTAAGAATGGGGTCCCCAGATCCCGACCCCCTCTATGTGAATGAGTATGGAGTAAATTTTACCCCTACCCATTCACCAAAAAACAACAATGGTGTAACATCTACTATTTGGAATGCATAACAAGCATTTTTACATCAATAAATGTACAATGTTAGAAAGTACTCTTGTACCCGACGCGTTTCGGAGAGTGTGTACCTCCTTTCTCAAGGGTGGGTGTGAGCTAGAGACATTTCTATTCTAAAAAGATATTAAGAAAAGCAAATATAAGCATTCAAGCATATATATGGGTAAAACAATTCTTAATGTGGTCTCCATATTTCTTACACTTACGTTATTATAGTGTATTGCTGGCTTAGCATTCCATATGGCTCTAATTAAAAACAACAGCAACGACACGGTCTGTCTACCAGATAGATTCTTGGTTCCAAAAGAAAGCAATGGTTTTCAGTTTGAATATTATTGGGAAATTATTTTATATCCATACACAGGTGAAAAATAAGAATTCATTCAGACAATATGTATTTTATCATCTGATAATAGTAGGGGAGGGAATGAATCCTCCCTTAGCCTTCCAAGAAAAAGAAGGCCAGTAGGGGGCGTAATGAAGGGGTAAATATTCTGAGGAGGGGAGGGGTTTTTATACTGGTATTGTATGAGCATGCCGGCTGTCCACCGCACTTTGCTGTGTGGCACCGGTGCAAGAGTACTTTCTAACTTTGTACATTTATTGATGTAAAAATGCTTGTTATGCATTCCAAATAGTAGATGTTACACCATTGTTGTGTTTTTAAGGTTGAAATTTAATAAATCATATTTGTATTAATATATATATTTTTTTTTATGTGCCTTAAAAGTCCACCACTAGGGGGTTCTTCACATTGTCTAGCTTTATTACTGGATGTGGCACAAAAATACAGTAAGCTGTCGTTCTACAACAAAAAAAAATTCACCAAAAAAGTGTCAAAAATAAATAACGATAGAGGGCAGTTTTTGACAATCTTTTAATTAAAAAAATAAAAAAACAATGTCCCCCGATGTAGATCTATCATCAGTCACGACGTCCCGCCGGACCCCAAAAAAGTAAAAATAAATAAAACGTTCCACCACCAAGACAAAGGCTAACCACCAAATGCCTGCTCTATCGTTTGACAGTTCTCAAATAGGTAAGGGGTGGGGCCACCTGGTGATGTCACTGACCCAGCATTCACCAGTCGGTAACCGGTGACAGCAATAAAAAATTGAATCCAAAAAATATATATATTGTGGGGGTCCCCACTATTTATACAAAGTCCTTTGGGTCTGGTGTGGTTTTTAACAAATGGAGTCAACAATGTGCATGCTGGGTAAGTGACATCACAAGGGGACAGTGCCACCAGGATATGTCGCCAGCTGGCCCCATCCTTACCTATATAAGAACTGCCAAACAGCAAACCTTTGGCGGTTTGCCTTAGTTGACAGCGGAGCATTTTTTTCCTTTTCCGGATCCGGTGGTGGCGTCAGCGTCATGATTGATGATGGATCTACATCGGAGGACACTGTTTTTTTTTTTTTAATAAAGGAATTGTCAAAAATTGCCTCCTATTTTTATTTATTTTTACAATTTTTTGGTGAATGGGTAGGGGTACTATATACCCCATACTCATTCACATGGGGGGGTGGGGGACCCAGAGTTGTTGGGATGAGGCCCTTGTCCCCATCAACATGGGACAAGGTGCTTTGGGGTGCAGTCAGAGCTCCCCTGCTCCAAAGCACCCACCCCCATGTTGAGGGAATGTGGCTTGGTATGGTTGGGGGGGTGTTAGCTTTTCCCGCCCCTTGCCTGACCTGCCAGACTGAATGCTCAGATAAGAGTCTGGTATGGATTTTGGGGGGACCCCACGCCATTTTTTTAAAACATTTTTCTATTGGTATTGTATTGCCGGAAATTTAAATGTCATTTAACACTTTTTTTTTCCTTTAGAAACTTCAGTTTTGCTGGAGTAGGTTCTATGCACAGTACAGATGCACCACTTTACAGAGAGACTAAGGGGACCCCCAGGCACTAAATTTAAATGACTTTTTCATTATTTATTGTTTCACTTAAGCATCATTAAAATCACTGCTCCTGTAAAAAAAATATTTTTGCATTGATACATGTCCCCCAGGGCGGTACCCGGACCCCGTTACCCTTTTTATAGCTAATTGCTTGCATATAAGCCTTCAAAAGGGGGACTTTTGATTTTTCAAGTTTGGGTTCCGTAGACTTTAGAAAGGTTTGCCGTTCGGGTCAGAACTTTTTCTCTATTCGGGAGTTCTGGTGCGAACCAAAGAGGGGGGTGTTCGGCCCATCTCTAATGCTTATCATTGAGGAACAAGTTGATCAGAGAATAAATTTTCTGCATATGCGTATAAATGGCAAAAACTCTTGCAATATCATGGAGGCACTTCCAGAGATAATGCAGATCTTCTGTTTTTAAGAGGGACAATCACATTGTATTACCACGTGGAGCTAGAGGAGTCTAAGGTATGGTCAGCTATCTCATTAAAGTCCCCACAAATGATTAAGTGGTTCCATTGGTAGGGTCTTAGTTTCCCTATAAGAGTTTTATAAGATTGTTTTTGACGGGAATGGGGGACGTAAATATTGGCAATTGTCAAAGGGGGTTGTTAATAGAGGCAGAGAGTATAATGTATCTGCCCTTAGTATCTGTTTCAATGTGATATAATATAAAGGAGACTCCTTTATATTATTTCTGCTATATGACTCCTGCTTTTTTCTTTTTATAGTTAGCATAAAAACAATAAAGGAGTTGCCTGTGCATACAAGAGGAGGGAGGGGCGGGGGTTAAGGCTAGAAAAGTATATTTCTTGAACACAGAGCATGTCTGAATTTCGGGCACTAGCCACCTTCCATAATGTTTATTTTTATTTTTTTTCTATAAATTTGTTTTTTTGATTTGTAATTCTGTTTTTAAATGTTTATTCAAAAAATATAACAATTGTACAAAAATGGATAGAAACTATGTGATAAGCTGGTACAATATACTGTAAGTGTAGTCTCCATCAGAAACATAGAAAACAAAACAAAGGAATGAACAGGGGGTGATAGGAAAAACAATTCTAATTGACTCTGCTTACGCCCTCCCCCTTTCACCCCATGCACCCCAAATGGGAGCCTGCTGTGCTAGGAGTAACCGGGGGGGTTGACCAGAAACTACAGGGAGAGGGCTAGGCCGCTCTCCTAACTGAGACATACAACCCAATGGGAGCCATGTCAATTAGGTAAACCTGTTGCTAACAATAGAAACATTAAGTGGTCATATGGAGATCATAAGGGAGGGTACAAGAGAGTCCCCCCTTTTTTCAAACGAGTCAGTACATTTAACAGGTAAACCATTCTGGACTATTAGGAAACCCCAGATTGTGTAATAGGCTGATGCAACCTGAGGTTGATCATAAAGTAGAAGGGGAGAGAAAGTTGGGGGAAGAGGAATGGGAGAGGAAAAAGGAGAAGGAGGGAACCTTCGTGAAGGGTAGAGGATACGATCCGGCAATATTGCTTGCTCTGACTTAAGGAGACATCTGTTCCTTAGGGAAGTAGAGCAACTTCTATGCATTTAGCCCAGGGTTCCCAAGTGAGTTTAAATTTCTCTGACGTGTTCTAGTATGGTGTTGGAAATTTTCTCCTGAGACATTATCCAGGAAATCTTTAGTTTGGTCAGGTGAAAGGAGACCAAGGGAGACTTCCATGCACGGGCTATTGTAATCTTGGCCCTAGGAGAATAAAGTGGATTAGGGATTGGGTCAATTTAGGTACATTGGGGATTTGACTATTGGGGAGTGCTATTGTGGGGTCCTTTTTAACCGCATATCAGTGGATTTGCGGATGACATTAAAGTGTCTGTTCCAGTACCCTCTAATTCTGGGGCATTCCCATAAGGTGTGCAGGAGGGAACCTATGTGGCCACATCCCCTAAAGCAATGTGGAGAGGACTGAGGGTAAAATTTGGTGAGATGGGTGGGGACCAGGTACCAGAGGGAAATGACTTTGAGATCCGCCTCCACAAGGGAGTTATTAAGGATTCCCCTGTAGGAGCGGGCGAAATTTGTGTGCCATGTATCCAGGTCCCACTCAATCTGGAGATCTTGCTCCCATTTCAGCATGTAGGCTGCTTTCTCCAAGGCTTCGGCTAAGTCTGAGTAAATTAGGGAGATCCCCCCTCTCACGCTCATGGGTGAGGAACACCATAGCTCATATTGAGTTACAGAAAGCGGGTTCTCAGAACTTTTCCACACCTGGCGCAAGAAGTGTAACAATTGGTTGCATCGGAATGATTCCGAAGGTGGCATGTCCAATTTAGAGATGCAATAGGTAAGTGTGATGGGGCAGTTACCATTGAAACATTGCCCTATTCTGTAGAGGCCTTTGTCTATCCACCAGCGGAAGGCCTTGATATTGAGACCTGGGGGGAACTGGGGATTATGGAAAATATGTGCTAGAGGGCGCCAGGACAATGTCAGTGAGTGCCTTTTATGTAGAGAATCACAAAGGGTCATGGAGTGTGAGAGTGTGGGGGATAGAATTGGGGGCCAATCTTTCTGTAGGCTCCAGATTATGAATAGGGTATGGTTGGGGGTTGCCTGTCTTTCTATGTCAAGCCAGTCTGGTTTCAGACCTTTGCAGTAAATGATAGAAAATTGGCAGAGTTGGGCAGTCTGATAATACCACCATATATTAGGTAGTCCCAGTCCCCCTTTTTTCCTGGATGTAAACAGAACAGTCTTGGATAGACAATGCCCCTTACTGCCCCAGCAGAAGCGTATAATTGCTGACTGCAGCTAATCTAGGAAACGCTTTGTTATGGGTATGGGGAGGGAGTGGTAGAGGTACAAAATTCTGGGTAGCAAGGTCATCTTGACCACATTCACTCTCCCCAGCCAGGACATTTTATAGAGGGACCATTGAGATAGGTCTTCTGTTAATCTCTTGATCATAGGGGTAATTGCATTGGTGTAATAGTTCAATTTTAGAAGTGAGATGAATGCCCAGTTAGGGGAGAGAGAAAGGGCTCCAGGAGAAGGGAAAGTGTTTTTTTAATCTATCCACTAGGTCTTGGGGGGTAGAGATGTTAAGGGCTGTTGATTTGGTCATGTTGACTTGCAGGCCTGAAACTGATTCAAATGTTTTTAGGAGTCAGAGAATATTGGGGGTGGAGATGAGAGGGGAAGTGACAAAAAGAAAAACATCATTGGCGAATAAGGCACCTTTGTGGGTCAATTGACCACATTTTCCCCCATGTATGTCAGGGTGTTGTCTAATAGCTAATGCCAAAGTTTCTATCGCAATGGCGAAAAGGATGGGGGAAAGGGACATCCTTGCTTGGTACCTTCCAGGATGGGGAATTAGTCCGAGAGGTGACCTTGTAGTTTGATTTGGGCTTTAGGGGAAGAGTAAAGGGCTTCCAGGGTTCTAATAAATTCCGGGCCAAAACCCCATTTTTGTAGAATGGTGGAGAGGTAGGGCCAGGTGACGGTCAATGGCCTTTTGGAGGTCTATGGAAAGAATATAACCCTCCTGGGAAGGGCCTCCATCCCAAGAGTATTGCATGAGGGAAATTAAATCCACCACTCTCCTAATCTGGTCCGGCCCCTGCCTCCCTGGGATAAATCCCACCTGATCCTTATGGATATAGGTATTGATGAAGGAAGCCAGTCTGTTAGCTATGATTTTAGTCATTACCTTTAAATCATTATTGATTAACGTGATTGGTCTATAATTCCCCACTTCACTGGGGTCTTTACCCTGTTTGGGAATAACGGTGATATAAGCTAGGTTGGCTGCTGGTTCCAGGAGGGAGCCCTCGCGCAGGGAGTTTTAGAGATGGACCAGACGAAGAGAGAGGACCTCGGAAAATATTTTGTAATAATGAGCAGAAAAGCCATCAGGGCCTGGGGCTGAGCCTTTCTTGAGATTTTTAATGACCTCTCGGACTTCATTTTCCTGGAAGGGTGATTCCAGAATAGAGCAGTGAGAATCCGAGCGTTTGGGGAGGGTTATGTCCTCTGGGAATGAGTTGATAGAGTTAGGATTATTCGGGTCATGTGCAGAGCAAAGTTTGGAGTAGAAGGAGTGAAACGTTTCTAGAATTCTTTTGGGGTTCTGGGTCAGGGTACCTGACAGAGATTTGACTTTGGAGAGGGAGAAAGTTTTAATTCTGGGGGGGAGGTTAGCCGCTAAGTACGGGCCAATTTTGTCGGCCTGCAGATAGAATCTGCCACTCACCCAGCTAAGATGTTTGTCCGCATTGGAGGTCAGGGCCAGATTCAGGGCTACTCTAGCAGATTCCAGTTTAGCTAGGGTATCAGGAGTAGAATTACTCTTATGGGACGTGCTGAGGGATTTGAAATCTGTTTCTAGTTTCTCTACATCTGCTTTCTTTTCTCTTTTTAGTTTGGACGCAAGCTGGATCATTTTTCCCCTTAGGACAGCTTTATGGGCCCCCCAGAAGGAGCTCAGGGTCATGTCCCCAGTATCGTTAATGAGGAAAAATTCCCGAATATCCCTTTCAAGCATAGAACAGTGAACTGGGTTGGATAGGAGGGATTAGTTAAGGCGCCACTGGGAGGGGGGGGCTCAGGAGGGGATAGAGAGCTAAAGGTTCTCAAGATCACCAAAGAGTGGTCTGACCAGGGTACTTTGTAAATGGAAGCGTGTGAGGCTGTGTGAATCTCCGAGTTGGGGATAAAGATGTGGTTGATTCTGGTGTATATCCTGTGTAGGGCAGAGTAATGTGTATAGTCTTTAGCTGTGGGGTTCAATTCCTTCCAGGTGTCAATCAAGCCCAGGTCATGAAGTAGACTATACGGAGACTCTGCTTAGGTGTTTTTTTGAGTTGCAGTCAGTCATGTGTTGACTTGTCTAGCAGGTGATCAAATGTGATGTTGGAGCCTATATTTACTCTGCCTTCCAGTAGGGGGGAAAGGGATGACAACATGGAGGAGAAGTGTGTCTGGCCTTGGTTAGGGGCATAGTATGAGATGATGGAATACATCACCCCTTCAATCAGCCCTTTGATCAGGATATATCTGCCATCTGAGTCCCTAACTGTGTGTGTGTGTGTGTGCGTGTGCGAATGGGATCCGTTTAGCTAAAAGGATGGCAACCCTCCTTTTTTTGGAGTCTGCATTTGCCAAATAGAAGGTGGGGAAATTACGGTGGAGAAAGGATGGGGTGTAACTGGTGAGAAAATGGGTCTCCTGTAGTAAGAAAATATCAAAACCTCTAGCGTGGTAGCTTTGAAAGGCCTTCCGGCGTTTGGATTGTGAGTTAAGTCCCTGCGTGTTATGCAAAGCAATCCTGAGAGACCTGTGGTGGGGGTTCAAGTCAGCCATGAGTGTTTGGAGGGGGTAGTGAATACATGTGAGGTGAGCTTACCTCTGTCTCTGAAGATTGGGAGTATTTGGATGTCCTGATAATGGATCAGAGGGTAATCTCAGCAAAGGTTCCTGTAGGGTGTAGTTGAAACGTTTAGAGGAGGGGAGACAAGACATAGGGGGGGGGATAAAGAAGAGGAATGAGAAGATAAGTAGAGAAATAATGAGTTCAGAAGAGTACAGCATCTATTAATGTAGCAACAGGACTGGCAATTCAAGTCCTAGTCCGAGCCCCCCCCGATATGGGTGGGATCGGTGAACTGGCAACCCTGGTAGAGGTTGCTTTCCTGGTGTCACCAGAGGAGGAGAACTCCTCTACATCACAACAGATGGAGTGGCATGTTGGGCCGCTCTGGCCGTTAAGTCCCCCTGTAGGGGAGGATAGTGTTGTGAGACCCTAGAAGGAGGGAGTAATGAGGAGCAATCAGGTTCAGAACAACAAGAAACAACAGTAAATTAAACCACATTAACAGTAGGTTATGGGGGTCTCTGCAAGGGAAGGGAGGGTGGAGGGGGTGAGGGAGGTAGCAAAAATACATCTGAGAGAGCATAACTAGTAGGAGCATAACTTTATGCAAACAGTCACTGACGGGTGGGTAATGGGCCTGCCAGGGTAGGAGACTGAAGTAAGGGAAAGTATCCCAATTAGCCTTTAAGAGGGCTAATGGGACCCAATACAATGGGACCATAGGTCAATTGAGGCAAACCAGTAACCAAATGAGTGTGGAGCCGTCCACTACACAAATGACTGGGGCAGCCATCCGGCCCAACAAGAAGGGGTAAAACATCCTGTTAGGGATTCAAAAGAGAGAAGCTCATCTTGGGGAGTAAGAGTCTCAGTGTCTCTTTGATAGCTACTTGTTCCACAGTAGGGTCAGTGGGGTCAGCGGACTGCTCGGATGCGGTCGCTTGGAGGAGCTTGGCTTGGCTGCTGGTTGTTTGTTGAAGTGGTAAAACTTGGGAGATAAATCCTAGTTGTAACAGCAAGCGTACGCCGTCTTGAAAGTTGGTAAATCTGTATGATTTGTCTCTGAATTGAAACTGAAGATGGAAAGGGAATAACCAACGATGTTTGATGGATTTCTGCGCCATTATTTCAAGGAGAGGTTCGAAGGATCTCTGCTTTTGGATTGTGGTGGGGGAGATATCCACAAAATTTTTAATTTTGTTCCCCTGGAAGGAGAGGTTGTCCAGATTGCGAGTTCTTCTCATTATGTCTTCTTTTACTCCATAATAGTGGGGTTTGACCACAACATCCTTTGGGAGCCAATCCTGGTGGGGGGAGTTGTAGGGCTCTATGTGCCCTGTCCAGCTCGAGTCTGTGGCCCTGGATGTCAGGTATAATGTCTGATGAAAAGCTTAACAGTGCCTGGTATATCCGTGACCGACTCAGGATCCCTCTTATACAGAAATTGTATCACCTGCTCCTATTTTGTAAGTCATCCAATTTGGCTAGCGCGGATTCAAGTTGATCTTGTAGTGTTTGGATACAGGTGGTGTTTTGGTTGGTGCGAGCGGCTGTGCTTTCTACTGCCTGCTCAATGGCATCCATGCGGGCTCCTATGCTCTGCAAGTCAGCCTTAATGGTAGCTAGGGATGAGCCGAACACCCCCCTGTTCGGTTCGCACCAGAACATGCGAACAGGAAAAAAATTTGTTCGAACACGCGAACACCGTTAAAGTCTATGGGACACGAACATGAATAATCAAAAGTGCTAATTTTAAAGGCTAATATGCAAGTTATTGTCAATAAAAGTGTTTGGGGACCCGGGTCCTGCCCCAGGGGACATGAATCAATGCAAAAAAAAGTTTTAAAAACGGCCGTTTTTTCAGGAGCAGTGATTTTATTAATGCTTAAAGTCAAACAATAAAAGTGTAATATCCCTTTAAATTTCATACCTGGGGGGTGTCTATAGTATGCCTGTAAAGGGGCGCATGTTTCCCGTGTTTAGAACAGTCTGACAGCAAAATGACATTTTGAAGGAAAAAACACATTTAAAACTACCGCGGCTATTGCATTGCCGACAATACACATAGAAGTTCATTGATAAAAACGGCATGGGAATTCCCCACAGGGGAACCCCGAACCAAAATTAAAAAAAAAAAATGATGTGGGAGTCCCCCTAAATTCCATACAAGGCCCTTCAGGTCTGGTATGGATATTAAGGGGAACCCCAGCCAAAATTTTAAAAAAAAATTGACGTGGGGTTCCCCCTAAATTCCATACCAGACCCTTCAGGTCTGGTATGGATTTTAAGGGGAACCCCGCGCCAAAAAAAAAAAAAAAAAACGGCGTGGGGTCCCCCTAAAAATCCATACCAGACCCTTATCCGAGCACGCAACCTGGCAGGCCGCAGGAAAAGAGGGGGGGACGAGAGTGCGGCCCCCCCCTCCTGAACCGTACCAGGCCACATGCCCTCAACATTGGGAGGGTGCTTTGGGGTAGCCCCCCAAAACACCTTGTCCCCATGTTGATGAAGACAAGGGCCTCATCCCCACAACCCTGGCCGGTGGTTGTGGGGGTCTGCGGGCGGGGGGCTTATCGGAATCTGGAAGCCCCCTTTAACAAGGGGACCTCCAGATCCCGGCCCCCCCCCTGTGTGAAATGGTAAGGGGGTACTTACCCCTACCATTTCACAAAAATACTGTCAAAAATGTTAAAAATGACAAGAGACAGTTTTTGACAATTCCTTTATTTAAATGCTTCTTCTTTCTTCCTTCATCTTCTTCTTCTTCTGGTTCTTCTGGCTCTTCTGGTTCTTCCTCCGGCGTTCTCGTCCAGCATCTCCTCCGCGGCGTCTTCTATCTTCTTCTCCTCGGGCCGCTCCGCACCCATGGCATGGGGGGGGAGGCTCCCGCTCTTCTCTTCATCTTCTTCTCTTCTTCATCTTCTTCTTCATCTTCTTCTTCTTCCCATTATTTAAGAACCGTCAGACGAAGAGACGCCGTCACACAGCGGGAGCCTCCCACCATGCCAGCATGGCTGCGGAGCGGCCCGGAGAAGAAATGAAGAAGAGAAGAAGGAAGAACAGAAGAAGAAGAAGAAGATGAAGAAGAAGATGAAGAAGAGAAGAAGATGAAGAGAAGAGCGGGAGCCTCCCCCAATGCCATGGGTGCGGAGCGGCCCGAGGAGAAGAAGATAGAAGACGCCGCGGAGGAGATGCTGGACGAGAACGCCGGAGGAAGAACCAGAAGAGCCAGAAGAACCAGAAGAAGAAGAAGAAGATGAAGGAAGAAAGAAGAAGCATTTAAATAAAGGAATTGTCAAAAACTGTCTCTTGTCATTTTTAACATTTTTGACAGTTTTTTTGTGAAATGGTAGGGGTAAGTACCCCCTTACCATTTTCACACAGGGGGGGGCTGGGATCTGGGGGTCCCCTTGTTAAAGGGGGCTTCCAGATTCCGATAAGCCCCCCGCCCGCAGACCCCCACAACCACCGGCCAGGGTTGTGGGGATGAGGCCCTTGTCTTCATCAACATGGGGACAAGGTGTTTTGGGGGGCTACCCCAAAGCACCCTCCCAATGTTGAGGGCATGTGGCCTGGTACGGTTCAGGAGGGGGGGGGGCGCACTCTTGTCCCCCCCCTGCCAGGTTGCGTGCTCGGATAAGGGTCTGGTATGGATTGTTAGGGGGACCCCACGCCGTTTTTTTGTTTTTTTTTGGCGCGGGGTTCCCCTTAAAATCCATACCAGACCTGAAGGGTCTGGTATGGAATTTAAGGGGAACCCCACGTCAATTTTTTTTTTTAATTTTGGCTGGGGTTCCCCTTAATATCCATACCAGACCTGAAGGGCCTTGTATGGAATTTAGGGGGACCCCCACATCATTTTTTTTTTTTTATTTTGGTTCGGGGTTGCCCTGTGGGGAATTCCCATGCCGTTTTTATCAATGAACTTCTATGTGTATTGTCGGCAATGCAATAGCCGCGGGTAGTTTTAAATGAGTTTTTTCCTTCAAAATGTCATTTTGCTGTCAGACTGTTCTAAACACAGGAAACATGCGCCCCTTTACAGGCATACTATAGACACCCCCCAGGTACGAAATTTAAAGGGATATTACACTTTTATTGTTTGACTTTAAGCATTAATAAAATCACTGCTCCTGAAAAAACGGCCGTTTTTAAAACTTTTTTTTGCATTGATTCATGTCCCCTGGGGCAGGACCCGGGTCCCCAAACACTTTTTATGACAATAACTTGCATATAAGCCTTTAAAATTAGCACTTTTGATTTCTCCCATAGACTTTTAAAGGGTGTTCCGCGGCATTCGAATTTGCCGCGAACACCCCAAATTGTTCGCTGTTCGGCGAACTTGCGAACAGCCAATGTTCGAGTAGAACATGAGTTTGACTCGAACTCGAAGCTCATCCCTAATGGTAGCTGTAATCTGCATGACATTTTGGGCAAGGCAGCCAGCATTTCAGAGAAGCTATGAAGCAGCTGAGTCATGTCAGGGGGATAGATAGACATGCGTGGGGGAAGTCTGCTGGGAGCCTGCAAGGCCTAGGAGGGAGTTCATCATGGGAGTGTGGAGGAAAGCCCCCATCGTCCTGCTCAGCAGGGATTCAGTGGAAGCTGGGGAGATCCCATGAGGGTTATTGTTACTCACGGGTATTGCCAGCAAGGGGAGAGGCTGCTGGTGTGATGATGGTGCATCGGCAATGGAGTCCTGATCCTCCAGGCCTCCTCGTGTGTGCACCGCGGCCGCCATCTTGGACAGTGCAGGAGCTGCCAGGCCAAAGTCCAGCTGGCAGCTAACGTCCTTTCTGGGGGGTCGCTCGGCATACAGGTCTATGCCCTGGATCTTCTGGGAGGTGTGGGGGTCTGTGTGTGGTGGGTCCCGCTCGTTCTGACAGCTTGGGGGCTGAGAAGGGCTGGAGCGGGACGGAGCTCTTGGCTACGGCGTCCTCCCGGTAATCCTGTGCATGTGCACCCCCCATAATGTTTATTTTAAATGGAGAGTTCAGCCCTTTGTGATATATAGAGGTGATGTTAAAAGCCATGAGGAATGAAAGGAAGGTAGTGCTGATATATTTGTGGACAGTACACCAACTACTGCGATACATATGAGTACATCCACACAGGTCAAAGTAGCATAAACCTGGGAAAGAAATAGAAAAAGACAAGAGAACAGGTGACAATATATAACAGAACAATATGACCCAGCAGAGTCCTTGGCACCCTATTCATCTTGTGGGTGGCAACAAATTAATGAATTGCACATGCATAGGACAACATGTTCCAAAAATGGCAGTAACAGCTGTGATATTATATAAGGCTTTTGGTTAGTAGAGATCGGTATTATTAAAGGAGAGGTTCATTTGCGCTGTGTGCTGCATGTGGTGGCCCAGAATTCTGAAATGTGTAGGGGATCCTTCTGCAATTAGGCGCAGGAGGAGAGGCATTTAAGAAGCCCAAATTCAAAAGTTTCTTGATGCCACCCTTAGGAGAGAAAATGGAGGTGGTTGGGTTTTCGAAGGTTCGTATAAGCTTAGTTAGAAATCCCCATTTATATGGGATGTGAAGCTCTCTAAGTTCTGTGGTAACCTGGCAAACTCCCCTTGTATTTGAACTGTAGAAGCCGAGAGATCAGCATAGAGGAAGACCCCTACAATAGTGTTTAGGTAGATTTTGGGAAGCCCTAGCTGTGACCCTAAGTTGCTCTTTTATGTGAAAAAAAATGGGCGTGAGCCAATATGTCTCCTAGGTGAATGCAGGGAGATGCTTGGGCTTTTGGATTCTGTGAGAGCAGTCAGTGGTCATATCGGCAGGAGTGAGATGGGGAAAGAGTTTGAGGAATAGTTGTTGGAGGTAAGGGGTCAGTTCACCAGGCTCAAAAGATTCTGGAATGCCTCTAAATTTGTTATTGTTGTTGTTTGAAATGTTTTTCCACCAAGATCTGTCCTCTAATTCAGCAACTTTGGCATGTAGTGCTACTCAAATCCACCCTCTCATTATAGGCAGTGGTGTGTTCGGTCATTTGCCTCTCTAAATAGTTGGTGCATTCCTCCACCTAATCTATTATAGAGTTTGGGTGAGAAATGGATGAGCATAATTCCCTATGAAGCTCTTTTTGTATTGATAAGAACATTACTTTCAGTGTATGCTCTGAAGCAGAATTGTCACTGTAGGGAGTGCATCCAAGAAATCAGAGCAGTCCTCCTCAGTGAGTGCAGAATCAGAGGAGATCCAGTGTTGCGTTTTGGTTAATTGTGCTTTGTCAGGGGAGTGTGTTGGGAGACAGCAGCTCTTTTACCTTTAGCTCTTTTACGGAGCTGGCTGTAAGGAAGTAGCAGTCCCTGGGCTGTGCTGTCCATCTCTACTTCAGTGTCTGAACCCTCTTGTGTCCTGCTGAGTACCTGCATCTGTGTGTCGGGTGCCTCTCCATCACCATCTTGTGAGCGTCCCATGGCTGGTAGGGAGAAGTTCATTAGAAGATACAGTTCTACGGTTTTATTTTTCTTCCTGGACATCTCATTCCAAGTGGTCTATCAAGAAGCTCCCCTCTGGTAGCAGAGAAAGCGGAGAGAGGTGGCTGTGAGTTTTGCTTTTTAGGAGTAGATGAGCAAAAAATTAGAGAAAGGAGTGGCTATGAATATAGTATACTTCAATGTTGCAAAAGTGATTGGTACAGTTCCCCAGATATGGCCAGTGAGTAAGTTAAAGTCTACAGGATTAGAAAATGTATTTTGTAAATAGATAGAAAACTAACTAAAATACCATATTCGGAGAGTAGTGATTCATGATTCATACTCTAAAAGGTCTAAGGTTATTAGTGGTGTACCCCAAGATCCTCTACTTTTTAACCTAATTACAAATGTTATAGGGGTCAATTCACTAAAGATTACTGCAAGGGATAATGCAGTCACTTGACTCATAATACGGTCACATGACTGGTCATGCGCCAGTAAATATTGCAAAAAAAAAACATGCGGTAAGCTGTTAAGTCCAATTCACAAGTAGAACAGAAAGTAAAAAAGATGCAATATTTATAACCAGGGTTTTGCTGGCGGTATCACATGCGATATTGTTGAGATGCAGTGTGAGGGTTTAGCTGGTTGTTAAGGAGCGGGCCGGGAAGCCGGCCACCGTGTTCTTAACAACAGATGGCTGACAGCTGAATGTAAAAAAAAAACCATGAGGGCAAATAAATCTTGTAACAATGTGGCAAATGAGTTTTGATGCTGATATGTGTAAAGGTGTGCACTTGGTAGCTAAAAAAATGCATGCATAATACATACTAAGAGGAGAACAGGTAGGGAAGTCAATGGTTGAGAAGTATATGGATGTTCTGGTAGATCATAGGCAATAATATCATGCAATACAAAAAAGCAGTTTCTAAAGCAAGTAAAATACTTTCATGCAATATATGACTCTAGAGAGAGAGACATAATTTTGCCCCTGAACTTATAATCAATAAGACCTCATCCAGAATATGTAGTTTAGTTTTGGGCACCTGTTCATAAAAAGTATATTGGAGAACTGGAGAAATTGCAGAGAAGGGCAACTGGGGGAGCTCAGCTATGAGGAAAGATTAGCTCAACTGATTTTATTTGCTCTTGAGAAGAGGTGATTTAATAGGTACAGTATATGCCATGTCTAAATATGTAAGTGGTCCATATAGTGAACTTGATGTAGAGTTACTTACTTTCAGGTCATTACCGAGGAAAAGGGTGCACTTTTTATGTTTGGAGGAAAAGAGATTTAAGGTCTGAGATAAGGGTCTGGTGGAATTTTAGGAAGAAACCAATGTCATATTCTCCTTTTTTATATTATTGCATCCTAACTGCAATTGTTTAGACTGGGTTGCTTCTGTATGAAAGGCAAGCTAATTGTAAAATAAATAAATTAATTCCATAGCCAAATATGAGTTGCAAGTGTATGCTGTCACTGAGACTGTCTGAAAATTGTACTGTTTCAGAACATCATGAGAAGCTTTGAGGCATCCATCAAGCATTTTATTTAACGGATGTGTGTTTTAAATGTTGCCATCAAAGCCACATTGGAAACCTTCTCATTGCTGTACAGTATTTCTTAATTTTTTTTTTGCACTGGTACATGTCCCCCATGGCAAAACCCATCTCTCAAGGCCCTTTTTTGACAATAGCATTTCTAATTGCCTTGAGATTAACCTGAATTTATTATCAAGCTCTACCTTACATAGATTTCAATGTTGTTCGGTGCTGAGTTTTTAGACTTCTTGCTCAGTTTGTCAAACCTCCCACGACTTGAACCTAGGCAGATTAGCTCTTTCCTAGATACCATAGGAGAGAACAGTGTCAAATGAAATAATTACAAGCTCTTTTACTAAAAATAGTCAATGTTAGTTTTACCATTATTGCTGGCTTTCTGCTGCCTGTTTTGTATTTTAGTCCCAGCACAAAAGTAAAGCATGCCATGCTATATTATTAATACATTAATAATTCAACAATCAGGTTACACAGACAAAAAAACAACAACATTTTCCTGCCAGCCAATTAGGTGTACAATATACAGTATATTGTATATATGTTTATAGATATACATATATATATATATATATATATATATATATATATATATATATATATATATATATATATAGATAGGAAGGCCTGTTTACTGGCCTGAAGTTATGGGAGGAGCCTGGAGGGTATTTAACCAGACCACCCAGGATGGTCTGTGTCGGTTCCAGTGCGCGGTAGTTCACATCACAGGGCTGACTCTTCCCAGCTCACCTCATGTTCGGCAGTCTGTGCATTCAATCGCAGGTGCACTCCGACTTTTCATTCGTGGTCTTCGTCAGCGGTTCCCACTCACGGTCGCAGGTAGTATCCAAACTTTCGTGTCATGTGCAAAATCTTGCGGTTTATTATGCTTCCTATCCTGCACCCCTTTCGTGAAAGAACCTGCCCCGGAGTGTTGTCGCTCATGTCCCGACATCATTCGGCACAGGCATAGTACATTCGTAAAGTTCCTTCTGACAAAATATACGATTCATTCGTAGACCCAAGCCTCCAGTCACTATAGGTCGTTCTCAATTTCACTCGCAATAGGCTTCACTGGTTATAAAATTCATGGTCCATGGGGTTGCCATCTCATTCATTAGGAGATCAGCATGTATTGTTTGTATAGGTTTCTGTGGCTGATTGAGGTGTGGTTGAGCCCACCTGGTGCCTTCTCTGCACTTGATTAGCCTGGGGGGATGGGTGGTTGATAGGTGTTCAGTTTCACAGTAAGGGATGGCATACACTCTACAACCAATTTGTATCAGATACTCCTTACTACCGATTTATATCGGATTAATTTAATACGTTTTACAAACTGATTCATATCAGATGCATTGCAGAGGCCGACTCTACCAACTCACTGCATGTCCTTTGAGATTGGTCGTAGGTTTTCATCAATTGTCCCACACTCACTGTCGCAGGTAGCACTTGTGGTTTCCTGCTACCGAACCGTTACTTTATGTTCCCCTTCGTAAACCACCTACAACTTCGTAGGTCTTACTCGGTTATTCGCACATATCCGTACTTACTGCCTTTCTCCGTTCCTCATTCGAGCCCAGTCGCATGACTCACGACAGCCTCCACTCGGCACCACTGGTATCTTACCGACTAGGTGGTAAGAACCGTACGAATAAGCACGAGCCACCTTCGGGAACAAGTCACTTACAACGAATGTAGTCGCAACATCGGCCCTATGATTTATATTCTCAGCAAATCACAAGCCCCTTCAACCACTAACACCGTCAGCCGATCCGAGTCCAGTCGCAGCACCGGCTCAACGATTCGGATCCGGAACACAAGCACCATTGTCACCTTACATCCACAACCGATCTGAATCTAGTCGCATAATCAGCGCAAAGATTCGGATCCTCTGCAAAACGAACTCCACCAACCGATCCGAGTCCAGTCGCAGCACCGGCTTAAAGATTCGGATCCTTGGCAATACAAACATCACCAACCGATCCGAGTCCAGTCGCAACACCGGCTCAATGATTCGGATCCTCAGCATACACAAGCAGTCACCAACAGTGTGCTTCTTTCATCCGACCGATCCGAGTCCAGTCGCAACACCAGCTCAATGATTCAGATCCTCAGCATACACAAGCACTCACCAACAGTGTGCTTCTTTCATCCGACCGATCCGAGTCCAGTCGTAACACCGGCTCAATGATTCGGATCCTTAGCATTACAAACCCCACCATCCAATCCGAGTCCAGTCGTAGCACCGACTTAACGATTCGGATCCTTCCCAAACCAACTTTCACCAACTGATCCGAGTCCAGTCGCATACCGGCTCAATGATTCGGATCCTTATTATTACAAACCCCACCATCCAATCCGAGTCCAGTCGTAGCACCGGCTTAACGATTCGGATCCTTCCCAAACCAACTTTCACCAACTGATCCGAGTCCAGTCGCATACCGGCTCAATGATTCGGATCCTTAGCATTAAAAACCCCACCATCCAATCCGAGTCCAGTCGTAGCACCGGCTTAACGATTCGGATCCTTCCCAAACCAACTTTCACCAACTGATCCGAGTCCAGTCGCATACCGGCTCAATGATTAAAGATCCTTGGCATTACAAACCCCACCGTCCAATCCGAGTCCAGTCGTAGCACCGGCTCAACGATTCGGATCCTTGCCAACCCAACTTCACCGAACGATCCGAGTCCAGTCGCATACCGGCTCAATGATTCAGAATCCTCAGCATTACAAACCCCACCGTCCAATCTGAGTCCAGTTGTAGCATTGGCTAAACGATTTGGATCCTTGCCAACCCAACTTTCCCTGACCAATCCGAGTCCAGTCCTAGCACCGGCTCAATGATTCAGATCCTTGCCAAATACAACTTTCACCGACCGATCCGAGTCCAGTCGTAGCACCGGCTCAATGATTCGGATCCTCTGCAATACAAAGCGTCACCAACCGATCCAAGTCCAGTCGTAGCACCGGCTCAACGATTCGGATCCTTGCCAACCCAACTTTCACCGACCGATCCGAGTCCAGTCGCATACCGGCTCAATGATTCAGGATCCTCGGCATTATAAACCCCACCATCCAATCCGAGTCCAGTCGTAGCACCGGCTCAATGATTCGGATCCTCTACAATACAAAGCATCACCAACCGATCCGAGTCCAGTCGCAGCACCGGCTCAGCGATTCGGATCCAGCAATCCATACAAGCCCCCTCGTCACCTCACATCCACAACCGATCTGAATCTAGTCACAGCATCAGTGCAATGATTCGGATCCTCGGCAATACGAACTCCACCAACCGATCCGAATCCAGCCATAGCACCGGCTCAATGATTCTGATCTTTGGCAGTACAACTCCACCGACCGATCCGAGTCCAAATCGCAGCACCAGCTCAACGATT
Source organism: Lithobates septentrionalis (assembly GCA_037952835.1). Lineage (NCBI taxonomy): Eukaryota > Metazoa > Chordata > Amphibia > Anura > Ranidae > Lithobates > Lithobates septentrionalis. The sequence continues at coordinate 1,826,389 of JBBDGP010001113.1, read as the reverse complement.
CGGATCCTGGGCAATACAAAACTTCTTTGACTGATCTTTCACAAATAAACCCCACCGGTGCTTACACCTCAGCCCGGTTTGAACTAGTTGCATCGGCGCTTACGAATACAGTGGAACTAAGGATTCAGATCTTCAGCCTTACGTGTATTAAAGCATTAACATTCACAGACACGCATCTCATCATAACTCCTTGCAATTGCTGCAAGACACGCATCTCATCATAACTCCTTGCAATCGCTGCAAGACACGCACCTCATCATAACTCCTTGCAATCGCTGCAAGACACGCATCTCATCATAACTCCTTGCAATCGCTGCAAGACACGCATCTCATCATGACTCCTTGCAATCGCTGCAAGACACGCATCTCATCATGACTCCTTGCAATCGCTGCAAGACACGCATCTCATCATGACTCCTTGCAATCGCTGCAAGACACGCATCTCATCATGACTCCTTGCAATCGCTGCAAGACACGCATCTCATCATGACTCCTTGCAATCGCTGCAAGACACGCATCTCATCATGACTCCTTGCAATCGCTGCAAGACACGCATCCCATCATGACTCCTTGCAATCGCTGCAAGACACGCATCTCATCATGACTCCTTGCAATCGCTGCAAGACACGCATCTCATCATGACTCCTTGCAATCGCTGCAAGACACGCATCTCATCATGACTCCTTGCAATCGCTGCAAGACACGCATCTCATCATGACTCCTTGCAATCGCTGCAAGACACGCATCTCATCATGACTCCTTGCAATCGCTGCAAGACACGCATCTCATCATGACTCCTTGCAATCGCTGCAAGACACGCATCTCATCATGACTCCTTGCAATCGCTGCAAGACACGCATCTCATCATGACTCCTTGCAATCGCTGCAAGACACGCATCTCATCATGACTCCTTGCAATCGCTGCAAGACACGCATCTCATCATGACTCCTTGCAATCGCTGCAAGACACGCATCTCATCATGACTCCTTGCAATCGCTGCAAGACACGCATCTCATCATGACTCCTTGCAATCGCTGCAAGACACGCATCTTATCATAACTCCTTGCAATCGCAGCAAGACATGCATCTCATCATAACTCCTTGCATTTGCTGCAAAAAACACGCATCTCAGCATATATCCATTTTTGCAATCTCTGCAAAACATGCATCTCAGTATAAACTTCTTGCAATTGCTGCAAATACACGCATCTTAGTGTTTACCCACTTGCAATCGCTGCAAAACACGCATCTCAGTATAAACTCCTTGTAATCGCTGCAAAACACGCATCTCAGCATTTACCCATTTTTTGCAATCACGGCAAAACATGCATCTCAGTATATACTCCTTGCAATCGCTGCAAAAACACGCATCTCAGTATATACTCCTTGCAATCGCTGCAAAACACGCATCTCAGCATATACTCATTTTTCAATCTCTGTAAAATATGCATCTCAGTACAAACTCCTTGCAATTGCTACAAATACACGCATCTTACCACATACCCGTTTGCAATCACTGCAAAACATGCATCTCAGTATAAACTCCTTGCAATTGCTGCAAATACACGCATCTTAGTGTTTACCCACTTGCAATCGCTGCAAAACACGCATCTCAGTATAAACTCCTTGTAATCGCTGCAAAACACGCATCTCAGCATTTACCCATTTTTTGCAATCACGGCAAAACATGCATCTCAGTATATACTCCTTGCAATCGCTGCAAAAACACGCATCTCAGTATATACTCCTTGCAATCGCTGCAAAACACGCATCTCAGCATATACCCATTTTTCAATCTCTGTAAAATATGCATCTCAGTACAAACTCCTTGCAATTGCTACAAATACACGCATCTTACCACATACCCGTTTGCAATCACTGCAAAAATGCATCTCAGTATAAACTCCTCGCAATTGCTGCAAATACACGCATCTTAGTGTTTACCCACTTGCAATCACTGCAAAACACGCGTTTCAGCATATACCCATTTTTGCAATTGCTGCAAAACACGCATCTCAGTATAAACTCCTTGCAATCGCTGCAAAACACGCATCTCAGCATTTACCCATTTTTTGCAGTCATGGCAAAAACACGCATCTCAGTATATACTCCTTGCAATCGCTGCAAAAACACGCATCTCAGTATATACTCCTTGCAATCGCTGCAAAAACACGCATCTCAGCATATACCCATTTGCAATCGCTGCAAACATGCATCTCAACATATACTCCTTGCAATCTCTGCAAGCACACTCAGTGGTGCTCATACAGCCCACTTCATCTTTTTTAGTAGCACTTAAAAAAAACCAGACTCGAGGTGACCCTTATCTCACGCCTCCTAGTGTTTCTCTCCCAAGTACAAGTTCCTGACTAAATCCTTAAATCAGACGTGCCAGCAATAGCGGATCTGCCCAGATGGAATGAATTTCTCATCAACTGGAATGGTATGTCAATGTTCATTCCGTTAGCATCTCCCTCTTCATCTCAGGTAGTCACGGACGCCGCAGCCTCCACAGGTCCTCGCGTCAATTTTTTGGCTATCTTTGGTTTGAAGGGCCATGGCCATCAGAAATCCTTTTGATTCCGGCTTCAGTTAGTCCTTTTCTTTGTTTGAACTCTACCCCATTATTGCAGCAGCTCATGTCTGGCGCAGTAACTGGGCAGGACAAACACTGTCGTTTGCCACAGACAACCAAGCCACAGCTAGTATTATAAATAAAAGCAGGTTCAACTCGCTGGCCATCATGGCCTTCCTGAGCAGGCTGGTGCAACTATCCCCACAGCACCAAATAATGTTTGCTGCATCTACATCCCAGGCAAATGCAATACTCTGGCCGACGCACTACCCGTTTTAACTTTGTGTTATTCTTTCGCAGGGATCTGGAACCGACCCGACCATGTTTCTTATCCCACATTGGTCGTAGCTAACCTCGGATTAAAACAAACATCTTCACAATGCTACCCGCCTTATTAATCTATCATTTTCTCACAACGCCCTGAAGGCCTACCGTAATGCCTGGAAAATCCATGACAGGCTCCTAGCCTCAAACCCTGGGGCAGTATCAGGAGATTTCCATCACATCCTGGCCTTCATATCATCTTGCCACACACAGTTGGCATTTTCACACTATACCATTAGTCTCTACTTAGCTGGCATCCAGCATTTCATCTCCTTACAAAATCCTACCAAACCATCTTTGGTTGCCGCCCATGCGGTCAAGTCTATACTGCACGGTAGTCACAGACAACTCCAAATCAACAGTAAACGCCTACCTGCGACCAGCACCATATTCCGAGACAGGTCTAGCATCCTGTCACATTCCCCTTTGGGTTAATTTCAGCCCGGTCGTTCACGCAGCCATCTACCTGGCTTTCTGCGGTTTCTTATGCCCCAGTGAATTCATGGTCACCGGCCCCAGTAACATGTTACATAGACGCCACCTGACACGCCACCAAAGTTACTTCATCCGGCACCTCATGGTGTCCGAAACACAACAGTCTGGTCCCGGTGTAGATATCATACTTCCCAGACTCGTAACGCCTGGTGCCCCGTGGCCATCCTAGACCAGTTATTAGCTCATCTGCCCGACCTCACGGAGGGCTGCCATTACTACCGTTCCCTACTAGCCCTCTAAGTAGCAACCAGTTCACTAGACACGTTAGAAATCTTTTGCCCAACTTAGGGCTTGACCCCGGACAATTCTCTGGAAATTCTTTCGCATTGGAGTAGCATCAGCAGCCTCACGAAACGGGGTCCCGGACCACGTCATCAAGAAGATGGGCAGGTGGAAATTCGCTTGCTTCGCTCGATACATTCCCAATCCACAAGCAGAAATGTCACAAGCCTTTGGCAAGCTTGCCCTGTAGTATGTCAGTAAACTTAAATAAATCATTACCTCCCTAACCAAGTCTTTTTGCGCCCTTCTATGGCATACCACCCAGCAGATCTGGGTTTACCATACAGCAGGCCAGGGCACACTTCAGGTCTATTTTATGTTGTTAGTCTTGTGACGTGTTTATGTGCTTCATATCTCTCAGGACGGAGGGCTCCGACCATAAATAGGAAGGCCTGTTTACTGGCCTGAAGTTATGGGAGGAGCCTGGAGGGTATTTAACCAGACCACCCAGGATGGTCTGTGTCGGTTCCAGTGCGCGGTACCCACCCACCCATTCCCCTTCTTGGGGTACTTCTCTTCAAACAATTTCTCTACAGAAACATCCATTACTTTCTTAAGGTATCACACCCCTTGAAATGTTCCACATTTTGTCATGTTGCAACCAAAAACATAAATGTGTTTTATTGGGATTTTATGTTATAGAGCAACACAAAGTGGCACATAATTGTGAAGTGGAAGGAAAATGATAAATGTTTTTTACAAATAAATATGTGAAAAGTGTAGAGCGCATTTGTATTCAAATGAGAGTCAATACTTTGTAGAACCACCTTCTGCTGCAATTACAGCTGCAGGTCTTTTTGGGGATGTCTCTACCAGCTTTGTACATCTATAAAGTGACATTTTTGTACATTCTTCTTTGTAAAACAGCTCAAGCTCTGTCAGACTGGATGGAGAGCATCTGAGAACAGCAATTTTCAAGTCTTGCCACAGATTCTCAATTGGATTTAGGTCTGGACTTGACTGGGCCATTCTAACATATAATTACGATTTGATCTAAACCATTCCTTTGTAGCTCTGGCTGTATGTTTAGGGTTGTTGTCCTGCTGGAAGGTAAACCTCTGCCCCAGTCTCAAGTCTTTTGCAGACTCTAACAGGTTTTCTTCTAAGATTGCCTTGTATTTGGCTCCATCCATCTTCCCATCAACTCTGACCAGCTTCCCTATCCCTGCTGAAGTAAAGCATCCCCACAACATGATGTTGCCACCACCATGTTTCTTGGTGGGGGTGGTGTGTTCAGGGTGATGTGCAGTGTTAGTTTTCCGTCACACATAGCGTTTTGCTTTTAGGCCAAAAAGTTCAATTTTGGTCTCATCTGACCAGAGAACCTTCTTCCACATGTTTGCTGTGTCCCCCACATGGCTTCTCACAAACTGCAAATGGGACTTCTTATGGCTTTCTTCCAATAATGGCTTTCTTCTTACCACTCTTCCATAAAGGCCAGATTTGTGGAGTGCATGACTAATAGTTGTCCTGTGGAGAGATTCTCCCACCTGAGCTGTGGATCTCTGCAGCTCCTCCAGAGTTACCATGGGCCTTCTCTGATTAATACTCTCCTTGCCATGCCTGTCAGTTTAGGTGGACAGCCATGTCTTGGTAGGTTTACAGTTGTACCATACTCTCTCCATTTTCTGATGATGGATTGGACAGTGCTCCTTGAGATGTTCAAAGCTTGGGATTTTTTTATAACCTAACTCCTTCATGATTCTGTTTGCTCACTAAGGTTCTCTAACAAACCTCTGAAGGCTTCACAGAACAACTGTATTTATACTCAGATTAAATTACACACAGTTAGACTCTATTTACTAATTAGGTGACTTCTGAAGGCAATTGGTTCCAATAGATTTTAGTTACACTCACTACTTTACATTGTAGCAAAGTATCATTTCTCTAGTGTTGTCACATGAAAAGATATAATAAAATATTTACAAAAATGTGAGGGGTGTACTCACTTTTGTGAGATACTGTATATCTATATAGATATATATCTATATAGATATATCCATATAGACATATATATCAAAGTCTAAGTAATGTTAACACCTTCCAGCCCAGCCTATAGCAGAATGACGGCCAGGTGGTGGCTTTCCAATCCTGACTGGACGTCATATGACATCCTGTCAGGAAGGGTTGCTCAGCAGCCTGATCTGTCACTGGCTGTGTCCATGGAACACAGCTGATGACTTATCAGTGTACCGGCTCACTGCCGGTACCATGTGACTGCCCTGACCAATCACAGCAGGTACATGACAGTTGTACACAATGGATGGCTTCCTTTCATGCTATCCATTGTGTACAATTATGTTGCTAGCTGTGATTGGCCAACTTGATCACATGGTACAGACAGGGCCAATCACGGCCCATCCGTACCATGTGATTTAGCTTTGACCAATCACAGCTAATCACAACAAAACAAACTGAATCAGTTTGTATTCAGTAAAATGCTTGCTTTTAGCAATGTATTTCACTGCTATAAGCAAATGTAATATTAAAAAAAATAAAAATAAAATCCTGATCACTTTCTCAGAGTAGTACAATGTTACTATGGTAACATTATATTGCTCTGGACACAGTGTGTTAAAAAAAATGTAAAAAAAGAAAGAAAAGACAGTAGTAAAAAAAAAAGTTAAAAAAATAACTTTTTTTTTTGTTCCTCGTACGGTCACCAGTCAGTGTCCGTGATCATTGCCACAGTATGTAAAAAAAAAAAAAAAGAAGTAAAAATATTTTTTTCTAATTTCTTAATTTACAACCTAAAAAAAAAACAGTGCCTTTTACTAAATACCTTGGACTGTCTACTTTCCAAAAAAGGGGTCATCTAGGGGGTAATTCTACTGTCCTGGCATTTTGGGGTCTCAAGTACATCAGGATTGATTGATTTTCAGATATATACCATAGCTTGTGGACTCTATAACGTTCCTATAGATTAAATAATATACACTGATTTGGGTTAATGTGAGGTATCATGCGATGGACTTCTGCGCTACTAAAGTGATTGAGAAATATTCTGTGTATTGCTGCAAAATCAAATAGTGAACACCACTCCACTACCTAAAATCTACAAATTGCACAACAAATGAATGTGTCTGTGATTCTGCGCAAAACCTCTCCAACAATTGGATAGTATATTCATTGGTGTTCCCTCCGATGAATGGGCTCCACATAGGGAATAATCAAAAGGAGGGGACTCCAATAGTATAATACCGTATAGCCAAAGATTTTATTAAAAAATATATCTGCTTACATTAAAAACGAATAATAGCGCTGGGCAGCAGTGAAAAACAGCGTGGTTACGATCCCCGCTACGTCACTTCCGGTCCGCGTGTGTTGTGTATCCGGTCACGTCCTACGCGTTACGTCATGTCACATGACTTCCTCAGGGCCCTGAAAAAAAAACCCTCAGGGTTTTTAATGTAAGCAGATATATTTTTTAATAAAATCTTTGGCTATACAGTATTATACTATTGGAGTCCCCTCCTTTTGATTATTCCCTATGTGGAGCCCATTCATCGGAGGGAACACCGCCTACCCATAGGCACAGCAGAACGCCAGTATTGATCAAAACAGAAAGAGTTCAACATCCAACGGATTCATACAGGCACTTTTACTGTGTCATCAAGGTGAGAGTTCTGGGAGCCCCGAGTGGGGATCCAGTACCACAAAAGTCACCAGATCTCCTATCAACGCACTTGCACTTTGTTTAGTCACTTTGTATCTATGTATCAGTCACTTCACTTTATGTACCAGCACTGAAGTCACTTTATATATATGATTTATTATACATAGAGTTATATCTTTTGTAGATTCACATATTATTTATTGTTTACTATCCAATTGTTGGAGAGGTTTTGCGCAGAATCACAGACACATTCATTTGTTGTGTAATTTACTGATTTGGGTTATTTTCACCAAAGAAATGTAGCAGAATACATTTTGGACTACATTTTTGAAGAACAATTATTTATTTGCAAAATTGTATAACCAACATGAAGAAAAACGCATTTTTAAAAAAAACTATTGCAGTCCTTTTTTTTGTTTATTAAGCAAAAAATAAAATAAAAACAGTGGTGAATAAATACCATCAAAAGAAAGCTCTAGTTGTGTGAACAAAAAGATAAAAAATTTGTTTGGGTACAGTGTTGCATGACCGCGCAATTGTAATTCAAAGTGCGAAAGCTGAAAATTGTCCTGGGCAGGAAGAGAGTAAAAGTGCCCTGTATTGAAGTGGTTAAGCAAAGAGGAGTTCCCATTTAAAAAAAAAAAATTAAAAGTCAGCAGCTACAAATATTGCAGCTGCTGACTTTTAATTGGACACTTACCTTTCCCAGGGTCCAGCGATGCTGGGGATCGAAGCCCCGCTCATCTCCCCCTCCGTACCGCGGCGCCGGCATTGCAACTGTGGGCGCCAAGCTGTGGCTTCACAGCCGGGAACCCACTGCGCATGCGCAAGCGGCGCCGCGCGCCGTGATTGGCCGCTCACTCATTTGGGACCTGTAATGGGTCCCAGATGATTGACAAGAGGGAGGGAGCAGAGCTGAGCCCTTCCTGTGCCAAGGGGAAGTGATGTCACCAGCCCAGGCACTGACAGAGGCAGACTACGAGGGACCCCCTAGCAACAGGCATTTAGAGGTGAGTAAAAAAAAAAATTCCAAATGTTTTTTTGGATTTTTTTTTAGGCACATTCATGTATTTTTTTTTTTTTGGGTGGAACACCACTTTAAACTGTGGCCACCCAGACATGCTGTACATATAGAAACTCTCATATCACATAATGCACAGACATATGATGTCCAGTCCTCCTCTTGTCTAGAATGCCTTGTCATTAGGGATAGAAGAATGGCAAGTACTAAAAACTAATTGGGAAAACTTATCTCCTATGGGCAGTCAACATCATTACCAGAAGCATCATGGGCCTGCTTCTCCTCCTCCTATTCTTCCTTCTCCTACTGTTTCCAATTAGCCATCAAAAACAATATATCCTCCCAGTCATCCATTATTCTGCCAGCTAACTGTTTTCTCATCCAAAATACTGGTGATGAAGTCACTACTTTAACAGTTAGTTGATTCAAGCTTTTTTGTCAAAAAATTAGGTAGTATGCTCATCCCTGAAACGTGATACAAAGCAACTATTACTTCCATAATGATGGTGTCCTTGTGCTGCATGGGTTCCTTGATTTTTAACCAATTGCATGCTGTGTCCAATAACAGCAGGTTACTTGATATTACATCTTACTTTTTCTTCACATAGAAATAAAGTTAATGACACTGGTAAAAAAACATTATCACTCTGCTGTTCTGGGGAAAAACACATGTGCTCCCTGATTTGTTCACATCTTTTATTTTAGTGTTGCAGTAATAAAACAAAGTAAAGAGTTCAAAGTTAGAAATGTGCTTAGGCATGACCTATCTGTGAATCTGTGCCCATTTTGGAAGATTATACATAATTATAGGTTTCATGCTGTTTCCAATGCAGAACAGGCTTTCATTCTACAACTCAGTCTATACCATCACCACACAATGCAATTCAACCTTCCAGATTGCGGATTCAACTCTGTAAACAACAAAAAGGGGTCAGCAACTACAGTATATTGTACATCACAGCAATAAAACTGAGCATGTTCTTCTTTGAGTCAAGTCAGCACCTGCCAATCAGAAATATAAGTCCCAACTGTTGCTTGGCATTGCATGCTTTTATTAAGCTTATGATCTACCACAGCCATCACTAAATGGTGGCCCGTGGTCCGAACGCGGGTAAAATGATGCTCCTGTCTGGTCCGTCAGGCGGCCACTGTACAGCACCACATCCCACTCCTCCATGCAGTTGGTTGCTGGAACCGCGAGTATCCCTGAAACCAATGACGCTGCGTGTGCGCCCGCCCCTTGCTGCTTACTATCTCGCTGCTCCCGGCCGGCTGTGAGATACACCATTATGTCACACCCTGACACCATGCTGTTTGTCATCTCACACCTCTTGGCTCTTATTCAGCCAACACACCCCCCCCCCCTTCAGCAAGACTCCCAGTGGGGGCGCAGCTGTTTCCCTCTGCAGCTTGTTACCTCTGCTGGCTCCTGATCCCTGCCTGTCTCAAGGTATGTGGGGTGTTTACCCCACTGATGGGCACATATTCTTATAAGGGACACACTGATGGGCACATTTAATGTAAGGTTCACTCTGATGGGCACAACAAAATGTGCCCATTACCATGCCCCTCAACATAAAATGTACCCATCAGTGTGCCCCTTAACATAAAAAAGGGGCATTCTGATGGGCACATTTTATGTTAAGGTTCACTCTGCTGGGCATATTTAATGTTAAGGGGCACGCTGATGGGCACATTTAATGTAAGGTTCACTCTGATGGGCACAACAAAATGTGCCCATCAGAATGCCCCTTAACATAAAATGTGCCCATCAGCATGCCACTTATTTTATGTTAAGGTTAACTCTGATAGGCACATTTTATGTTAAGGGGCATTCTGATGGGCACAACAAAATGTGCATGCCCCTTAACATAAATGTACCCATCAGAGTGCCCCTTAACATAAAATAAGGGGCATACTAATGGGCACATTTTATGATAAGGGGGCTCTCTGATGGGGACCCCTGATGTGATGGGGTCACCTGATGTATAGGGGCACTCTTATGTGAACACCTGATGTAAGGTGGCACTGTCATGGGGACACCTAATATAAAGGGGCAGTCTGATGGGGACACCTGATGTAAGGGGGCACATTGATGGGCACGCCTAATATAAAGGATCACTCTCATGGGCACACCTGATTTGATGGAGACACCTAATGTAAAGGGGCACTCTGATGATGGCACCTAATGTAAGGGGGCACTCTGATGGGAAAAAATATGTAAGGGGGCACACTGATGGGAGACACCAGATGTGGACACTCTGATGGGGACACCTGATGTAAAGTGGCACTCTGATGGGGACACCTTATATAAGAGGATACTCTGATGGTGGCAACTGATTAATGGGGGTAGTCGGATGAGGGCACCCAATGTAATGAATTACTCTGGTAGGGGCACCTGATGTAAGTGGGAACACTATTGGGGACATTTACAGTGTATTACTAGAGTGTGTGGAGGAAACGGTAAGAAACGGGCCAGAGAGCATAACTTGTGGCAAAAAAATGTTAGTTACCCGACCGCCTTGAATTATAATTCACTACCCCTGATCTACCAGAACACCCAGATTTTTTCTCCACCATTGATTTCCCCAGTTGAATTCCCCCGAGTATGTATGGTGCATGCATATTTTTAGCCCCCAAGTGCATAACTTGGAGATGTAAGGATGTTATTCTACTGCATAGATTGGTGTCACCTGCGAAGACTGAAATGGTACTTTTATTCCCAGACCCTATATCATTTATACATATATCAACCACATGCCTACTGGACACTTAAAAGAGAAGTATTATTTCCTATTTATACTTACCTATGTGGATTCAGCATCAGACCAATACTGCAGCTGTCCCCCGCTGTCTATGCACTGAGAACCGAGCCCCCAAACATCGCAGATGGCTTGATTTTCACAGATCCCCGAGAGGAGAGCTGCTGCCTGTCAGTTAGCGTCTCTCCTCTCTGCTTCTCCTCGCTCATTGTGGAGGGTTTGTGGAGGGGCAGGGAGCGGCCATCTCAGCGGCTCGCTAAGATGCTGAGACTGCCATCAGTCAAGGCAGCTGGCGGATCCAGACTTAGGAAGTTGGGATGACACACTGCCTTGACTGTGTGACACACTACCTTGAATGGACTTCAGACCGTTCTCCGCTGAAACCAGTTCACAGGAGTGCAAAACAAATTGCACTCCTGTTACCCAGAGGAGAAGCCCAGCCTAAAAAGCTCAGGCTGGACTTCTCCTTTAAACACCCCTCCTACTCAAACCAATTTTCAGCTTTGAGCACTCACACTTTGAATGACAATTACTGCCGTAAACTGTACCCATATGAATTTTTTGACCTTTTTTTAATACACATAGAGCTTTCTTTTGGTGGTATTTAATCACCAATGCTTTTTTTATTTTTTGCGCATTTTTTTTCGTTTCTGTTATAAAATTTTGCTAATTAGTAGTAGAAGTAGTTCTTCATAAATTTTGATCAAAATTTTTACTGCTACATTGCTTTGGTAAAAAATAACCAAAATAAGTACAGTATCTCACAAAAGGGAGGAGTACACCCCTCACATTTTTGGAAATATGTTATATCTTTTTATGTGACAACAATGAAGAAAAGACACTTTGCTACAATGTAAAGTAGTGAGTGTACAGCTTGAATAATGGGGCGTACACACGGTCGGACTTTTCAGCTACAAAAGTCCGACAGACTTCCGGCGGACTTTCGGCGGACTTGCGGCAGACTTTCTAACGAATGGACTTGCCTACACACGACCACACAAAAGTTCGCCAGCGTTAGTACGCGGTGACGTACACCAAGTCCGGCGAGACTACAAAACGGAAGTTCAATAGCCCGTACGACACCCTTTGGGCTCCTTCTGCTAATCTCGTGTTTATCTCGTGTTAGTAGAAGTTTGGTGAGAGACGATTCGCGCTTGTGAGACTCGTATTTTTCAGTTCGTTTTAACTGTTGTTCAGTCTGTGCTTGTGAGGTTTGTATCTGCTTTTCAGTGCGTTTGGTCAGTTGGCATTGAGAAATCTTTGTTTTATTGTCCGCTCGTTCCTGATTTTCAGGTCGCTCTTCACAGGCCTTGCTGTTCTTCAGTGTGTTCTGTTTAGTGTGTTCTGACCAGCCGACCGTTTTGAAACCATGTTACCTGTACGTACTCGTCGTCGAGCTCGTGCATTGTATGTGTTTGGTGCTGTAGCTTATTCTTCAGACCAAGACCAGTCCATGAACAGGGCGAGGAGGAGTTCATGGACCAAGAATTGGTTGCTCCAGCGTGACCAGTTCTGTCACATGCCATTGCTCCGTGAGATCCGTGAGAATAATCCTGAGGATTTCAGGAACTTTCTCCGGATGACGGACCCCGTTTTTGACCGTTTGTTGGCTTTGCTGACCCCCTATATCAGCAGGCAGGATACCTGCATGAGGCAAGCCATCACTCCGGAGCAGAGGCTAGTTGCCACGTTGCGGTACTTGGCGACAGAGAGAAGCCTGCAGGACCTCAAGTTCTCGACAGGCATCTCCCCCCAGGCTCTGGGGATCATTATCCCAGAGACCTGTTCTGCCATCATCCAGGTCCTGCAGAAGGACTATATTAAGGTAAGATATTTTTCTTTTATTAGCATCACATGTTCTTTTATGTAATCTTTGATAATGTAATGTATTTCTTGCCTCAAACACTACTTACCATCATTGCAATATAGTGTGAATGTCCCCTTTTTATCCTCACACATTCAGGATTTTTTTCCTGTTCTTTTTTGTCATGCATGTATATTTTCCTTCAATAACCTCCCCAGCATGCAATGATGGGCACATATCCACCTAGTCTACTCATTTTGAATGTATTTTGTTTGAGTGTATTTAGTGTGCTTATAATTAGCAATTAGCTTGATTTCCCAACCCCCTCCCCCCCACCTAAACTCAATCCAAATTGTGTGCTTATAATTAGCAATTAGCTTGATTTCCCAACCCCCTCCCCCCCACCTAAACTCAATCCAAATAGTGTGCTTATAATTAGCAATTAGCTTGATTTCCCAACCCCCTCCCCCCCACCTAAACTCAATCCAAATAGTGTGCTTATAATTAGCAATTAGCTTGATTTCCCAACCCCCCCCCCACCCTCGTAAAAATTTGCTAGAATGTTCTGTGGTGTTGATTTGTATAAAGCAAATATATGTTGCACTTTGCAAAATGCATGTGCACTCTACAAGTGCATTTGTTCCAGTGCTTTAGTAAATGAACAGAAGCTCTGCTGATTTCCATCATCAAATCATATGCAAGCCACAAAGTGTTTTCATTAATTGCCCTTGCATGTGATTGTGTACTCCTTGCAACATGACTGCCTTTTTACCTTACCTCATTTACTGTAAGCTGGGTAGCAACTGCACTTGCAGAGTGCGACAACTGCAGTCTTGTAGCCTTTTTAGTCCCTAAATCCCTGCGTGTCCTAAAAGTAATCTTTTTTAGGGATTTCACAACCCCCTAAAATGTAATCAATGTTCCATCAGAGGGGGTGAGCAATCTGATAAGTGTGCCTTTCCATATTAGTTCTTCCCGAAGATTTAAATTTGTTAATGTTATACTGATGCTGGGGAATAATGTTTTTAATTGTATAATTTTCTTGCAATGTTATCTTCAAAATTACTGATTTTGGTTTTCTTGTTTGATTCCCCAGTTTCCTTCAACGCCACAGGAATGGCAGACTGTGGCATCCCATTTTGCCACCCGTTGGGACTTTCCCAATTGTGGAGGGGCTATAGATGGGAAACATGTCCACATCGTGCCACCACCCCATTCAGGGTCATACTATTTTAAGTATAAGGGGTTCCACAGTATTGTTTTAATGGCGGTGGTGTGGGCACACTATGAATTTTTATATGTGGACGTGGGGAAGAATGGCCGGATGTCGGATGGAGGAGTATTTGCCCAGACGGAGTTCTGCCAGCGTCTCCAGAGTGGTGGCCTGGGATTGCCACCTGATGCAGATAACGTGGAAGGACTCCCCTTTGTCTTCATTGCCGATGAAGCCTTCGCTCTGAGCAAGCACCTCATGAGGCCATTCCCCCAAAGAACCCTCACCCCGGAGAGGAGGGTTTTTAATTTCCGGCTGGCCAGAGCTAGAAGAGTGGTTGAAAATGCGTTTGGGATTCTGGCCAGCCGGTTCCGCCTGTTTCAAACCTCCATTAATTTGGCGGAATACAAACTTAATTTTATCATTTTATCGTGCTGCATCCTGCACAACTTTTTACACCAACATTCTCCAAATTATATGGTAACAGTTGGGCCTGAGGCCGGACTTATCGATGACAACCTTATGGGCCTGGATACTGTCCGTACTGGCTTGGCCCCCCAAAGTGCCCGTCAAGTTAGACAGCAATATGTTAATTATTTTATGGGTAGGGGGGCCATTGCAATGGGCCAGGATATCTAAATATTTTAAATAAAAAAAATCTGGATGAAATCTTGAATTATATTTATTGCTTGCCTTTCTTTTGGGCTTTCTCCTAGGTTATGGTCGAGCAGTTGTAGTGCCAACTGTATTTTCCTTTTAAATGTCTAAATAAGCTCCATTGCCACTGTAAACAACTTTTTTAAAATTATAACCAAACTGATACTGAGCATTGAAATAACAAACCACACATTTATTTAATTCCTAAGCAGATGTTTTTATTAATCGTTGTTATGCATTCAGTTATGCATTTAGTATAAAATGTTCCTAGCCAAAAATATAATGATATCTTAATAATTTAGAAAAATATAATTATAGTTAAATATTTTTACATAATAAAAAATACAATTTTTTGGGCATTTTGATTTTAGCAAACAGGCTTTTTTTTTTTTTTATTTTTTTTTTTTTTGTTTTTTAAAATCCTTTTTTTTTTTTTTTTGGTTTTTTTAAAATCCTTTTTTTTTTTTTTTTTTGGTTTTTTTAAAATCCTTTTTTTTTTTTTTTTGGTTTTTTAAGGTATTTTCTCTAAACAGCCCTCCTTTTTTAAATGATGTTAAACAGCCATATAATTTCACCAAAAATAATAAAGAGAAGGCCCAGAATGGGGTCAGCAAACCAGGAAATGAAGGACATGATCGAATTTTTGGGGTTTCAAAAAGGGCATTTAGATTCGACCCAAAACATCAATCATGTCCTTCATTTCCTGCTGCATACGATCCAGCCGATTACGCATTTCATCGATCTCCCCATTCCAGGCCATTATTTGACCAATTAGCTGTTGGGCACTGTCTGAGGTGAAATAGTCACTTCTTGTACCTAAAGTGGAATGAAACAAAAAAATGTGTTTAGAAATATGCACACATACATAGTTTACCTTACCATAAAGCTGGTGTCTCAGACACTGACCTGGTGGGGTGCCCATGTCGCATAATTCCTGAACATCCTCGGGGGTGGCGCTGTTGCTTGACTCAAGCACAACCAGATCACCTAAAATAGAGTTGAAAAATTACATAAAAGAAAAGGCAGCCATGCATAGATTACCGTAAGCTGGTGTGTCAGACACTCACCTGGTGGGGTGCCCATGTCGCCCACCTCTCCTTCCTCCACATCCTCAGTGGGGCTTGGGCTGATTTCCCAAGTATGTTCTTTTGCTTGGGGTGGACTGTGTTCTTGTTGGCTGAGTGATTTTTTCCCCTATGTGAACCAAAAAATTAATATACTTAGCACACAGATATTTTAGTACATAGTAATTTTCAAACATTTGTAGTGAAGTGGTGTACAAATGTTCTGTTTGTGTAGAGTTCCTATTTTACCTAAATATTTAAATTTCTAAAGACATATCGGATAGATAGATATCTAGATATCAATATCTATAAATATAGTTAAGAATCTTTTGATCTCTCTCTCTCTATATCTCTAACAAAATATAAATATCAAACAAAATGTAACGAAAAAAAAATATATAACTTAAAATATTCCAAACTAATTTTTTACATTTCTATATCTATCTATATCTATCTATATCTATATATCTACATATCTCCATCTACCTATATATATATATATATATATATATATATATATAGATAGATAGATAGATAGATAGATAGATATAGATATATAACGAGGTTTATTAAAAGATCGTTTGAAACGATGAGCAAAAAAATCGTATAGGAATGAAAAGCACATGGAGCAGTATACAAGGTAATAAACACAAAAGAAAAACACGACAAGTACTTACTTTTTTTCAGCACTTTACGGATCCGTCTGTACTGATCCGGCTCCCTGAGTTTGAGGTCAGACCATCTTTTTCTAATTTGATCCTTGGAGCGCTGTACCCCAAAATAAGCCTGTAAAGTGTCCACCACCTTCGCCATTATTTTGGCCTTGCGCAAATTTGGCCGGGCGTACGGCCCATACTTGCCATCATAGTCCTTTTTTTTTTAAGAATGGCCACCATTTCTACCATCTCTTCAAAGGACATATTGGAGGCCTTAAATCTAGGCCTCACAGATCTTGACGTTCCGGCCTCCAGGCTTTCTTCGCTACCTGAGGTAGTACACACCTGATGTGTCTCCGCCATTATTTACCCCACTACGCGCCGTAAATAAAAATGGGCGGAGAACGTGAGTTAAAATCGAGCGTCAGGGGCGGGCGACGCAGGCGGAGTTTCACACATGCGCAGTGTATAAAGAGGGGCCTTGTGCACGTGTCGTACGTACGTTCTGTGCGTCAAATTAGGGGGCGGAGAACATGAGTTAAAATCGAACGTCAGGGGCGGGCGACGCAGGCGGAGTTTCACACATGCGTAGTGTTAAAGAGGGGCCTTGTGCACGTGTCGTACGTACGTTCTGTGCGTAGGTGATAGTGGACCGGGACGTTACTAAACGAAGGTAATTTTAAAATTATATTTTTTTTATGGTCATGACTTTGTAGCAAGCGGCCTATATGGCTTGACAGATTGATGAGGCCTACATAGGGAGAAGATGATGAGGGTTTAGCAGAAACCTAATAAGTGTTTTTTGTCTTGTGACTTTATCTTTTCCAGATATAATGAATCCCCTATTTAAGGATCCAGAGTTCCTTACAGCTTTCATTTCTAAATATCGAGAGATGAGGAATTTGTGGGAGGTGAAACACCCTCAGTATTATGCAAAGCATGTGAGGAAGTCAACGCTGGAGAGACTTCTGTCCTTTGTCCAGGCGACCATCCCGGAAGCAACAATGGAGACATTGCTCCGGAAAATTGGGGTCTTGAGGAATATGTATAAGAGGGAGCATAAGAAGATCCAGGAATCAATGAGATCAGGAGCATCAGCAGATGATGTTTATGTACCCAGGCTGTGGTACTACAACCAACTCCGTTTTCTTGATGACCAGACTGAAGCCAGGGCATCACTTTCAACCCTTCCCTCCACCCTTCCCTCCACCCTTCCCTTCACCCCAGCAGAGGCTGATGAGGAGCAAGCTGGGTCTTCCATCCTGGATGAACCGGATATGACCATCTGGAGTCAGGTAAATTAGTTTAAACAATATTTACTGTACTAATATTAATGTTATAATTGTCTCAAAGATTTTTGCCCTCAAAATTGTGTATACATATCAATTGACAGGAGTGGCTAAACATGTTTGGCACCTGCTAGAAAAAAATAGGGTGTCTGATTAGACTCTTTTATTAAAGAGATGTATTCACATTGAATTTGCTAGTCATGAGAAGCAAATTGTGTGTCATTGATGAACCCCCAAAAAAAAACTAAAACTATGTCCTTTTTTTATACACAGGATGAGTCCATCCAGGAGGAATGTGTGGAAAGTGGCAGGCAGGAGGAGACCGGGCCCATGGACAGCCTGGAGGAGGCCGGATTCACCATCATCCTGGAGGAGGCTGGGCCCAGTGTCAGGCAGGAGGTGGCTGGTCCCAGTGAGGTGGCTGGGCCAAGTGAGGTGGCTGGTCCCAGTGAGGTGGCTGGACCCAGTAGGAGCATGACCCAATCCCAAGTGCCTCCCCTCCGCCTTCCCAAAAAAAGGGCCGGGAAGGGGACGGTCACACAGGAGGCATCCCTGCGCCTCATGCAAGAGGCCACCCGTTTTTTGAGGAGCCCCCCCGAAGCGGAAGAGTCCTATGGCTGCTACTTAGCCAGCAGGCTTCTTCAAATGGATTGGGACCAGCGCCTCATTTGTGAGCGCCTATTTGGGGAAACTATCCAGAAGGGGCTGCAGGGCACGCTAACCCGAAACACCCAACTACATGAGGCAGCCCCCCCTCCTCCTCCTCCTCCTCCTCCTCCTGCCACAACTGAAACACCACAGCCACAGCCTCCAAAGAAGGCTACAGGGAAGGCTGCAGGGAAGGCTGCAGGGCAGCGTGGAGGAAAGGCTGCAGGGAAGAGAAGAAAGTGATGACCTGGGTTCAGTCTGGTCTGACAGAAGACGCAGGCTGTTGTAGGACCACAGTCTGGGGACATCTATATCATCTGCTGGTGCTGTTGATCTCTGGGATTCTTGGACCAGATTGTGCTCCCTCTTATATGGACTCCTCAAGATCCCAATTTTCTTGTACACCGACTTTTTCCAGCGTTGACTTCCTCTTTATTTTATTTTGACCATGAATAAATGGATCTTTTTTGAGTTTAGGAAAAGACTTTATGTGTTTTCTTTTAAATCATTGATTTTACACACAATGTTAAATTAACAAGGGACAACAATCTCATTGAGTTTGCAAAAACACACCAAAAATACATTAATAATGTTAATAATGTTCGAGTGGTAAGTCTTGAAAAAAAAAAAAAGATACATAACCAAAAACGGTGCTTTGGGTTAACTTTATCTAAAAAATAAAAAAAAAACACTAGAAAAACAAAACTATAATAATGGGTTCTTTGTGGTAACTTTACAAACCTAAAAAAAAAAAAAAAAAAACAAATACAAATGGGTTCTTTGTGGTAACTTTACTAACACAAAAAAATTAAAAAAACAAATATAGAGATAAACATATAAAAAAGTTCAACAACAATCATAAAATAAATATCTGGATAAAAATTAAACAAAAATATGACTCCACACAAAAAAATTAAAAAAAAAGGGTAAAAAGTATTATTAGTATGGAAACATTGTTTTTAAAAAGCATACTATATCATTCATGAGATCAAAGAGAAAAAGAATCCAGAAATCAGTTTGGGAGAACTCTGTTTTAATATGAACAGCAAAACACCTTCGTTCTTTATAGCATTCATAAAGAAGACATAAAATGCGCTGCATTCAACGATCACAGATTTTGCAGCGTGATGAATGTGCTACCTACAATACGAACACTAGTTTTACTAGACCGAGTGCTTCCGTTTAGTTTTTGCTTATGAGCATGCGTTGTTTTTTTGTCCGTCGGACTAGCATACAGACGAGCGGACTTCGGGGTCCGTCGTAGTTACGACGTAAAGATTTGAAGCATGTTTCAAATCTAAAGTCCGTTGGATTTGAGGCTAAAAAAGTCCGTTGAAAGTCCGGAGAAGCCCACACACGATCGGATTACCAGCCAGCTTTAGTCCGTCAGCGTCCGTTGGACTTTTGTAGACGAAAAGTCCGACCGTGTGTACGCGGCATTACAGTGTAAATTTGCTGTCCCCTCAAAATAACTCAACACACAGCCATTAATGTCTAAACCACTGTGAGTACACCCCTAAGTGAAAATGTCCAAATTAGGCCCAAAGTGTCAATATTTTGTGTGGCCACCATTATTTTCCAGCACCTTAACCCTCTTGGGTATGGAGTCCTCCACGATAACAGCACGGAGCTGGTGGATGTTAGAGACTTTGTGCTCCTCCACCTTCCATTTGAAGATGCCCCACCAATGCTCAATAGGGTTTAGGTCTGGAGACATGCTTGGCCAGTCCATCTTTACCCTCAGCTTCTTTAGCAAGGCAGTGGTCATCTTGGAGTTGTGTTTGGGGTCATTATCATGTTGGAATACTGCCCTGCGGGCCAGTCTCCGAAGGAAAAGGATCATGCACTTCTCCAGTATGTCACAGTACATGTTGGCATTCATGGTTCCCTTAATGAACTGAAGCTCCCCAGTGCCGGCAGCACTCATGCAGCCCCAGGCCATGACACTCCAACCTTCATGCTTGACTGCAGGCAAGACACACTTGTCTTTGTACTCCTCACCTGGTTGCCGCCACACACACTTGACACCATCTGAACCAAATAAGTTTGTCTTGGTCTCATTACTGGTTCCAGTAATCCATGTCCTTAGTAGGGATGAGCCGAACACCCCCCGGTTCGGTTCGCGGCAGAACATGCAAACGGATCGAAAGTTCACACGAACATTCGAACACCGTTAAAGTCTATGGGACCCGAACGTGAAAAATCAAAAGTGTATGTGTATATGTAAGTTATTGTCCTAAAAAGCATTTGGGGACCCGGGTCCTGCCCCAGGGGACATGTATCAATGCAAAAAAAGTTTTAAAAACTGATGTTTTTTTCAGGAGCAGTGATTTTAATAATGCTTAAAGTGAAAAAATAAAAGTGAAATATTCCTTTAAATATCATACCTGGGGGTGACTATAGTATGCCTGTAAAGTGGTGCTTGTTTCCCGTGTTTAGAACAGTCCCTGCACAAAATGACATTTCTAAAGAAATAAAAGTAACCTAAAACTGCTTACGGCTGTAATGTAATGTCGGGTCCCGGCAATATGGATGAAAATTATTGATAAAAACAGCATGGGTACCCCCCCAGCCCATTACCAGGCCCTTTGGGTCTTGTATGTATATTAAGGGGAACCCCGCACCCAAAAAAAAAAGGTGTGTGGCCCCCAGGCCCTATATACTCTGAACAGCAGTATACAGGCGGTCCAAACAAGACAGGGACTGTAGGTTTGTTCTTAGGTTGAATCTGTTTGTATTTTGGAACAGGTACATTTTGTAAGTGTTGCTCCAGCCAAAAAATAATTTTTTAAGATTTTTGGATAACAAAGGTAGGGTTATCATCACCCCTGTAACATTTTTTTTGCTGTATGTGCCCCTGTTCAGAAGATTTCACCTCACTTTCTGTCTCAATAACAATCGGATTTTGAAAATTTAGGGTTATTAGGGAAAAAAGGATTGGTGATAAAGCATCAGTGCAGACACCTTTTTCCCATATTAACTCTTACAGGAGAGAATTTCCATTCCTAGGGGTAGATTTCCTCTCACTTCCTGTTGTCTCCTTCCGTTTGTAAGTAGGAGTCGTTTGTAAGTCGGATGTTTGAAAGTAGTGGACCACCTGTATATACTATACAGCCTGCCCTATATACCCTGCAGAAAATCGGGCCTTAGGAGTTGGTGGTACCAGAACACTGTAAGCCCTCACAGTTACTCTTGGTGGGCACTGGAACGGGCCCTGCTGTGAAATATTATATCAAGAATTGTAATTATATGCCCCTGTTGAACAGGGGCAGAAAAATTGGGCCTTTGGTGGTGGCGTGGTGGTGGTGCCACAACACTGTAAGCCCTCACAGTTACTTTTGGTGGGCACAGGAACAGGCCCTGCTGTGAAATATTAGAGCAAATATTGTAATTACATGCTACTGTTAAACAGGGGCAGAAAAATTGGGCCTTAGGCACTGGTGTTGGTGCCACAACACTGCAACCCCTCACAGATACTCTAGTTGAGCTAAAGAATGGGAACTGCTGTGAAATATTAGAGAAAATATTGTAATTACATGCTCCTGTTAAACAGGGGCAGAAGAATAGGGTCTTAGTCAGAGGTGGTGGTGCCACAAGACTGTAACCTCTCACAGATTCTGTTGTTGAGTGCATGAACGAGCCCTGCTGTGAAATATTAGAGCAAATATTGTAATTACATGCCCCTGTTAAACAGGGGCAGAAAAATTGTGCCTTAGGCACTGGTGCTGGTGCCACAACACTGCAACCCCTCACAGATACTCTAGTTGAGCATAAGAATGAGCCCTGCTGCGTAATATTACAGCAAAAATTGTAATTACATTCCCCTGCTAAACAGGGGCAGAAAAATTGGGCCTTAGGCACTGGTGGTGCTGGTTCTCTGCAACAAAAATGTTCTTAGAAGCTATCAAAATGAACATTGAGGAGGAATAGGATAGTCACTCAGCATAGGCAGTCTTCAAGGGATCAAACATTCATAGAAAAATTAATCGGTTATATCAGCATTAGGTGCTTGGTAGCAGGTGATCCAAGACTGATTCATTTTTATGAAGGTGAGCCAATCAACTGAGTCTGTGGACAGGCGCACTCTGTGATCGGTTACGAAGCCTCCAGCAGCACTGAATGTGCGTTCAGAAAGAACGCTGGATGCAGGACGGGCCAGTAGTTCAATTGCATATTGTGCAAGCTCTGGTCAATGATCCATCCTCAAGACCCAGTAACCTAGTAGATTTTCGGTTGGAAAGATCTCCAAGTCTGATCTTGCCCCTAGGTATTCCTGTACCATGTAAATCAGATGCTGGCGATGGTTGCTGGAACCGATCAGACCTTGGGTCTGCGGACTAAAGAATTGCCTTGACGCATCGGTCAGACGGCCACCTTTTCCACCGCTCCTTCTGTGACTGACCGAAGCCTCAGCAACACGTTGTCCAGGAGGACCAGGAAATTGTAACCTCCCAGGCTCTGGAAACACATTGCACAAACCTTTCTGCAAGGCCTCCCGAAGATGTTTCATCCTCTGCTCCCTCTGCGAAGGCTGGATAAATTCTGCAACCTTACCCTTGTAATGTGGATCAAGAGGGGTTGCCAGTCGGTAATGATCCCTCTCCTTGATACCACGAATCCGAGGGTCCTTTCGCAGGCTTTGCAGGATCAGGGAGGCCACGCAGTGAAGGTTTGCTGAGACATTCAATCCAGAGTCCTCTGGGTCACTAAGGATGACATGATCCACAGCCACCTCCTTCCAGCCACGTACAAGTCCATATGTTTCTGGGGACTGAAAATGATCCCTTGAAGACTGCTGCTGATGCTGAGTGCTAGGCTCCACCTCCATGCTAACACAATCCTCCTCCTCCTCTTCCTGTGTGATCGGCAGGCCCGCAGGAATACTGTCTGGATAAAGGGGGCCTTGAGAGGTAATGAAGTCCTCCTCTTCCTCCCTCTGTTCTGATTCAAGTGCCCTGTCCATTATTCCACGAAGCGTGTGCTCCAACAGGAAGACAAGATGGACAGTATCACTAATGCATGCACTGTCACTGCTCTCCATCCTTGTGGCCTCCTCAAATGGTGACAGGATAGTGCATGCATCCTTGATCAGTAGCCACTGGCGTGGCGAAAAAAAGCCAAGCTCCCCTGACCCTGTCCTGGTGCCATACTCATACAGGTACTCATTGATGGCCCTCTGCTGCATGTGCAGCCGCTGCAGCATTGCCAACGTTGAGTTGCACCTGGTGGGCATGTCACAAATGAGGCGGTTCTTGGGCAGGTTGCATTTCTTTTGAAGGTCAGCCAGCCGAGCACTGGGATTGTATGACTGGCGGAAGTGCCCACAGACTTTCCTGGCCTGCCTTAGAAGATCCTGTAAGCCCGGGTACCTGCACAAGAACCGCTGCACCACCAAATTAAGGACGTGAGCCAAACAGGGAACATGGGTCATGTGTCCCTGTCGGAGGGCGGAGAGGAGGTTTGGTGCCATTGTCGCCTACCACCATTCCTGGCTGAAGCTGGCATGGCGTCAACCACCTCTGAGTCTGCCCCTGCAGAGCTGACATAATCTCTGCCCCAGTGTGGCTCCTGTCCCCTAAGCAGACCAACTCAAGCACCGCATGGCATCTTTTTGCTTGAGTGCTTGCGTAGCCCCTTGAACGCCTATGGAGAACCGCTGGTTCTGAGGACAAATCTGCAGAGGAAGAGGCCACAGAGGAAGAAGAAGAGGAGGGGGTGGAGGAGAGCGTGTCAGGAAAAGTTCCATCCGCTGGTAATATCTGTCATTTGGCATGCAGTACTGAGGTCCACCAGCAGGTGTCTCCTGGCTGTTTGGAACTGTCAGGAGAGCTTTTCCCTGCTGATGTTATGTCATCTTTGGGCCGCAGTACTGGCGTCCACCAGCGGATGGATCCTGGCAGTGTGGAGCAGGCAGTACCTCCTACAATCAGGTGTCACTTGAGGCCAATCATATAAATACAAGCACTCACATGTTTGCCTTGGTTTCTTCCTTGCACCCTGACCTGCTAGCTTGTGATCTGATCCTGATTCTGAACCCGTTCCTGTGCCCTGAACCTGTGACCCGTGTTTCTGATCCTGTCTCCCTGTCCCGATCCCTATCCTGTCCCACCTGTTACCTTGCATCCCTGCCTGCAGTCTGATCCATCCATCCTCTCCCTGTCCTGTGTTCCTTACCCCTTCTGCTGATCTCCCTGTGTATGACCTTGGCCTGGCTTACGTTTATGTCTCTGGAACATCCCCTGTCCATCTGCTGATCTGCTGTGTATGACCCTGGCCTGACTATAGTTTATGATCCTGGTATTTCCCATTTATTGTACTTATCTGTCTGTTGTTATTTGTGGGTCTCTGTCTGTGGTTGGTTATTGCACTGTGTCATATTGGAGGTGGTTGTACTATATTATTCACTTACTTTTATAAATTATTATATTTTCACTTATATACGTTTTTGGTGTCCTCTATGGCAGATCACATGGTTCTGGTCACACCTGTTCATGACAGAGAGGTGTGGCAGAATCACCACTACTAGCATTTTGGAGGCATGGTGGTGGAACAAGCTCCAATACTGCACCCTGTCCTGCATCCTTCCCAGCTGCCAGCAGAGTTACCCAGTGTGCCGTGAAAGAAGGGTAACATCCCTGTCCATGCCTGCTGGACCATGAGTCAGCGGTAATATGCACCTTACCACTGACCGCCCTGTCCAACAGGGCCAAGACATTGCCTTCCACATGCCGATAGAGAGCCGGAATTGCCTTACGTGAAAAGAAATGGCGTTTAGGAACCTGCCACTGAGGTACCGCACATTCCACAAATTCACATAAGGGGGCAGAGTCTACCAGCTGAAAAGGCAGCAGTTGGAGTGCTAGCAATTTAACCAAGCTAGCATTCAGCCGCTGAGCATGTGGATGGCTGGGACCGAATTTCTTTTGACGGTTTAGCAACTGGGGTAGGGAAATTTGCCTGCTACAGTCGGATGTTGGTGTAGTGATAGCAGATTGCCTGCAAGTATGTGGCACACCTAATTCTACACCTTCATTCCTCTCAGTGCAGGTTTCTGAGATGACTGAAGGTATAGTGGGTTTGTAGATCCCAGCTGATGAGGAGCAAGGAGAGGTCCACCTTGTTCTTTGGTGTGGGTCTTTTAAGTACTGTTGCCAACGGACTGCATGGGAGGTTAACATATGTCTGGTCAAGCATGTGGTGCCCCAGCGGCTGCTGTTTTGGCCACGCTTGATACGCTTCAGACATATGTTGCAAAAAGCAACGGTGCGATCTGCTGCACACGTTTCAAAAAAGGCCCACACCAAAGAACTTTTCAAAAAGTCAGCAGCGCCCTGCACATGCAGAGCTCTGTGGTGTGATGCAGTCGGATGGCTGCCTTTAAGCTGGCCCCTGGAGGGCATCCTGCCTTGTCGGAGATGTGCTTCCTCCTCCTCTCCTCTATCAGGCATCCACGTAGAGTCAGTGACCTCATCATCCCCTCCCTCCTCGCCACTGGAGCAAATCTGGCAGTATGCTGCAGCTGGGGAAACATGACTGCCATTTTCTTGTCCATCTTGGGCACCCCCACTCTCTGAGCACATGTTACTGCCTTCCTCAACCTTGGTACCATCATCGGAGCCTTCAAAACGCTGCGCATCCTCCTGCAGCATATACCCGACACTGTGGTCGAACAGTTTGGGGGACTCCTCCGTGCATGATGGTGGGGCTAGGGAAGGAGCAACTGATGACAATGAGCCGATGGAATAGGCCGCTTTGGCAGCTGCATTGGCAGGCAAACTACTCTGAGCCTGGGTGACAAAGGATGAGGAGGATGAGGACGGCTTAGTTATCCACTCTACCAACTCTTCTGCATGTTGTGGATCAACACGGCCAGCTGCCAAAAAAAAGGACAAGCATGCCCCATGGCCACTTTCTGAGGATGCACCATGTCCACGA
The DNA here is from genome assembly GCA_037952835.1 of Lithobates septentrionalis. Taxonomy (NCBI): domain Eukaryota; kingdom Metazoa; phylum Chordata; class Amphibia; order Anura; family Ranidae; genus Lithobates; species Lithobates septentrionalis. Next base: position 1,800,047 of record JBBDGP010001113.1, on the reverse strand, counting down.
CCAGCACTGTTGGCTGTAGACACAGAGCCTGCTTGCCTTCTTTTAGTGGCCTGTGAGCGTCTGCCTCTCCTTGGTGGCCTTCCAGACATGCTGTAAAATTTTATTAGCAAAACACTGCCTAAAGTTTACTAGAAAAAGTACACCAGGAATGGCCTGCAGTCAGATATAGGCTTGGCTAGACTAGAATGCAGTGGATATATATATGTAGGGGACTGTATATATATTTATTGCACTGCAGATCACTGAATCACCTGCCTGCCTGCCTGAAAGTATTTTTGAAAACGTACGCCAGGAATGGCCTGCAGTCAGATATAGGCTTGGCTAGACTGGAATGCAGTGGATATATATATGTAGGAGACTGTATATATATATTTAATGCACTGCAGATCACTGAATCACCTGCCTGCCTGAAAGTATACTTGAAAACGTACACCAGGAATGGCCTGCAGTCAGATATAGGCTCGACTAGACTAGAATGCAGTGGATATATATGTAGGAGACGGTATATATATATATTTAATGCACTGCAGATCACTGAATCACCTGCCTGCCTGCCTGCGTGAAAGTGTATTTGAAAACGTACACCAGGAATGGCCTGAAGTCAGATATAGGCTTGGCTAGACTAGAATGCAGTGGATATATATGTAGGAGACTGTATATATATTTTATGCACTGAAGATCACTGAATCACCTACCTGCCTGCCTGAAAGTATATTTGAGAACCTACACCAGGAATGCCCTGCAGTCAGTTATAGGCTTAGCTAGACTGGAATGCAGTGAATATATATATGTAGGAGACTGTATATATATATTTAATGCACTGCAGATCACTGAATCACCTGCCTGCCTGCCTGAAAGTGTATTTGAAAACGTACACCAGGAATGGCCTGCAGTCAGATGTACGCTTGGCTAAACTGGAATGCAGTGGATATATATATGTAGGAGACTGTATATATATTTTATGCACTGCTGCTCACTGAATCACCTGCCTGCCAGAAGTATATTAGAAACAGTACATCAGGAATAGCCTGCAGTGAGATATAGCGAAACTGTATGCAGTGGATATATATATATATATATATACACACGAGACTGACTGTGTATATATATATATATATATATATATATATATATATATATATATATATATATATATATATATACACTGCAGCTAACTGAATCACCTGCCTGCCTGAAGTACGGTATATTAGAAAAAGTACACCAGGAACGGACTGCAGTCAGATCTAGCTAAACTGGATACAGTGGCTATATATATATATATACGAGACTGACTGTAAATATATATTAAATACACTGCAGCTAACTGAATCACCTGCCTGCCTGAAGTATATTATCAACAATACACCAGGAATGGACTGCAGTCAGATCTAGCTAAACTGGATATAGTGGATATATATACAGTATCTCACAAAAGTGAGTACACCCCTCACATTTTTCTCAATATTTTATTATATCTTTTCATGAGACAACATTGAAGAAAGGACACCTTGCTACAAAGTAAAGTAGTGAGTGTACAGCTTGTATAACAGTGTAAATTTGCTGTCCCCTCAAATAACTCAACACACAGCCATTAATATCTAAACCGCTGGTAACAAAAGTGAGTACACCCCTAACTGAAAATTTCCAAATTGGGCCCAATTAGCCATTTTCCCTCCCCCGGTGTCATGTGACTCGTTAGTGTTAGAAGGTCTCTGGTGTGAATGGGAAGCAGGTGTGTTTACATTTGGTGTTTTCACTCTCACTCTCTCATACTGGTCACTGGAATTTCAACATGGCACCTCATGGCAAAGCACTCTGAGGATCTAAAAAAAAGAATTGTTGCTCTACATAAAGATGGCCTAGGCTATAAGAAAATTGCCAAGACCCTGAAACTGAGCTGCAGCATGGTGGCCAAGACCATACAGTGGTTTAACAGGACAGGTTCCACTCAGAACAGGCCTTGCCATGGTCGACCAAAGAAGATGAGTGCACATGATCAGCGTCATATCCAGAGGTTGTCTTTGGAAAATAGACATATAAGTGCTGCCAGCATTGCTGCAGAGGTTGATGGGGTGGGGGGTCAGCCTGTCAGTGCTCAGACCATACACCGCACACTGCATCAAGTTGGTCTGCATGGCTGTCGTCCCAGAAGGAAACCTCTTCTAAAGATGATGCAGAAGAAAGCCTGCAAACAGTTTGCTGAAGAAAAGCATACTAAGGACATGGATTACTGGAACCATGTCCTGTGGTCTGATGAGACCAAGAAAAAACGTATTTGGTTCAGATGGTGTCAAGCATGTGTGGCGGCAACCAGATGAGGAGTACAAAGACAAGTGTGTCTTGCCTACAGTCAAGCATGGTAGTAGGAGTGTCATGATCTGGGGCTGCATAAGTGCTTATTATAATTATAATTTCTCAACAACCTATTACACTTTTAAAGGCCCTGGAGCACCAGGACACTGGAAATGCTCACAAAATGACCCCATGTTGGAAACCATTCATCCCAATGCATATTCAATGAGGCATAATGAGTCTTTTGAAAATTGTAATTTTCTTCCATAAGTTTTGTGGAAGCAAGCTGTGACACTGATGGGCACTGTGGCACTAATCAGCACTGATGGCACTGTGGTGCTGATGGGCACTGTGCCACTGATGGGCACTCTGATGCTCATGGACACGTTAGCACTGATGGCACTGTGGGCACTATGGGTACTGATGGGCACTGTTGACACTTATGGGCACTGTTGACACTGATGGCACTGTGAGCACTTTGACACTGATGGGCACTCTGACGCTGATGGGCACTATATCTGCAATGAATAAGTTGAATAACTCACTGTGATCACAGGTCACTCTCCCTCCTCACCTGTGGTCTCTGTGTGAGGAGGGAGAGTCGTCAATGAGAGATGCTCTCATATGTTTACATCATCTTTCATTGGACACATGATCATGTAGTAAATGGCCACTGTGATTGGCAATTTACCACTATCTGTGATCGGCTGTGCCAAGGGGATACAGCCATCACAGATTTTCCCCAATGTGCGCCCGCGGGGGTCGTGTTTCTGGGAGGACGTACATGGACGTCCTCCCGGAAATTAAGGCCCGTGCTGTAGCCATCTTTCAGCGCGAGGTGGCTTAAAAAAGCAAGGGTCCCAACACAGAAACTTGGGGAACATCACAAATAATCCTAGACCATTCACAGTATGAATCATTGTCCACTACTCTCTGAATACGGTCTTTTAGACAGTTTTCTATACATTTACAAACTCTTTTTTTCAAGCCAGATTTCATGAAGTGAACATGGCTGAGGGCCAACCATTTTGCCTGACGTTCGTCGAACCATTAAAATGAAATGCAAATTAAATATTTTATGCAAACTTTATTGCAAACTGCATACTTTTCATTTCGTCACAAGGATAACAAATCTAAACAGGTGTTAAATCACTCTGCCTTTCATATCTGAAGGCCAGATGAAAACAAATCCAGGAAGCTGAAATATATGTCAGGAACATTGTAAAGTACATTACATATTATAATAAAGGTTGTTAACTTTTAAGTTAAAAAAAAATGAACAGGAACATAACACCAAGTATACATCTTGTGTCCAAAAATATTCATAACTTATTTATACCAACTAAAATTAACTGAGATTTTACAATATATTCATCTCAATTGAAAAAAAAAATTACCTGCACTAATGTGAAGGGTGAAACTGGGATCTGGACTGCAGAACATAGGCTAGGTCTGGGTCAAAGGCAGTGGTTTTGATGCGCAAAATGTCCCGCAGGTGAGAGTCACTTAGTCTTGTCCTCACGCGGTTCTTGTTAAAGTTCATAGCAGAGAATGTCTTCTCACACATATATGTTGAGCCAAACAAGCTCAGCATTTTCTTAGCCAATGTTCGAATCTCTTGAAACCGGCTCTTATCCAGTTGGCGGTAAAAGTTCACAAGAGAGAGCTGTTGGTAACGACTGCGTAACTCACTGTCACAATGCAGCTCAATGAGCTTGAGCTGCAGCTGATCTGGAGCATTATCGGGGTCAACAGAGAATGGAGAGGAGAAAAGGCTGAACTCCCTTTCAATAGCTGCAAAATCCTGAAAGCGCCGTTTAAACTCCCCAGCCAGAGATGTGATGTCTGCTGCATACCTGCTCATTTGTGCACAGATATTGTCCTGTGGAAAACTGTTCATTATTTCCTGCAACGCTGAAAAATGTATAGTGTTGGGCTGTGTTTGTGACAACTGCCTTATGAAAAGTTGCAGCTTTGTTCCAAAGGCTTTGAGGTGTGAATAAAGCTGGTTCACCACTGCATCTTTCCCCTGAAGACTCATGTTCAGTACATTCAGATGCTTTGTTATGTCAACTAGAAACCCCAAATCAGCCAGCCAAATAGGATCAGATAGTTCTTGCATCGATTGTCCCTTTGTTTCCAAGAATTCTCCGATTTCCTTTCTGAGAGTGTAGAAACGCTGCAGTGCAGATCATCGTTGTGATATACAACATCTTCATATTCAGCTTGGATGTCCAGTAGAAACTGCTTAAACTGGCGGTGGCACAGGGCTTTAGAGCAAATAAAATTAATAGTCTTCACCACCGGTTTCATAACATGGTCATATTTGAGATGTTTAGCACAGAGAACTTGTTAATGAATGATACAATGGAGTTTAATAGCTTTGCCTCCTTCTTCGATCACCTTGTTACAGATTAGGGTTGCTAATCCACTTCGTTCACCAGCCATGGCAGGTGCCCCATCAGTAATAATCCCAGTAAGTTTGTTCCAAGGCAGTTTCATGTCGTCTTTGGCAGAACTAACAGAAACAAATAAATCTTTTCCTCTTGTTTGGTCCGTAAGGCTCTGGAGGTCAAGTAGCTCTTCAGTCACATTCATTTCATCGTCTACCCCTCTCATAAAAATCAGCAACTGAGCCGTGTCAGGTCTGTGCTTTCATCACAGGCTATTGAAAAGAAGTCAAAATCCACTCCTTTGGATGGCAACTGTCTCTTAATATCTGATGAAATCTCTTCAATTCTCCGTGCTACAGTGTTACGAACCAGGCAAATGTTGGCAAACTCTTGCTTCTTCTCGGGACAGATATTCTCAACCATTTTCATAACGCATTCTTTGATAAAGTCACCCTCAGCAAAAGATTTGCAATTTTTAGCAATTAACGTTGCCACCTCATAGCTTGCCTTTGTGGCATTTTCATTTGACTCACGGGCTCTTGTGAAAAATCGCTGTTGCGACATTAAAACAGCTTCAAGTTGCTTCAACTTTTCACTGCGGTCATGCCCTGTTAGCTTGTCGTATGTGCTATGTCGCGACTGGTAGTGTCTCTTCACATTAAATTCCTTATAAACAGCCACAGTCTCTTGGCATATAAGACAAACACAGTCATTCCGTATTTTAGTGAAGAAATATTCCACTTTCCACCTGTCCTGGAAGCAGCGGCCCTCACTGTCAACTTTCCTTCTCTTGTTTACAGTCACCATTTTAGAAATTGCCAGAGGTTTTGGTCTAAGTGTGTTCGTCCGATACACTAATACACTGCCCAACAAGTATTCTTCTACCTTTTGTGGCTGTGTGTGGTGAAGAGTCTGAGGATGAGTTATTTGGATATATATATATCCTCTTCTTTATCCTCTGAGAAATCTGGCCTTTATCACTTTTGTGGCCCCCAGGCTCCGATCAGGGCAAGGATGAGCATTTTTTTTTTTTGGTCTCTCTGGGCCCTTGTAATTTGCCCTTATCTCTTCTGTGGCCCCAGGCTCCGATCAGGGCAAGGATGAGCTGTTTTTTTTATATTTTTCTCTGACCCCCACAAGGATGAGCTGTTTTTTTAAATTTTTCTCTGGCCCCCACAAGGATGAGCTGTTTTTTTAAATTTTTCTCTGGCCCCCACAAGGATGAGCTGTTTTTTATATTTTTCTCTAGACCCTCACAAGGATGAGCTGTTTTTTATATTTTTCTCTAGACCCCCACAAGGATGAGCTGTTTTTTATATTTTTCTGTGGCCCCCACAAGGGTGAGCTCGTTTTTTTTAAATATATTATAAATACTCTCGTTATATAACTTTGAACGGTACTGTACTTATCTAATCCCCTGAGAAATCCCTGAGCGCCTCTCACTGACACTCACAGGGATGACGTCGGGTGTGTTCACAAGTCAGTGTGCCCGAGCCCGCTAGGATGCTGACAGCGCGCAGCACCGCAGCCAATCACCGCTGCCAATTACCAACGCCAATCACAGGCACTGAGTCACTGAGAGCTCTGCAGCGGTGGAAATGACTTAGTGTCTGTTATTGGCTGAGGCGCGCTGTCATCTTCCCAACGGCCAGCAACACACCCCAGCTTATCAGCGGCACTCATGATTTCTCAGGGGATAAGAAAATATAAAAAAAACGGGCTCATCCATAGCCTGTGGGGGCCACAATAGTGATAGAAGCAATTTGCAAGTGGGGGGCCGCATAACACCGGGTCGCGGGCCACAAATGGCCTGCGGGCCGGACTTTGGACATGCCTGCTGTAGACTATATTTACCTTACACATTAGCCGCGTGTGGGGAACTGTGACAAACGCTCCTGCAAAATCCAAGTACAACACATCCACAGCCATCCCTCTGTGCAAGGTTTTGCTCCCCTCCTCATCAAAAAAGTCAGGTTTGTCTGACAACTTCTGTCTTTCATGAATCCATGCTGACTTTTGCTTAAAATGTATTTTTCTTCTTGCAAAAACAAAATTATGTGGTCTTTTATTAAACTCTCCATTATCATCCCAACTATAGACGTTAAAAGAACAGGTTTATATTTACTTGGTAAAGACATTGACCCTTTTTTCCTTGTCAAAATAGTTTTATTGAGTACGGAGATTATGTACAGATAACATTGAATAATAACATACATTCAGTATAAGGAAGCTCATTTACAATTAAAGAATAGTTAATTCATTAATAATATCGTAAAACAAGACAATATATTCTAACACAAGGCAATATATTTTAAAAGGAAATAAAGAAATAGGAGAGAAAAAGAACTTTGGAGTCTTTGTCCATTTCAAAAGAATAGAATTAAATGAGTTATGTAAGTTCTGCTACATCGTTTGCCTTGTTTTATTTCTATTTCTAGACAATAATTGAGATTATTATTTAAATATCAATTAGAGCTTCAATATCATAGAATAATATAGTATAAGGAAAAGAAAGGATAGAAAGTATAGTAGGAAGGGGAGAAGAGAAGAAGGTTAAGGGAAAGAATCCGCGAGGTCAGGCCGAAAGTCACCACAACAACTAGGGCTGAAATATAGCCTATATCATGTTATCACAACTACCATGGCAGTAGAACACTCTTGTCTAGGGTTGGCATGGAATATGTAATCCAAGGCTGCCATATTACCTCAAATCTGGGGATCGTGTCCAATTCTATAGCTATCATCTTGGCATGAGTCATATAGTAATTCATTTAAGCTTTTGCTTCATTTATATCTAATGTTGGTGATTTCCAAGATTTTGCTAAAGTCTGTTTAGCTGCTGTGAAGAGATATACCAACAATTTGAATTGGATATGCGTTATGAATTCAGGTTTTAAGTTGAGAAGGGCCATTGCTGGATCGAAAGGGATTGTTTTCCCAATAAGGTTAGTTGCAATGTTAAAATATCCCCTCCAGAATATTTGAGCTAATGGACACGACCACCAAATATGAAGGTATGTGCCAGGGTCCAAACAACCCCGAAAACATTGCGCCAAATAATTTTGCACATATTTTGCTACTCTAGTAGGTACTAGATACCAGCGTGTTAAAACTTTATAATTAGCCTCAACCGCCAATATATTAGGGGAAGCTGTTTTTGTTGTTGACCATATTTGTTTCCAATCTGAATTATCAAAAGTACGCTCAAGGTCCTCTTCCCATTTCTGGACATAGGATAATTTGTCTTTACTGGAATGAACCAGCAGGTGAGAATATATGGTAGAGATTGTGCCTCTAGCATGCGGATCTTTTTTACAAACTTCTTCGAAACTAGTCATATGTGTTAATGGGGATGTGGTAGACACTAAGGGTGCAAAGAAATTTTTAATTTGGAAGTATCTAAATAATTCCGACTGCGGTAGACCATATCTCTCACAAAGGGTTGAAAAAGGGATGAATTATGAGGAATGTACAAATTTATACATACACAGTACGTCTCTAGATACCCATTCTTTAAAGGAATTAGGGAATATCCATGATGGATAGAAAGCAGGATTTTTATAGAATGACAACATCGGGTTATGAGATGATTGTAAATGGTTATTCTTTTTGAATCTATCCCAAAGGGAAATGTAGTGTTTAGTAACTGGATTCTTTAGGTCTATGCGATCTTTTGGAGTGATCCGTAGTAAGTTTGATATTGGAATAGGATCGCATTCTGTGGCTTCAATATGTACCCATAAAGGGGTCTCCTGATACGCATGATATTTAGCCAGGCTTGCTATGTGTGCAGCCCTATAGTAATAAACAAAATTAGGGCAACCTAGGCCTCCGTTTAATTTTGGGAGATATAGTGTATGTAGTTGTATGCGTGGTTTGGAGGAACCCCATTTGTATGACAATGTTTTCCTTTGTAATATTCTTAGGTGATAAGCTGGAATATGAATTGGTAATACTCTGAATAAGTACAGTAATTTCGGTAGTATCGTCATTTTTACTGCGTTGATTCTTCCGAACCACGATAATGGAAGATGAGACCATGATTTCATTAAGTTTGATAATTGTTTTAAAATTGGAGGGTAATCAACTGAAAATAGATCTGCTAATGATGCTGTAAGATGTATGCCTAAGTATGGGATTGATCTGTTCGACCATGTGAAAGGAAGACTAATTTTAGCTGAAGTCAGTTCAATGTTAAAAAGAGATATGTTCAATGCTAAACATTTTTTAGGGTTTATGTATAAACCAGAAATGTTAGCAAATTTATTGAGAATTGGGATTAGGTTTGGGCCTGACACTTGTGGAGATGAAAGAAATAGGAGGATATCGTCTGCAAACAAACAGAGCTTATGTTGAAATCCTCCCATTTCTATCCCTGTTATAGTGGGGTCAGATCTAATTACTAGTGCGAGTGGTTCTATTAGGAGGGCGAATATCAATGGGGATAGGGGACATCCTTGTCTTGTGCCTCTCTCAATGTTGAAGAAGTCAGATTTATAACCTGCGTATTTGACATACGCTTTAGGTTTGTTATATAGAGCCGTAATCCAATTTATAAAATTTGGACCGAATCCCCATTTCTGCAAGGTATAATTCAAGTAAGGCCATGCAATAGAATCGAAAGCCTTCTTTATGTCAAGTGAGAGAAAGCAAACAGGTATGTAACGTTTTTTAGCTATGTGTGCCAAGAGGGTTGCTCTTCGTACATTGTCACCTGCCTGTCGGGAGGGCATGAAGCCTACTTGGTTACGATGTACGAGGGTACCAATGATCATATTAAGGTGGGCTGCTAGAATTTTTGCCAACACTTTAATGTCCATGTTCAACATGGATATGGGGCGATAATTTGTACATAGAGTATCATCTGAGTGAGGTTTAGGAATCATGCAGATGATTGCCAATAATGATTCTTGTCTAAAGGATTTATTATTTAATAGGTCATTAAACGCTTCAACAAGCATAGGTGAGATAATGTCTGTAAAAGTTCGATAATAAAGGGCTGTGAATCCGTCTGGTCCCGGCCTTTTATTTATTTTTAATGTTTTAATAGCCTCTGCTACTTCATCGCTAGTTATGGGTTTTTCTATTGACAATTTTTGGGATTCCGTCATTTTGGGTAGGTTGATATGTGAAAAAAAGGCATCAGCTTCCTCAATGTTAGTTTTATTTGTCTCTGTGTATAGAGTTTTCAAATGAGAACTAAATTTCTGTACGATTTTAAGAGGATTACTGGTGTATACATTGTCTGCTATTTTGAGTCTAATAGGTTTAGAAGATTTGTTGATAGACTTTAATGCCCTTGCCATGAGAGTACTTGGTTTATTGGAATTCTTATAAAACATATGCTTAGTTTTCCTGAGGGACCTGTCAGCACATTCAGTTAAGAAAAGATTATATTCTAGGCGGGCTTTCTCTAAGCAAATTTTCCCTTTCTGGTTAGGATTGTTTTGAAAAGCTACGAATGATGCATTAAATTCAGTTTCTAATTGTCTAGCCAATTTTACACGATCCCGTTTGAGTATACCTGCTTGTTTCTGAAGTATTCCTCTCAGAACTGGTTTGTGTGCCTCCCAAATTGTGAGTGAGGAGATTTTGTCACTTGTGTTATGTTCTACGTAGTCATTTAGAGCCTGTTGGATTGTTAAACAGTGGGAGGGGTGTTTAAGTAGCACATCTGGAAGATACCATGAAGGGTCATGCCACTTGGGTATAGTAGAAGCCACCGAGGTATAAACTGCATTGTGATCTGACCAGGGTATAGGGATAATTTTAGATAAAATTACTTCAGGAACCATCCCTATTGTTACAAAGATATGGTCTATGCGACTAAAAGTTTGATGTGGATTAGAAAAATATGTATAATTTCTTTTAGCTGGATTAGATTCTCTCCAAGAGTCAATCAAATTGTGCCTAGAAAGAAGTTGAGATAAAGACCTAGCATCTTGTGTTTGTGGTGGGGTATAAGGGGTTTTGTCAAGAAATGGAAGGAGGACCTGGTTGGAGTCCCCACATATAAAAATTGATCCCATTTTGTGGGTGTTAATGATATTAAATAGGTGCGATAGAAAGGGTACAGGACGATAATTTGGTGCATAGTATGAGACCACCGTTACAGCTGTGTCCATAATGTATCCCATTAGAATTAGGTAGCGACCCTCAGGGTCTTTAATTTCTGAATGTAAGGTAAATGGGGTAGAGCGATGAAACGCAATGAGAGTTCCACGTTTTTTAGTGAGCGCCGAGGCGGTGTACTTGGGGATAAGAAGTACTAAAAAATTTAGGGGTTGAAGTCGGGGTAAAGTGAGTCTCTTGTAGACATACAATGTGTGCTTTTTTAGACTGAAATGACCGAAAGGCTTTTACTCGTTTCTGAGGTACATTAAGACCCTGGACATTCAGAGATAAAATATTTAAAGGAGCCATGGTAATTGAAACAAGAGTATGTGCTTACCAGTTGTCTGGGTGCAGCGACTATTCGGCCTGGTCGGCGCGGATTTGAAACAAAGAGATAGATAGCCAGATCCATAGTAGGATAACTTAGAGAGGAAATAAGAAACAATAAAAATTATAAAGCATTTGAGTATAGTACAAATGTAAGTAGATTCGAAGAATACCCGAGTTGGGGTCAAGGACTTCCCAACAGGGGAAAGGAGGCCTTCATCTGGTCCCCATATATTACTATGGGAATCCGAGGAAGGCATGGTGAGGCACATGTGATTTCCGTGCATGGGGGAATCCACCTTAAAAAGAAAGAAAATTTATCACAAAAATATGAAGATTGTAAAGTATAAAATTGTAAATTTAAGAGCCCGAGTTTCATATAATTGGTAATGTCTATTATTTTGAAGGGTACATGTTTATATTAAATATAAAGCGAATGGGAAAAAATTGAATGGGAATAAAGGAGTGCAGTAATATCAGAAACATATTTGGATGTCCAACCAATAGAAAAGGATAGGAAACCCTTTCCTTCCTATTGGGGTGACCAAAGAAATGTAAATTAAACTGAAATTAAGACTACTCAAAAACTGTATATATCAAATTAATGAAGAATTTTAAATAAACTTCAGTTAAAGGAAGATTCTCCATCCTTGGTGGTTGTTCCACAGTTTTAGATTGAGAAACAAAAAAAAGGAGGAGGAAATATAATAATATAAAAATAAATAAATATATATATATATACACATACATACACCTATACATACATACACCTACATATATATCTATACATACATACATGCTAACTTAATCAGTCCACCATACATTAGGGACTAGGGATGAGCCGAACACCCCCCTGTTCAGTTCGCACCAGAACATGCGAACAGGAAAAAAGTTTGTTCGAACACGCGAACACCGTTAAAGTCTATGGGACACGAACATGAATAATCAAAAGTGCTAATTTTAAAGGCTAATATGCAAGTTATTGTCATAAAAAGTGTTTGGGGACCTGGGTCCTGCCCCAGGGGACATGGATCAATGCAAAAAAAAGTTTTAACAACGGCCGTTTTTTCAGGAGCAGTGATTTTAATAATGCTTAAAGTCAAACAATAAAAGTGTAATATCCCTTTAAATTTCGTACCTGGGGGTGTCTATAGTATGCCTGTAAAGGGGCGCATGTTTCCTGTGTTTAGAACAGTCTGACAGCAAAATGACATTTTGAAGGAAAAAACTCATTTAAAACTACCCGCGGCTATTGCATTGCCGACAATACACATAGAAGTTCATTGATAAAAACGGCATGGGAATTCCCCAAAGGGGGACCCCGAACCAAAATTTAAAAAAAAAATGACGTGGGAGTCCCCCTAAATTCCATACCAGGCCCTTCAGGTCTGGTAAGGATATTAAGGGGAACCCCGGCCAAAATTTAAAAAAAAAATGACGTGGGGTTCCCCCTAAATTCCATACCAGACCCTTCAGGTCTGGTATGGATTTTAAGGGGAACCCCGCGCCAAAAAAAAAAAAAAAACGGTGTGGGGTCCCCCCAAAAATCCATACCAGACCCTTATCCGAGCACGCAACCTGGCAGGCCGCAGGAAAAGAGGGGGGGACGAGAGTGAACCCCCCCCTCCTGAACCGTACCAGGCCACATGCCCTCAACATTGGGAGGGTGCTTTGGGGTAGCCCCCCAAAACACCTTGTCCCCATGTTGATGAGGACAAGGGCCTCATCCCCACAACCCTGGCCGGTGGTTGTGGGGGTCTGCGGGCAGGGGGCTTATCGGAATCTGGAAGCCCCCTTTAACAAGGGGACCCCCAGATCCCAGCCCCCCCTGTGTGAAATGGTAAGGGGGTAATTACCCCTACCATTTCACTAAAAAACTGTCAAAAATGTTAAAAATGACAAGAGACAGTTTTTGACAATTCCTTTATTTAAATGCTTCTTCTTTCTTCTATCTTCCTTCATCTTCTGGTTCTTCTGGTTCTTCCGCCGGCGTTCTCGTCCAGCATCTCCTCCGCGGCATCTTCTATCTTCTTCTCCTCGGGCCGCTCCGCACCCATGGCATGGGGGGGAGGCTCCCGCTCTTCTCTTCTTCTTTTCTTCGTTTCTTCTCTTCTTCATTTTCTTCTCCGGGCCGCTCCGCATCCATGCTGGCATGGAGGGAGGCTCCCGCTGTGTGACGGCGCTCCTCGTCTGACGGTTCTTAAATAATGGGGGGCAGGGCCACCCGGTGACCCCGCCCCCCTCTGACGCACGGGACATGACAGGACTTCCCTGTGGCATTTCCCGTGACGTCACAGGGAAGTCCCGTCAAGTCACCGTGCGTCAGAGGGGGGTGGGGTCACCAGGTGGCCCCGCCCCCTTTATTTAAGAACTGTCAGACGAGGAGCGCCGTCACACAGCGGGAGCCTCCCTCCATGCCAGCATGGATGCGGAGCGGCCCGGAGAAGAAAATGAAGAAGAGAAGAAGAGAAGAAGAGAAGAAGAGAAGAGCGGGAGGCTCCCCCCCATGCCATGGGTGCGGAGCGGCCCGAGGAGAAGAAGATAGAAGACGCCGCGGAGGAGATGCTGGACGAGAACGCCGGAGGAAGAACCAGAAGAGCCAGAAGAACCAGAAGAACCAGAAGATGAAGGAAGATAGAAGAAAGAAGAAGCATTTAAATAAAGGAATTGTCAAAAACTGTCTCTTGTCATTTTTAACATTTTTGACAGTTTTTTAGTGAAATGGTAGGGGTAAGTACCCCCTTACCATTTCACACAGGGAGGGGCTGGATCTGGGGGTCCCCTTGTTAAAGGGGGCTTCCAGATTCTGATAAGCCCCCCCGCCCGCAGACCCCCACAACCACCGGCCAGGGTTGTGGGGATGAGGCCCTTGTCCTCATCAACATGGGGACAAGGTGTTTTGGGGGGCTACCCCAAAGCACCCTCCCAATGTTGAGGGCATGTGGCCTGGTACAGTGCAGGGGGGGGCCGCACTCTCGTCCCCCCCTCTTTTCCTGCGGCCTGCTAGGTTGCGTGCTTGGATAAGGGTCTGGTATGGATTTTTGGGGGGACCCCACGCCGTTTTTTTTTTTTTGGCACGGGGTTCCCCTTAAAATCCATACCAGACCTGAATGGTCTGGTATGGAATTTAGGGGGAACCCCACGTCATTTTTTTTTTTAAATTTTGGCCGGGGTTCCCCGTAATATCCATATCAGACCTGAAGGGCCTGGTATGGAATTTAGGGGGACTCCTACGTCATTTTTTTAAAATTTTGGTTCGGGGTTCCCCTTTGGGGAATTCCCATGCCGTTTTTATCAATGAACTTCTATGTGTATTGTCGGCAATGCAATAGCCGCGGGTAGTTTTAAATGAGTTTTTTCCTTCAAAATGTCATTTTGCTGTCAGACTGTTCTAAACACAGGAAACATGCGCTCCTTTACAGGCATACTATAGACACCCCCCAGGTACGAAATTTAAAGGGATATTACACTTTTATTGTTTGACTTTAAGCATTATTAAAATCACTGCTCCTGAAAAAACGGGCATTTTTAAAACTTTTTTTTGCATTGATCCATGTCCCCTGGGGCAGGACCCAGGTCCCCAAACACTTTTTATGACAATAACTTGCATATTAGCCTTTAAAATTAGCACTTTTGATTTCTCCCATAGACTTTTAAAGGGTGTTCCGCGGCATTCGAATTTGCCGCGAACACCCCAAATTGTTCGCTGTTCGGCGAACTTGCGAACAGCCAATCTTCGAGTCGAACATGAGTTCGACTTGAACTCGAAGCTCATCCCTATTAGGAACCATTTAGGTGCTCAGAAAGTAAAAATATTATCTGAACGCTTACCACACCATGTTTCTAAAATAAAAAGTACTATAAAAAGGGAACTTAAATTCAAAATAAAAATTTTGTTATTTCACAATTTTATCTTGAGAAACAAAAAAGGAGGAGGAAATATAATGATATAAAAATAAATAAATAAATAAATAATAAAAAATAAAAAATGTATACACATATATACATTTATATATACATATACATACACACATACAGAATAAAAAAATACATATACATATATAATAATTTAATCAGTTCACCATATAATAGGGATAGTTTAGGCGTTCAGAAAGCATAAATATTGTCTGAACACATAATAATATAAAAATAAATAAATTATATATATATATATATATATATATATATATATATACACATACACACATACACATACACATATATATATATATATATATATATATATATATATATATATATATATATATATATATATATACATACACACACATATACATACATATATACATACACACATACATAAAAGTTAAAAAAAAATATATATATATATATAATATTTTAATCAGTCCTCCATACATGAGGGACTATTTAGGTGTTCAGAAAGTAAAAATATTATCTGAACATATAGCCTACCATGTTTCTAAAAAAAAAAAAAAAAAAAAAAAAAAAAATAAAAAATGTAATAAAAAAAAGTCATAAAAAAATATATAAATAAATAAATAAATAAAATAAGAACTAACAAAAAAGGAAACCTAAAATCATAATAAAAATGTTGTTATTTAATTATAAACTTATACCAATAAGGTATAAATTAATAAATTAGATAATCTAGTTCATAGTGTATGTCCAATTGCTTACTAGTGAGCTAGATGGAGTATTAGTTTTTGGTTTAGGAAGAGTATTCAAAAATGTAATTACAATTCTGTTCTCCCAATAGGTGCTGTCTTAACTGAAATGGCTATATTATATAAGTGCATATTACTCAGTCCATGGCGTCATCTTGTTCTTGTTGTGAGGATGCGAATCGTCCTCTTTTGTGTGTATGATGGTTTCCATTTTTTGTCTCAGAGGAAGATGTTTTCTGAATGGAGGAGGCAGAAGCTGATCTCCTACGTGAGGTGGAGGCTATAGTTGTACCGTCAATCAATTTGAGGTCTTGGAGTACATGTTGTAGTTCTTCAGGAGTTTTGCATGCGAATCTGGTCCCCTGGTGGGTGAATTTTAGGGAGAATGGGAAGCCCCATTGATACTTAATGGCATGACGTTGAAGTTCCAGTAGATGAGGCTTCATTGCACGCCTCTTAGATATTGTTAACTGGGATAAGTCAGCAAATAGTTGATAACTATGTCCCTGAAATGTTAGACTATTTTTCCCTCTAGCCGCTTCTAGAAGTTGTTCTTTTGAACGAAAAAAATGAAATTTTGCTATAATATCCCTGGGGGGGGGCATCAGTTTTTTTGGGCATGAGTGCCCTATGTACTCTGTCCATTTCAAGCCTTTCCACTGAAATGCCAGGTAGTAATTCTTGGCATAATGCTGTGATTGTTGATTGCAGATCTGTGATTGATTCTGGTAAGCCTCTGAATCGCAAATTCGATCTTCTGGCGCGATTCTCATAGTTCTCCAGTCTATTCTGTAAAATAATATTTTCCTCTTTGAGGACATCTATTTCAGAGAAAGCATCCTGTGTAGAATTTTCTATATCTTCCATTTTCATTTCCAATGCTTCGGTGCGTCTCCCCAGTTCTCTGATCTCTCTAGTCAGATTACTATTAATTTGCTCTGATGTTTGTTGTAATGCTTTATGTAACATTTTTTCAAATTGTTTCAAAATGTTAGAAGGAATATCAGAGTTTTGTTGTGAAGAATGTAACATATTTAAATCAGGTTCAGAGTCAGAATCCCCTGAGGAGATAGCTTTTGGCTGCTTGGATTTGAGTTTCTTGTCTGAGGTAAAATTACCTGAGGAGACTGGTGCCTTTTTCATAGTATGTCTTGCCTGGGTGCTGCTATTAGAGCTAGTTTTGGTTTTATTCCTGGCACCTCCCAGCACCATTATTCTTGAATAATGTCCCCCTCACCTCCAGGGTGAATAGTAACAGGATTTTTACCATTTCTGTGTCCGTGGGCTGCCTTTATTTGCGGTTTATTCTCCCTCACAGAGCGGAGCTCTAGCCCGGCATGTCCGTCGTGCAAGCCTCCCACACAGTGACTCCCGACATTGACCCTTTTTTAAATATAGATACCACGTTGGCTTTACACCAACCCAGTGGTACTATGCTAGTAATTGAAGAGTCCCTAAAAATTAGAAACAATGACTTTGAAATAACAGAGCTCAATTTGTTTAGATCCATGGGTGAATGCCACCTGGTACAGGTGCTTTATTCATCTTTAATCTGTCAAAATATTTCTAAACCATATCAATCTTAACCATTTCAGCCCCGGAAGGTTTTACCCCCTTCCTGACCAGAGCACTTTTTACAATTTGGCACTGTGTCGCTTTAACTGCTAACTGCGTGGTCATGCAATGTTGTACCCAAACGAAATTTGCGTCCTTTTCTTCCCACAAATAGAGCTTTCTTTTGATGGTATTTGATCACCCCTGCGGTTTTTATTTTTTGTGCTATAAATGGAAAAAGACAGAAAATGTTGAAAAAAAATGATATTTTCAACTTTTTGTTATGAAAAAAATCCAATAAACTCAATTCTAGTCATACATTTAGGCCAAAATGTATTCAGCCACATGTCTTTGGTAAAAAAAAGTCAATAAGCGTATATTTATTGGTTTATGCAAAAGTTATAGTGTCTACAAACTAGGGTACATTTTCTGGAATTTACACAGCTTTTAGTTTATGACTGCCTATCTCATTTCTTGAGGTGCTAAAATGGCAGGGCAGTACAACCCCCCCCCCCCCAAATGACCCTATTTTGGAAAGTAGACACCCCAAGAAAATTGCTGAGAGGCATTTTGAGCCCATTGAATATTTTATTTTTGTCCCAAGTGATTGAATAATGAAAAAAAATAAAATAAAATATTTTACAAAAAGTTGTCACAAAATGATATATTGCTCACACATGCCATGGTTATATGCGGGATTGTACCCCAAAATACATGTTGCTGCTTCTCCTGAGTATGGGGATACCACATGTGTGGGACTTTTTGGAAGCCTAGCCGCGTTCGGGGACCCCCGAAAACCAATCACCTCCTTCAGGATTTCTAAGGGCGTAAATTTTTTATTTCACTCCTCACTACCTATCACAGTTTTGAAGGCCATAAAATGCCAAGATGGCACAAAACCCCACAAAATGACCCCATTTTGGAAATTAAACACCCCAAGCTATTTGCTGAAAGGCATGTTGAGTCCATGGAATATTTTATATTTTGCCACAAGTTGCGGGAAAATGACAAACTTTTTCTTTTTTTTTTTTGCACAAAGTTGTCACTAAATTATATATTGCTCAAACATGCCATGGGCATATGTGGAATTGCACCCCAAAATACATTCTGCTGCTTCTCCTGAGTACGAGGACACCACATGTGTGGGACTTCTTGTGAGCCTAGCCATGTACAGGGCCCCGAAAACCAAGCACCGCCTTCAGGATTTCTAAGGGCGTAAATTTTTGATTTCACTCCTCACTACCTATCACAGTTTTGAAGGCTATAAAATGCTAAGATGGCACAAAACCCCCCAAATGACCCCATTTTGGAAAGTAGACACCCCAAGCTATTTGCTGAGAGGCATGGTGAGTGTTTTGCAGCTCTCATTTGTTTTTGAAAATGAAGAAAGAAAAAAAAATGTATTTTTTTTCCTTTTTCAATTTTACAAACTTTGTGACAAAAAGCGAGGTCTGCAAAATACTCACCCTACCTCTCAGCAAATAGCCTGGGGTGTCTACTTTCCAAAATGGCCTCCGAAACTGTGATAGGCAGTGAGGAGTGAAATCAAAAATTTACACCCTTAGAAACCCTGAAGGTGGTGCTTGGTTTTCGGGGGGTCCCGTACGCGGCTAGGCTCCCAAAAAGTCTCACACATGTGGTATTCCTGTACTCAGGAGAAGCAACAGAATGTATTTTGGGGTGTAATTTCACATATTCCCATGGCATGTTTGAGCAATATATCATTTAGCGACAACTTTGCGCAAAAAAAAAATTCTTTTTCCCGCAACTTGTGTCTAAATATAAAATATTCCATGGACTCGACATGCCTCTCAGCATATAGCTTGGGGTGTCTACTTTCCAAAATGGCATCATTTGGGAGGGTTTTGAACTGTCCTGGCATTTTATGCACAACATTTAGAAGCTTATGTCACACATCACCCACTCTTCTAACCACTTGAAGACAAAGCCCTTTCTGACACTTTTTGTTTACATGAAAAAACATTTTTTTTGCAAGAAAATTACTTTGAACCCCCAAACATTATATATTTTTTAAAGCAAAGGCCCTACAGATTAAAATGGTGGGTGTTTCATTTTTTTTTCACACAATATTTGCGCAGCGATTTTTCAAATGCATTTTTTTGGGAAAAAACACACTTTTTTTATTTCAATGCACTAAAACACACTATATTGCCCAAATGTTTGATGAAATAAAAAAGATAATCTTAGGCCGAGTACATGGATACCAAACACAACATGCTTTAAAATTGCGCACCAACGTGCAGTGGCGACAAACTACAAACTACTTTGAAAACAAAAAATGGTTAACAATAAAACACAGTAAACAGTAAAGTATAAAAAAATTACATACCTGAAAAGCAAACATGATAAAACATAATAACAATAAAACATTGCAGAATAGAATACAGTAAAAAAGAGCAGAACAATAGAGAAAGAATAGAGAGAGAGAGAGAGAGAACAATACAATGACAACTATTTTTTTTTTTGTGTATTTTTTTTATTTTTATTTTTTTTATAACTGTAACTTCTGTAACTGTAACCAGTTCCAGGTTTGGGTCTCTCAAAATGCAATGGAATCTTGGGAGACCCTGTGAAAGTGTGCCTAGTCTGTGAAATGCTGTACCCTATGCTAAAACTCAACTAGTGTATGGTAGCGCTCAAAACATTCACCAATGCAAAGACCAGGATTGTCAGGACAGGAGGGACAATAATAGCGGGTTTCACGCCTATATCTGCGCTTTCTACAGAAACATCATTTTCTTTGGGGGGCTCGTTGGGTAGGGGTACTCAGGAGGACATAAGGAAAATGCCTCTCATGCAGCCGGCTTACTGCATTTGGTTGGGGAAGGTGAGGTGGAGCACTGTCTGGAAACAGAAGGGCTCTGACGATTTCTTCCTGGAATTTAAGGAAGGATCCAGTCCGTCCTGAAGCTCTGTATAGCACATGAGCGTTCAGCAAAGCCAATTGAAATCAGTATACAGACACTTTTTTATACTAGCGTCTGGCCTTACGGGCAACTATGTACGGCGCCAACAACTGGTTGTTGAGGTCCACCCCTCCCATATTTTAGTTATATTCGTGGACACAGAGGGATTTCCCCACAACACCAGTCACCATAGTAATTTGGACCGTCGTGTCTGCATGAAGGGAGGTAAGAATGAATCCATTCTTATTATCCCTCCACTTCATAGCGAGCAAATTATTACACTGCAAGCAGGCTCTCTCCCCCAGCCTAAGACGGGAATCTACAAGCTGCTGGGGAAAGCCCCGGCGATTAGGTCGCATGGTGCCACATGCTCCAATCTGATGATCAAAAAAGTGAATAAAAAGTGGCACGCTAGTGTAATAATTGTCTACATATAAGTTGTACCCCTTTCCGAATAAGGGTGACACCAAGTCCCACACAATCTTTCCAGTGCTTCCTATGTAGTCAGGGCAGTTTGTCGGCTCTATGTGGCTATCTCTTCCCTCGTAAACCATAAAACTACATGTATAGCCTGTGGCCCTGTCACAGAGCTTATACATCTTGACCCCGTATCTGGCACGCTTGCTGGGAAGGTACTGTTTGAATGACAAGTGGCCAGAAAATGTAATCAGGGACTCATCAATGCAGACAACTTGATGGGGAGTAAACAAGTCTGCAAAACGTTGGTTGAAGTGGTTTACGAGGGGCCGAATTTTGTAGAGCCGATCGTATCCAGGGTCTCCACGAGGACGACAGAGTTCATTGTTGTTGAAGTGCATGAACAGCAAAATCTGCTCGTATCGTGCCCTGGCTATGGAAGCAGAGAACATGGGCATATGGTGAATTGGGTCAGTGGACCAATATGACCGCAACTCACTCTTTTTGGATTCTTTTATGCCCATGAGGAGGGAAAGGCCCAGAAAGATCTTAAATTCGGAAACCGTAATTGGTTTCCAATCTCTGGCAAGGGAGGACTGGAGAATAGTGGCGATGTGTTGACCAGCATACAAATTGCTTTGGTCCACAATAGATCTATAGAGATCTTTGGTGAAAAACAGTGAATAAAAATCAAGTGACGTAAAATCAACTGTTTCCACATGAATGCCGGGTTGGCCAGTGAATGGGGGAAGTACGGGTGCTGCAGAAGTGGTGGGTTCCCAATTAGGATTGGCGAATGCAGCAGGAAGGGCACTATGGGCACGACGGGCCTGTGTTCATCTTCTTGGTGGCAGCGGGACACTACTTGTGCTTGCCACCTCGCCAGCTTGAACTGCACTTATGGAACTCGCCACGTCACCAAGTGTTACTGCAGTGCTGGATGTACGACCAGGGTGTACTAGGCTGCTGGTGCTTGCCAGTTCACCAGAAGGAATAAGGGCGCTAGTACTTCTCTGCTCCATACGAGGGACCTGCGGTTCTTGCACCTCAATAGCAGAAGAAGAAGATTGGGGTCTGGTATGCCTGATCTTGGCAGGGACCACAACTCCGTCCTCAGAGCTATCTGTCATGGAGCTGCTGCTGTCTACAGGTTCGTATTCTGAGCCTGAATCTGACAGATGAGTGACGTCCTCTTCACTATCTGTCATGCTCAGAAACATGTAGGCCTCTTCACTAGATTACCTTCGATTTGCTATGATGGGCTCTAAATTTAGTGATACACTAGTGAGACTCACAGGCAAAAAAGCTCCTGACTGTTAGCGACTGGATCAAAAAGCTACCAAAAAACTGTTCAGGCCTGACTCTGTGAACGCTGCAGTTATGTGTTTAGTGTTTTGTAAGTGACAGTGATCGATCGATACTGCACTTGGGTGGGCTGGGCTGAGCTGGGCGGAGGGGCAAAACGCAGGTGCTAGCAGGTATCTGGGCTGATCCCGCTAACACTGTGTTTTTGGGAACCCTAAACTGCTGGGGACGCTAGTATAGATCTGATCGGATCAGATATTGATCCGTTCAGATACTATACCACTAAGGGAGGTGTATGCTGTGTGCGTGGGTGTTAGCGGTACTGGCACTAACCTGACACTGCCTGGGGCGACGCAGACCCTAACTGACCCTAAAACTTAACTTGTATCACCGCCGGGCGATTAGGGGGTTAAACCTTTATTAGGTAATAAACGGCGGGTGCCCTGACACTATAAAAAATAAACTAACTAACCAGCTTCACCCGTAACAGTTATGCGGTGATCACTGGTGAAAGGGTTAACTAGGGAGCAATCAGGGGGTTAAAACCTTTACTAGGTAGTATATAGGGGTCCCTGACGCTATAAAACGCTGACAGCAAACCAAAATACTTATCTCCCTAAGTAGCGTCACCTGTGACACTAATACAGCGATCAGATAAACGATTGCTTAGTGACACTGGAAATGGGGGGTGATCACAGGGTTAAAACTTTATTAGGGGGGTTAGGGGGTACCCTAGACCTAAAAGGGCCTAACACTAACTGCCCTACCAATTATAACTGTCACAAAATGACACCAATGCAGTTATCAGTAAAAAAAAAAAACTGCTATTGGTGTCACTGTGACAGGGGGTACAGGGGGTGATCGGGGGTGATCAGGGGGTGATGGGGGGGTGAAAAGTGTGCCTAGAGTGTTCTACTGTATGTGTAGTGTTTGGTGCACTTACTTGGATGTCTTCTCTCCTCGGCGCCGGAACGAAAAGACCGTCACGAGGAGAGATGACATCACTTCCTCCGCTTCTGTTTACAGTTCAGAAGCCGAGGAAGCTCCTCATTTTCCAGGAGCGATCGTGAGGGGGTGGCCATGAATCAGTGGCCTCCCCCTCACCTCAGATCACTCCTGACAAGAATCTGACCGCCGCAGGCACCGGGGGGTCCAATCGGTTCCCCCGCCCGCGGGCAGGCAGGGACGTACAGGTAAGCCCTTATGCCTACCAGTGCCATTGTGCCGACGTACATCGGCGTGCGGCGGTCGGCAACTGGTTAAACCATAGAGGATGATTTTGGGCTGTGTCTATATCATCCCCATTATGGACATGAACTCCTTCATGCTCCTTTCTATACACAGAGCTAAAGAAGATATCTAATAAATTTGCCTTCTCTTTGTCCCCAGTCACCCACTTTAGATTATTTTGTAAAGGGCCTACATGCTAAGACCTGACCTTTATACCATTCATATATCTGAAGAATTTGTTTGGGTTTGTTTTACTCTCTTTGCAAACTGTTGCTTGTTTTTAATATTTGTAACATTTAAATGATGATAGTGTTATTCCATTTTTATATTTTTTAAAAGCTATTTTCTTATCCTTTATAGCTTTTTTTTTACTTTGTCCGTGAGCCACATAGATTTTATTTTAGCCTTGTAAACTGGTTGCCCATGGGAATATATTTTGCAGTGTTTGCATACAGTCGTGCTATGTGTTATCACCATGTTGCTTAAAGCTAATCTTCAGGTTTTCTGTGACTTTAAATAGTTTATTTGGACCAAGCTGGTCCAAATTAACTATTTTCTTCACTGAGTGCAGCAATGGCTTTAAGCACTGTATGTACTGCATGTAGCTTCAGCTACATACAGTACACAGTGCTGGGTTTCAGCTGTGAGCTATATACTTACCATCTCACATTCGGAACATCTCACATCCAGAACATTGGTTCAGTGAATGAATACAAAGCTTCTTCTAACTGGCTGAGTCAGAAAACGTGATGTCATCAGCCCGCCCATTAGCACTACAATATATAGGGGACTTGACAAGGACGTGCGACTGGTTTCCCCTCATCTTCTGACTTTTTTTTTTCATTTGCTTTTACTGCACTTCTGACCTATTTCTTGTATCCCAACATGAAAGTCCTGATTGGTCAAAACTCCTTAAGGGCTCATTGAGATGGCAGATTAGTGCTGTCCTTTGTGCAAAGCTGCTGGGAGATTCATGTGCATACACCTGGGAGTGGTGTGCAGGTAGCCCATTGAAGTGACTGCACATGCAGCACTGGCATGGACACAATCACATGTCAAAATATTACATACAGGCAAGAGCAGGCGCACTGATCCAAATGTAGAGCCTCTGCATTCTGATCTGTTCACCTTCTCATGCCCACATGTCAAAATTTGATTGTGTCCATGCTGCATTTGCATCCAGTCCTATGGGCCTATGGTACACAGCTTCAAAGTGGATGCACATGCATCTTCCAGTGGCTCTGCAATGGGGACAGCACTAACGTGCCATCTAAATGAGCCCTAGAAGGACACCAGAATCCATGCTCTGCTTGGTGTCACATTCGGCTTGCTTTTGCTATGGTGTGATTATATATAATCTTGAAAACCTACAATCCTTTGAACCTGTTCTCACCTTTTGTTGTCATTCTCATCAACCTTTCATATTTGGTCCTGGTTGCCCTGTTACTACTTTCTGTAATTTTGGCTCTGTCTCCTACCTCATGTCACTTCTGATCCCTAGACCCTGTTATTTTTTTGCACCTGAACTATTTGAACATGCACACTCTTACCCCTGACCTCTTGGATTTTCTGGATCTGACTGCCTGCATGTTCTGACCTCTCTAGCATTCTGCCTGCCATGACTTTGTTCTTAAAGTTTAGCTTAGATTGTAGCACTTTATCTGTTTTAAAGTGTGTTATCTGAGGCCACTGATGCTGCAGTTATTCAGTTATTGTGAAGTTATTGCCATTGCCCCTTGTTGGAGATAGTACTAAAACACTCACCAGGCACAGTACAAATGCTATACATGTGTTATAATCAACACTTGTGTACAAAGTCTTAGGATACACATCTAATATGCT